>JBAMAV010001051.1:0-533358 GCA_037043315.1 Amiota communis
AAAATTTTTTATTTCCCAATTGTTTTTGTATTTTTATCTATTAATATTACACATTTTATACATGTTGCTGAAAGGGTTGACAATAATTTTTTGAATACATCTAGACAAAAAATTTTTTAGATTTATAAACGATTAGAAATTGGAAATTTGTTTACTAAATACTTTATAGTGCTAGATCTACTGGCCTTGTCCTTTTAAGCCGTCTGGTTCTTGTGAGTTCGTCAATAGGAAGATTACTTATATCGTTGTTTACATGGTTTGCTAGTTTTATTTGGTGTTTTCTGCTCATTTGTTTTATTACTTCATTCACTGGTGGTATTCTTAAGTCACGATGAATGTCGTCATTTCGGATATACCATTCAGCATTGATTAAAATTCTTAATATTTTTGATTGTTGTCTTTGTAAAAGTGATATGTTTGTTGACTTTGCTGTGCCCCATAGCTGAATTCCATAAGTCCAGATGGGTTTGATAATGGTCTTATATATTAGTAGTTTGTTGTCAGTTGATAAGGTTGAATTTTTCGAGAGAAGCCAATATAATTGTCTGAATTTTATTTTGACTTGGTCCCTTTTCTTTTGAATGTGAAATTTCCAATTTAATTTGTTGTCTATATGCATTCCTAGATATTTTGCGACGTTTTCAGTGGGAATATCCGTCTGGTTGATTTGGAGCTTCTGTGGTTGGTATCTTGTCCTCGTTGTGTAAATGACATGGACAGTTTTTTGTTCATTTATTTTGATTTTCCATTTATTGAACCAGGTTACCATTGTGTCTATTATTAGTTGCATATCTAATGTAGCTTTCGTCAAGTCTATGTTGGAATGCAAAAGAACGGTGTCATCTGCAAATGTAGCGATCATTGATGATTCGTCTGTGGGGGTAGGTATGTCTGCTGTATATGAGTTGTATAGTAGTGGCCCTAGAACGGTTCCTTGTGGAATTCCAGCTTTGATTTTTCTTAACGATGATTGGCAGTCTTTGTATTTAACATAAAAGTATCGTCCAGTTATATAACTTTTTACTATGTTATATAGAGGTTGTGGTAACTGGTATTGTAGTTTGTGCAATAAGCCTTCATGCCAAACTTTGTCGAACGCCTTTTCTACATCAAGAAAAACACCTACGCAGTATTTTTTGTCGTCTAGATCTGATAATATTTTTTGAGTCACCCTATGGACTTGTTGTACCGTCGAGTGTTGTTGTCGGAATCCGAATTGATGATCTGGAATTGCCCGCCTGTCTTGTAATATTGGGTTTATTCTGTCGTGTAGTAGCTTTTCAAATATTTTGCTTAGAATCGGAAGTAAGCTAATGGGTCTGTAAGATAATGGTAGTACTGGATCTTTACCCGGTTTAGGTATTGCGATTATTTCTGCGATTTTCCAAAGTAATGGAAAGTGTTGAGTTTTTAATATAAAATTAAATAGTTTGCAAAGGAGACTTATAGCTTTGCTGGGTAGCTCTTTTATTATTTTACCAGTCAGTTGATCATATCCGGGCGATTTTTTAAAAGTAGAGAATAGAAATAAAATAAGGTTGACTTGCGTACTGTAAGTAACTCGTGGTCAGATCTGTATATCACCTCAGCATATTTTTCCCAAGTGAAGTCGCAAGTTTTTTATTCCTTGGAGTTTGCTGCCTATCTCTTACATAACTGTTTCGTAAAACTTGAGAATCGTTAGATTGACTCTTAACTATCAGTCCAGTGATAGTTTGCCTTGGAAATGGATTCGCTGGTTGACAATGGTCGGATTAGTAAAATAATACACTTTTTCCCGACAGCCACAACTCAATACAAGCATTTTCTTCTTTTTCGCTTGGCAAGCAGCATCTAGTACATGACTTTTTTTTTCATTCGATGTGCTTTGTTAACTATTTTGGAAGTTATTTTTGTATGACATATGGATCTTGATGATTAATGGCAACAAATCTTCATTTTCAACTTCTTTTTCCGGCCTTGGACAGCCCCTCTACGATTTTTTCGATCCGGGACAGAAACTTGATAGTGGTGCTCCTCTTTCCAGGGCTTAAGATAAATTTCTTAAAAAAACTCACAAATATATAACTCACATTTACAATCTTTAAGTCTCAGCATTTTTTAATCTTTTTAATTTTGCTACAGCTTTATACGGAGTGCTTTCTTTTCGGAGAAAGAATCTATAAGCTCATGAAAGCCCGTCTCAAAGGCAGTTTTATGTTCAATGGCTAAGATCGCTAGGCCAGATAGACGTTCCTGACTCGTTGCTGAACGCAGCTAGGTGTTAATTATTTTCAGTTTGCTGAGCTTCGAACACAGCTTGCACAAGTCGTAGGTAACGTGTAGAATATTCTTAAAGCTATACTAACATAAGGAAACGCTTCTTACAAGTCATGCTTGCACAGATGCTGTAACAGATGGAATGCACTTGATTTTCATTGATTTCGATTACTAGCACTTTGAAAACGGCAAGTTCCTGGCAAAAATCAACTGGATTCAAGTATTTCGAATAATTTTCAGCTAGATCGGCTCCATTTCCAAACGAGTGACCACTAAGAAAAGCTAAATTTTCATGTAAACTCCTTGCACTTTCTATCCTTGTTTCAATTTCTGTTTCGTTCTTGATTCGTCCTCTCAGATTTTGTCGAGTTGCTTTTTCTTTTTGGAAATTCGTTTGTTTTTAAGAACTGGCTCGATTTCTAACTTTTCTAATACACCTGTGATCCAATGCTCCATTGGCTTTTCTCTCCTTTATTGCTAGATCTTAACAAGACCTTGCATTATCGCCACAGAACGCGAAATGATAATATCCTCTTCTTGTATTTTAACGTTTATTCTATTAATCTCTCGAAGAATATTATCCGAAATATATTATGATTTTGGCGCCCCCTGAAACTGCCGCCCGGGCTGGTGCAATTAACATAAACATAAATGATAACAAACTGCTTTAAGTTGTAAAGCATTTCTTGAAACATAACATATTGTAATTATACAATAATTACTCCTTTATTGAGATTTTCCAAAAATTGTATTATTTGTTATTATAGCGGCAATAGAAAGACACACTCTTTGAAAATTTTAACAGTTTACCTATTACGGCTCATGAGATACAGCTTGACAAAAAAAATGTGACGCTTTAACTTGGCTTACAAAACTTCATTGATGGAAACAAACCTAAAAATTGATATTATTAAATGAAACTAATCTAAATTCTACAAATAAAATACAACTTAAAAACTACATATTAATACACAAAGATTCAATATACTGAAAGGAACGAGAGGTGTAGGTGCAGCTATTTTAATTAACCAAAACATAAAATACAAAATACCATACAAACTAAATAGATAGTTTTGATCACTTAGAAATATGCACTATTAAAATACGAATGCAGGGCAATGGTCAAATGTATATGTATGTATCATTTCTAATATGATGTATCTAATGCGACTCATTTTCTATGATATTGTATATTTACAAATCAAAGGATCCTTTCAATTTAAATTCATGTTATAAAATAATAATTTATTCCTTGACATTATCAATAATTTTTTCGAATTATGAAAATTACAAATTAAACAAATAATTCCATTGAAAAGTATCTTACACAAAACGAAACTACTGTTCAAAGATGTTTCCATTCCGAAAACAAAATACCAAAGAGAAAGATAAAAATTTGGACAAGAACCAAGTAGTCGCCAAGGACCATTTCTCTTCTGAAGAGCCAGAAATACAGAGAAACAGCATCGACCTAAAGAATGCTGAAATTAAGCCAGAAATGAAAGATTCTGAAACAGGAACCGTAGAAGTGACTTCCAATCAAGGTAAGAAATTTTCAAAAATTCGAATCTCTTTATTGAAAATTAACTGGTTGTCTCTTCTAATGCAGAAGCAGGAGCACCACGTCAAAATCTCAATGCTGGCGATAACGGCGATCTTTTCCATTTTTTTTTTTTATTTCAGTGATTCTCCTATCACATGCAACACCTAGAGCACAGCCAAATTTTTAGTTTTATTTGTTAAAATAATACAAAATTCAAAAGGATTCAAAAATTTCGGCTTAATAAAATTTGTATTGCACATTAATACCTCATGACTTTTACATCTTTTGATACAAAATTAAGTTAATTAAAGTGAAGCACATCTGATCCAACAATTCAATTTGAATTCGAAGAATTAAATTGACAAAAATAAAATAATAAAAATATAATAATGATAAAATAAAAATAAGTTCTAGTCAATAAACACAGCTGTCTTTTCACTCAGCAACTTCAATGACATCCAATTACATTGGCTGTAGCTCTCATCCAAAGTGTGACACTACGTACCCCAACGATCCGATCTTCCATAAAAGTGTATGTAAATCCCGTCGTACAACGCTTATGTAATTACCATTATCGATCACAACAATTGCAATTAAAATGTTAAAATAAAGTGATAAAAACAATTTTTTTCTGCCAATATTGGTTGGGGTTGGATTCTTAGTTTAAGAGAAAATGAATATTGAAAGTTATTAATTACAGAAAATTAAGCAGGACATTTAAACCATAAATCTTGAATATCTAGAAATGCTTACTTCAAATCCACGAAACCAAATCTAAATAACAAAATAATCTTTCCTATTCACATTTCTATACTATGTATACTAGCGTCCTCGGCGCGCCTCGCTACGCACCCGACTTGATGTTAGTGAGCGTTTTTTGAAAACACTATTTTTTATTAATAATGCACGTGAATGAAAAACATATTTTAATACTCCATTCGCCATATAACCGGAATACAATTTCGTGAGTGATTTTTCCAGTTAGCGTAATCGAACCGTCCTCGCACGAGTTACGTTCAACTCTTCTCTCCTTATTTACCTTATGCATATCACTCAGTTCATCACTCATTATTCCATAATTTATCAATTCTCTCTCTCTCTCTCTTCCTCATAATTCGTCAATTCTCTCTCTTCTTCATTATCCGTTGATACTATCTCTTTCATATAACCTATCAATCATCTTTACCTCTTTCCTTTTATATATTCTTTCGATTGAGTTACTCTCCTTTAGACCAGGAGTAGTCATATTGGGACTCTCACTTTTAAGCTTTGGTCAGAGGAAGACATTTTAACTAAAAATTTGAATGAATATGAAATAAAAACGTTCTTAGTATTAAAATAAATTGATTGTGTTTCCACCAACGAAACAAACTAAGACT
This sequence comes from Amiota communis, assembly GCA_037043315.1. Classification (NCBI taxonomy): domain Eukaryota; kingdom Metazoa; phylum Arthropoda; class Insecta; order Diptera; family Drosophilidae; genus Amiota; species Amiota communis. The sequence continues at coordinate 5,182 of JBAMAV010001051.1, forward strand.
TTTACATCTTAAGATCGTTAGTCACGTGTTGCATCCAACCGAACGGCGCCAAGTGCCAGATATCAGATATGCTTCCTTTCTTAGCATCACTATAGTCTCTCTGCTACAGTTTGAGTATCAACAAAGAACATAGTTCGAGTGGCACTATACAGTTTTGTATTTTGTATTTTATCAACTATACTCGTGTCAATGCCGTGAATCTTCCATTTTTTGATTGGAATTCGATATGAAATGTGTGTAATACACACGAAACACAGAATCCAAGAAGGGTAGATAATCTGAATTCAAATAATTGTTTATTTAACAAATCAGTGTTGCCAGATTTTGTTTCGGGATAAGCGGGATTTTTAAACCTTTTGAGTAAAAAAACGAGACATAATAAAAAACGTAAATAATCAGTAGCTTTTATTACTTAAATGCAGATTGACGAGGAAAACAATGAACTACAATTGTTGGATTTTTTTTTTAATTTAATAACTTTATATAAAAAAACGCAAGATTTCAAATCTCCTGAAGTTGAATTCTATGGAACAGCGATTTGGAATTGTGTTGAAATTGAAGCGAAAGAGATGACACCGATGATTGCTTCCAATTACTTATCCAGGAAGAAAAGAATAGTCCAATGGTTTTTATATTTTTAAGATATATATATTTAGTTTTATTTCACTACAATAAAATAAATGATTGAATCATGCATTTTAGAATGTCTTCGCTTTATGCGGAACGTATTTATCACGTAAATCGGAGGATAATGTATTTTCTAATTTTTATTCAACGGCAAAAATTTGCAGACTTACAATATAATTTTTAGAAAATTATAATAAAATACTATTAAAATTGAAGATACAGTATAAAACTTAGCATATATATACACATATGTACATATGTAGTATGATCTGATCTGATCGATCTTTCAAAGATCTTAAATATTTATACCAAATAAGTTGTATATTTTCTGCCAAAAGAAGCCCAATTTATTACTTTGATTTCTTTCTGCCCGCTCCGATTTCAAATGCTCCTTGTAAAGTAACCAACTACGCTTAATTTCGGGATTAGCAGGACCCCATTCTCCATTAGGCTTAAATGATGAGCACATGGACTGCAATAAGAAAAAATTATAAATCAATACAAGTAAATATATAAGGTATGAGTTTCTTACCTCAAAGAATGCGCCCTTTTTATGAGTCTGTATATACCAAAGACCCCAAAGGGGAAATTGCGCAACACCAATCAGGAAAAGCACCCAACCAGCGACTGAAAATTGATCAGAGTAATGAAAATATTGTAAATAAACATAGTTCGGTTTAGTGAATGAAAATTACCATCAGCTGCTACCGGATAGAACATTTTGCTATATTGTATGGATTCAATGGTAGCCATGAAATATACGAAAATGATTAACATTAGGACTGGTGTAAAGAAGGCCCAACACAGACGCCAGTAAACGGTTACTTTTCTATTTGTCATGAACTCAATATCATCACAAAGATTTTGAAGGCCTGAAAGAAATTAAAGCTCTGTAGTTGATAATTTAAAGTTATAATTGAATGAATGAGTGCTTACCATAAATCCAAACAATTCCAATGATCTCTAGAATTGCTAATAGGAAAACAACCAATGTGCCTCCATAAAAATCAACTAAATTTAAAATCCATTGACCTCCCTTTCAATAAAATCAAAATGAAAGGAAATATTACTGTAAAGTTCAAGTGAAGTATTGTAGTAATCTCTAATTCTTCAACGTACCGGTGTCACATACACCAAACCCGCTAGAAAGCCACAAATGGATGTTATCAAAGCAACTTTCCAGAACTTAAGTGTCTTGAATTGATCACAAATAATTGTCACAATGGTGCTCTGAAGTGCCACAATGGATCCAATACCTAATACGAACAACATGAAAAAGAATAAAACAGCAAAAAGTTGTGGCACAGTATTGAACTTGGCAATGGCATCAGGATATGAGATGAAAGCCAAACCAGTTGTACTACGTACAACATCACCGATATCATCAATATTGAGGTTATGCGCCAAGTTTCCAAGGATTCCGAAAATGGTGACGCCTGCCAAAAGACTAGTTAATGTATCCAAACTTGTGACGATCATGGCATCTCTGTTAAGATAACATTAACAAATTTGTTATTTGAACAAAGGAAAGTTGCTGGGATCATACTTAGATTAATTCGCTTACCTGTAAACGCTATGGTCAAAACGATTATATGAAGAAAACATTATAATCGGACCAATGCCAACGGCTAATGAAAAGAAACATTGCACAACCGCTTCTTTCCAGACCTAATAAAAAAATACAAATAAAATTTCTTAATGCTATATTGCACATGTTTAACTAAAGTGTTACAACTCAAAAAAAAAAGCATATTGAGAAAATCGCATTTAAAGTTTTCAATATACTCACTAATTGGCTAATTGTAGAAGAAATATTCTCTTCTTACGCGGAGAATTTGTAAGTTATTAGCATGAAATTTGTACACAATATAAAACATGATATAAAGAATAATTCCGCATCATTCAGGGGTGTCACAGAAATCGCTTTCGCCTTAATGTTGTGGCGATTTCAAAGCCTAAAAATATGCAATTCAAATTTTCATAATTTTAGTTTACAAGTATATATTTTCTTAACTAAAATTCTGAAAAGTTTAATTGCTTATTTTTAGGCTTTGAAATCGCCTCAGCATTGTGGCGAAAGCAATTTCTGTGATACACCTGATTAACTCAAAAATCGTGTTTTTTGAGTTGCAACACTTTAGTAAAATATGTGCGATATATATTCATATAAATGTTTTTCTTTATACCTTAGGATTCAGTAGCTCACCCCAATTGGGCTTCAAGAAGAAAATTATACCTTTGGCGGCACCGTCAAGCGTTACTGCCCGACCAAGTAACACAAATAGAACGACATATGGGAACAAAGCCAAGAAGTATGCTGCTTTCCCAGAACTCTTAACACCGCGCATAATTACCAAAAAGATAACAACCCATGAAACAAATAACGCAAGCGTAATTTCCCAAATGGGTGCTCCGAGTCCCTCTGATATATCAGATTTTTCTTTAACAACAACATTTCTAAAAACATAATAATACTTAGTGCAATTTCAAAAACCGCAATTACCATTGTATGTAGTACTTACAAGAAATATAGTTCAGAACTGCTTTGTAGATGAACATTTGTAGAATTCTCAACAACATTTCTACATAAAAACATAACAACCATTAGTGCAATTTTAAAAACTCAATTACCATTGTAGGTATGTACTTACAACATATATAGCTCTGAACTGTTTTGTAGTTGGAGGTTTGAGGAATTCTGATAGAGATCAACGGAATCAACACAATTTGCCCATTCTTCATGGCAAAAAGACCATGGCAACACAGATTGGAATGATACAAATAGGTAGTATAATGTTAAAGCCAGCAAGGAGGAATAATATGATATAATACAGATAGTGGCAAATGCTTGACCATAGCCAACTCCCAAAAACGATGGTACAATACACCAAATTTTTACGGAACTTTTACTCGTAAATTGGCCTATTATCATTTCAAGGTAGTACATAGGCTTGCCTAAAAATGAATTAATCTAAATAAAACTAATCCATCGATTTTACTTAAATCATTGTATTTACCAATCAAGAAGAGAACAATTATGTAAGGTATTAGAAAGGCGCCTCCACCATTTTCATAGGCCGTAAACGGGAAACGCCAGACATTCCCAAGGCCAACAGAAACAGCAATACAAGACATCAAAAATTCCAGACCATTTGACCAGTTGCTCCGTTCTTGTTCTCCTCCTTTCTGTTTTTCTTCATGTTCATGTGTTTCCTCATCTTTATGTGGTAGCTGAAAATTATAAATAATTTGAAGTTAAATTCACATAAATATTTGCAGCACATGGTTTTTACAATATTTCATTAGAATAAAGCTTCATCATTTGAAAAAAAAAAAAACCCATAAAGATGATCTACAGTGTCATATGTTGTCTAATAGAATCAGTAAAATAATAAAACCATACAAACACACACACATAATCTACATAACTTTAACTATCATATACAAGCAGTGGATCTTAATTAAGATCTATAAATATTGTACTTAGGTTTACATAATACGAGTATTGCATGTAATTTAAGATATTTTTATAAAATTCTTGCTTCATCAATAGGTTAATGATTTTTAACTTAATGAGAAAGAAATTACACTTTTCTACAATGCAATAATGAATAGTATGAGTCATCATCAAGCGTGTGAGTAGTAATGAATAATTCAATCATAAACTCTTGGGTAGTACTGTGTACTTGTTATTTTCCAATTTATTTTTCTTGGGGGAAAAACTTAAAACTACGAGTATTTACTTCCATATAAAATATAAAAAGATCTACGATATGTTCAACCAATTGTTATGTCATTATAAATTAAATACCTGCAAGGTCATGTTGGAAAATTTGGTATACTAACAGTAATCAATAGATACGGAAGCCCGTTAAAATTAAAAAAAAAAAATAATGAGAAACATTTAAATCTCAATGCAAAATCAGTAGAGTTTCACATAAAAAGATCATTAACATCATCAGTATGACCGAATCCAAGCAGTAAGTTCTGTCCATTCATTTCATTTTATTATTATGAATACATTAAGTGAATACAATAATTCTAGCGTTTAATAATAAAAAGAAAAAACACTTGGATATAAAAATAAAAGCGGTTAATTATTCAAATTTATTACTTAAGTTGTAATTTTGCGGGGAATTTTCTATAAAATAAATAGTAAAAACTAATTGAATTCTGGTTTCTTATTTTCTTACTTCAAATATTGTAAATACCATAATTTTATGATTTAATCAATCATCCATCATTTGTATTCTATATAGTACAGTGATTCATTTTACAAAATTTTCATAGCAATCTAAAATTAAAATTTATTCTTATGGTATGGCATATTGTACACATTTATGTATGTGTTAAGAAAGTATAACTCTTGACAAAGTGCTAGATTTTGAACGCAAAAATTGATAGAATGAAAATTATGTTAATCACAACTTACTATTTTATGGTATGTGCCTAATATCAGTTTAAGATAGATTTCGTTGCATAGACCCAAATGGATAAGTGATTAAAGCGGATTATGTAAGCCATCTAAGCATCATGTCACACCTTCAATTCCTCTTTACATTCCAGAAGGCATTTTATGACACGTAGTACTGCTACAATACAATATTCACGTATTGTGCCCTGAATACAAAGATCGGTAACTCGGGTAACCTCATCCTATCGCACGGAGTCGGAAGCAGCAGTATTGGTAATCACTGGCGCCATACCAGAACGCAATCCATAAAGCTGTGGGAGCAGCGTTGGGCTGCAGAAACGAAAGGCAGATGGACAGCTAAACTTATACCAGATGTGAATCCATGGTTAAGAAGGCATCACACAACTGCTATCCGAACACGGTTACTTCCGAAAATATCTTCACAAAATAGGGAAAGCGGCAAATGCAAATTTCATTTATGGGGATGCAAAAGTAGACGATACAAATCACTCTTTCTTTGAATGTGATATATGGCAACAATAGCGTGAGGCGCTGAGAAACACTGTGGGACCCGTCAACACACCAACTATAGTAGACACAACTGGGCACAAGTAGCTCACTACAGTCAGCATATGAATACAGAAGAGGATACCACCTTGAAGTAATGCGAAAGCAGTTCCAGGGTAGACAATTATTGATTCGTACACCTACGATTTTTTCTCAAACACAATTTTCAAACAATTATTTGATAAATAAACTATATAGTATTTCCACATGTTGGAAAAGTTGTAAGTAGATTCTAGTTTTATAAACAAGTTTTATCAAATTAATTTTGCTTTTATTTTATTTTTTAGAATTTTGTTTGTGTAACAAATTAAAAATAAATCAAACAAATGTCCACTACTATTGATTGGTACACCTCTGTTTATGTTCGTATGGAACGCATGAATAACAAAAAAACCTATACCAACCTAAAAAAATTCCCATTATCAATTACCTGTAAGTTGTATATGTTGTTTCTGATTATAATTCTTTGGCTTTTTAGTGATTTTGTATCAATATGTCGTATGGTAGACTGAATAAGGAAAATTTTTATTTGAAATTTAATTCTGGGAAAACCTATTGCATCAGAATCACGTTTATCCAAATCGTATATACAGTATTTTATTAAAATTTAAACAAAAAAATATGCAGCAATTGATATGATGGGCATTTCCGCGGTCGCGAACATTACATTCGCAAGCTTTTTAAGTCATTTAAAGTTAAACAAAATAACTAAAACTTGAAACAAAATTTGTCTTGTACTATGGTAGCTTTATATTTAGTGTAAAAAGGAGGTTCCGTCGATTTAAGGTTGTCAATATATTAGCAATAAAAATTATATTAAAAACATTACAAAAAATGGAACTGCTTTTTGACTTCATCTAGAAAAATGCAATGATCTCCGAACTACAGCATAATAACTTAATGCAATTAATTTTAGATTAAAATAGAATAATGTAGATTTCTATTGGTAGGTGTCACGTTGAAATATGTACATGCGTGTATTTTTTTTATGTATTATGTTTTATTATGGATTTCTTCAAATAATTTCAACTCAAGATCGCAGAAAATGCCAAAAGTATTTACATTAAGAGTAAGTCTGGTCCAGCCAGCTCTTTTCTAATTCTTTCCCCTATCCTTCTTAACATTCCCCCTGATCTGAAGGCCTCTGTCGCTATTGCTCATAAGTATGAAAAATAACTAAATTATAATTAATAATTATAATCTTAGTTCTAATAATAATAGTAATAATAAAAAGAACAAACAAACTTTTGGAAATTCAATAAAAATTATTTTGGAAGGAAATTAAGGAAAGAAATTTTTTTTTTTTTTAATAAATGCCACCAAATTAACGATAATTAAATTAATTTCAAACATTTCCTGAGAACGATCGCGAAGTACTGACAACAAATGTATTTTAGCTAGACGAACATTACATTAGAACAGCAGTCAAAGCAAAATGAAAATTTACCGTTCATCGAACTTCGTTTCATCCGTTATTCTTTTCTTTTATTTGTTTATTGTTATACAAAGATTATTAGATGAAAGCAGTATAACATTTATACATAATGTGGACAAAAAAATGAAACAAAAAATTCCATTAAAACTAGCTAAGAGCAAGAAAAACGTAATATGTAATAGTTTGAAGGCAAATTAACTCATAATAACTGAATAGATAAACTGTAAATTCATTATAAATATTATAAAAATTCTGACATTTTTTTAAAAAAAAACTTTTGTTTGTTAACTTTTATATTTTCGGTCGCGGTTGACCTTTCTGTGGAAATACCCATATACAATTGCATAATCGTGATCGTACAACTAATAGTCGGTTTAGACTGAAGCAAAAATCAGTTTTTTCCATATCGTCACTGAGGGTTGCTGCTATGGTAAGCAAGGTTGATTATAATCAGATTAAAAAAAAAAATCAGGTTTTTAATCAACTGTCGATTGGTCATCTAGTAGTGTTGGGAAATTTCTGCCTTTTCTTTAGCTCATTATGGCTCTTTTTCTCCTTTTTCTATCCCCTCCAAACATAAATCAGCTGACAACATTTTAAGTAAAATATAAATTGTTAATTTTTTTAAACAGTGGAAACACCTGATTAAAAATCAGGCAATTTTAAGCAGTCTTAACTGACTATAAAAGTACAACCAGCGTTTTGTATACTATATCCTAATTTATTTTGGAGAATTGATGAAATTCGTTCAGAAACATTCATGCAAAATGATCAGACAGTTTTGGAAAGCATATGAGCTATGATTGGACTAGGTAAAATCTACATAGATTGGGTAAAACAATTTTTAAGCTAAGGGTTATGGGTAGATGTGCGAAATTATAATATTTTTCTTTGACTCTTGACCTGATCTAACCCAAGCAAATGCCAAAATTCAATTCATCACTAGAATTGATTATATTTTGTAACGAAATTAGTTTTTTTTTTCCAAATAAACCATTTTTTTTTTCATCTGTTCAACAGTTATCAAAGGGTTTTTTTCACCTAATCACAATCCAATTCGGTTAATGAGTCAATAAAAATAAATAATTTTTTTAACACCATAATGAATAACGTCATTTGCACGTCATTTTCTTCAGTGTAAGTACAGACTATTGCACTACTACAATGTAAGCATACAAATATAGTAAAGTAAAAGTGAGTACCTCAGTACAATAGTAAGAGAACCAGTTTTGTATTGCAAGTTCAGGATTTTCTAATTTTATTCAATTACATTCATGTTACTCGTAGTTTGATTCTATATACAATACTTAGTTGTTTTATTCCCCGTTTGTTGTAGTTGCTATGAAAAAAAGAACACTTGTTAAAATAACGCTAAACCAATTATAACATTTTAAATTAAATTATATTTTGATTGTGATTTAGGCACGCGAATTTATCAACACATTATCAACAACAACAACAGCAATAGCAATAATTATTAAATATAACAATAAAAATTATATTATAAATTATTCTATTAATGAAAAATGTAAAGAAAGGAAAACAATTTTAAATTGAAAAACAAAAATTTATAATATTTTAGATTAGATTAGACTAAGTGTACATATATAGTACAATATTTACTCGTATTCAATCATTTAACCAAATGAGAACATTAATTCGCCTAAAAAGATATGACTAAAACTGAATGTAACCCAGCATTACTGTACACTTAAAGAATATACTGTAACATTTAAGATAAACAACAGATTTAATAATTAGAATTTGGTATCGTTCATTGAGTCATAGCTTATCACCAATTGTAAGTAAATTAACATATTTTCTTTCTCTAATTCCGAGAAAACTTTTATAAGTTAAGACGAATTAGGCTGATTGTTCATTGTTAAATGGTATACACTATGCAATATAATATGAAACATTCATCATCAAATTCTGCTTGAACATTGAAACAATGCTTTAGATAACTGATCGCATTGACTTACTGCTTGTCCCACTTGTAAATGTAACATTTATGATTAAACAAATTATTCGTTAGTTCAACTTTTGATATTTTTACAAATTGCTGCACTTGAAATACTTTGAATTAAATATTTAATAAAACGTATTTATACAATGATAATTTGGAAAGTTTATTTACGTTCCAATGTTATATACATATTGTACAATGGTGCCTTTTGACTAGTGGACTTATTGGGAAATGTAATATTTCTGGGTTCCGGACCACAACTAAATAGTTTTCATATGAAGAGTGAAGGACTAAGCTTGTAGGAGACCCAAAGTTGCTACTGTAAAACAAAATTAATTCCTCGACCTATCGATAAGTTTATAAATTAGCACATCTGTTTGTGAAACATAATACTTAATTGGCTTGAGTAAAGTTGACAAAACCCTATTGAATCTACAAAATTAAAAAATTTGCTCATTAAAAAACGCGCCTAGGCACAGTGATCCAAATGGTTACGCTACCACGTTAATTTTTACTTTTGAAAATCTAGTATTTTTTGGTTTTACTTAAATATGCAATTCTCCTGAAAGCTTAAATTGCTTTTACATAATCTTTTAGATGCAACTGTGATCCGTTGTGAGCTTTTAAGATACACAGACATATGTGGCTTACAGAAAAATGCCGGCAATTCTTGACTGATAGTATTAATTTGCCTGTAAAAAACTCAATTGCAATTTTTCTATTTAAATAACTTTCGTTGTTTTACTATAAAAGTATGTCAGTGACCTGTCGATACATGTGTAATTCATAAAATGTGTTAGAAGTAAGCTGTTCTAGGAGGAGCATACGACTGTCTTAGATGTACATAGTTTAACTAATATAATTCAACCGTATTCAAGCCAGTTTTAGTTGTTTTCATAAGTGCAAGTCCTTGTGGTAAAAGCTTCTCTAATATGAAGTGCTATTTTCCGCTATTTATCAAGGAATTTTTTTTTTTCAGGCGACATTTTATAAGTCTTCTTTTAAATACAAATCTAGAGATAATAACAGAGTTAGAATAACATTTTCTTTCTTTAAATGTACCATATGTAAACCTCTATTATAAACACAAAAACAGAAAATTATTTTGCATATTTTCCATCAATGTGCTAAGACTCTTAAGTTTCAAGTTTCATTGCAATATATTTTTATTTGGTAATTTTATAAATTCAATTTCGGCAACATACCATTTTCCCGAACTTTATATTATATACATTTTTTAATCAAAAACTGTTATAGATAATCAATCAAATTTAAAAAATAGAATGTGAATATTTTTATTGAAGTAACACGTCATTTTATGTCTTAAAATTTTTCTTGGTACTTTGTAGCGCCACCCTTGGCTATCGTGCATTGACGTAAATTAAGCCTTCAAATATTCTGCCAAAATGTCTACATAGTAAACTTTTTCAAGCATTTTCTTTGACTCAGACATAGCTTGGACTTGTTCTTTCAAATATTGGCTGGCTGGCTGGACTGTTGCCTGGCCAATCCAAAGAAATTATTCCCAGACCTTCCTTCAACTCAATTCAATCTAACATTAAAAACTAATATATTGAACTATATTCATAGTGTTACTTGCAGAGTGAGCCCGATAACAAGATGAGGAATCTTTCTATTTTGTAACAGTCTCTAAACTTAGTACAACACTGTCAAATATAATATTTTTATATTTTTCCGCTCTCTAGCATTAAAATAATAAACATTTCATATTTGGAAATGCATCCGCATATCATCAGATAGGGGGAATGCTTGACAGTGGGTACAATGCAATTTTCTGCGTAGCACTCACATTGTCTTCGAAGGACGTTGCGCTTGGACTCGTCTGAAATTATGACACGTGACCAATCAGATTCTATACAATTTTCTTTCTTTTAGCCAACTTTAAAAGAATTTTCTTCATTCTTAATTAATTTTCTTTCCCTCATACCCACATAGTTCAATCGTTTTGTAACATTGCTTGTTGATATATGTTCTTTTGGAATTCTTGCTGCACTTCTGACCTTATCTGAGCTTCATTTTTTTAACGATCTTGTAGAAATTTTCTCAAAAAAATGGTCTTCCTTCGAATTATTGTACATTTTTCTAACCGATCTTTTTTTCTTTCACATTGTTTGGTTTTATGGAATTTTGTTTAAGAAACGGCATACCAAACTTTCATTGAGTTGGATACATTTTGATCTGCCACTGCAAGAATAGTGTCATTTTCCTCTTGATGTGGTTTTGTAAAATGGGTTCTTGAATGCGTAAAAATAAAAGAATACAGGCCAGGGAACCCCAAATAAAAATAAAATTGCTAGTTTGTTAAAATCATTTTGGACGAAGCACCAGTTACGTAAAAAACCGAATTTGAAACATTTTGTGTGTGCGGTATTTTTTTTTTTTTTTTTTGGTTGAATTGAATTGTTTACCATTCCTTTTAGCCATTGCAATATCATTCTTTCCCTTTAGTTAACATACATATATATACATATGTATATAGATTAAAAATTATATTATGTATTTGATTATCATAAGTATTTTCTCAAATTATTATAAGTAGTACTTAGTCAAAAATGTATTGTAGAAAACAATAAGAAAAATATTTACCACCTATGTAAATATGGTAAATTGTAAAATCCAATTTTTATTTGCTTGTATATACAAATGTTTGTACTTATATCTTTTATTTTTCGTACTTTTGACTCATTAACATATGTCAATATATAGTACTAAGTGTATTAACGTTTAAATTGCAATTGGTTTTTATACAATTCATCAATGTTCCTTAGTCGGATTGTTGTTGAATTGTTATGGCAAAAAATATAAAATGTTTAAAGATATTTACTTATTTGTCAACAAAATACAATAAACAGATACATACATACATATAGGTAATATTTTATATAAGACTGTGTAACTATTTACTTAAATTGCGTTGGCGTTCAGTTTTGGTCGGTAGAATACTGAATACCATATATTGGTTTACTAGTAGGTACTAGTATTACGAGTATATGTATATTTTTCGAAATCTTATTTGTTTTTTCTGCTTCTTCTTCATTATTATTATTCAGTTTATTGTTGTTATTGTTAATAAGTCTATCTACAACAATATATGATTGCTACAATATTTGAAGAAGAGAGTTTAGTTCATGTTTTCAGAAGAAAGCATTTTACAATCATTTTATTTTCGCGACTGACATTTTTATTGCGAATTTCATATTTAATCAAATATTTACAATAAGACTCCATTTAAGAGTAAACATGAACGTTTATAGAAAGCCGAACAGTTTTTTATATCTATATGGGCCTGGAAGATAACCAACCAACTCAATTATTATCCATAGAAAGTTTACTAGTCTGGCTAGAATGCAATTATTGTACATTGTTGAAAATTGTTTTTCGGTTTTTCAATGTGAGTATGACTTTTCACAAAAATAAGTTACAATCTTGCACTAAGAATGGAACAATTTTTTATTATTGTAGATCTTCATCATTATTTCTGACTATCTATTTACAAATAGGTCAATCCATATACCATTCCAAAAAAAACATACGATCAATTGTAATGGACTGCAATTGACAGGTATGGCAAACCAAACGATCATAGACAGCCTTATTACACCATTTTTTCAAGTAAAAACTATAGCCAATTTAAAGAATTTTGATGCAAGCTGCGTGTACATTCCCTAGATTTAGCCTCTTGTGACTTTGCCTTTCAATATCCGAAGAATAAGTTAGGTGTGGCGAAACTCAAAAAAACAACACAGAAGAATCATTTGTGGTCCTGGACAAATCTTTTTACGTTAACTTATGCAGCGAAGAGTATGGCCTACGACTTAATACCAATAAAACCAATTATGTATATACTACGAGTATATGAATCCAAACCGAAGAAATATTACATTGTAATATCATAAGAGTGAAATATTTACGTGTCTTGGATGCCTTTTTTCAAGTACAGAAAGGGATTTAACAGACATGATCTCAATATGAAGACTAAAATACGACATGGAAAATAGCAGACATCAACAAGCTTGAGTCATTGATACAATTGTGACTCTTTCGAAGAATCCTACAAATACCATGTATGGATTGTGATACCAACATTACAGTTTAAAGAAGAATTGTTAAAAATAATTAGAATTAAGCAAAAAGAAAATAAATCTGTCTCTGACCCGGTGAGGGAAATTTATTTGCTAAATAGCTAGCTATGCTATGGATCATGTGAGGCAAAGTTAGTTGTGCACCTACCTAGAGCAAGAGGAACAAAATTCCTATTAGTACGACTAGAGACAGAGAAACTAATTTGACTCAAAAGCCCCGGCGAATCAACAATACCAGTAATAAGTTTCTGAAGAAAGGAATAATCCTTAAGAAATTCGGCGATTACTCAACGAAGAAAGATCTATAAGAAGAAGCCTGCTTGAGTAAGTAGGCAAACGTACACTAGGGTTCCAATTTAAGACCCGAAGTGCAAAAAGAAGGAATTGCTTCTGTACCGACTCAATACGGTCTTGATGTATTTTGTATTGAGGGCTCCAGACGCACGAACAGTAATCGAGTACTGGGCGGACTAGAGAGATAAAAAGAAGCTTTGTAACGTAGGGATCGTTAAATTCTTTAGACCATCTTTTAATAAAACCAAAAATACTTTTAGCTTTATTAACAGTTGAAGAAATGTGATGGTTAAAGCTCAGTTTAGGGTCAAAAATGACTCCGAGGTCACTGAAGGTAGAGACATTTTATTTTATTTATTAGCTATTACACTTTATATTCATGTTGTAATCTAATGTTACATGATCACCAATATTCGCAATCGAATTGGTCAATAAAGAAAAAGAATTTTCCAATTAGATTCATGGATTATTTGTATGGTATATAATTGTAATATAGTTTCTAGAATTCTAAATTAATAACAATGAATATTAATTATATGAAACTAAATGAATGCTGTTATAACGTATATTTATGTGAATGGGACTCATATTATTATGAATATCGTACTACTTACAATTAATCAATTAGCAATGTTCATCGAAAAAAGACTTGAAATGTTAAAGCGAAGATTAAAAGAGATTTACTTCAACATATATGAAGTCTTTACACTTTACACTAGTACAAATTATACTGTACTATTACAGGTCTATTATACTGCATTTATTTAGCGGCACTATGTCTCTTTATACGACAGATGGAAAAACGAAAAACTGTGTGCGAAATGCTGCTTCAACGCCACGAAAGAAAGGGATTTTTGTATCGGGTTGTGACTGGCCATGAAAAATTTATTTATCTCAAACGCAAAATATCATGGGTAAAGCCAGGACAACCATTAAAATCGTGTGCAAGTTAGGATCGCTTCGGGAAGAAGACAATGCTGTGTGTATGGTGGGATCAGAAGGGTGTTGTGTACTACAAGCTTTTCAAATCTGGTGAAACCGTTAGTACCAATAGCTAATGGCAGAGAATAATTAATATGAGCTATGTGTTTAACTTTGCAGCATGACAAGGCTCCTGCACATTTGGCCAATCTGGTCAAAGACACTATTTCCGCTCTCGGTTGGGAACTCTTACCCCACCAGCCGTAATGGCTGAGCAGCATTCCACAACATACGATGAAGTGGAAGAATGGCTTGATAAATGAATTTCGATGCAGAATGAAACTTTGTTTGGGAATAGCATCCATAAATTGCCTGAAAGATGGACAAAATGTATAGAAAGCGAGGACCAATACTTTGAATGAAAAATCTTTTGCCATTTTTCCTAAATTATTCTGTATTTTAATAAAAAAAAACGGCATTTTCAACTTCTACACGTGGTTGAAGTACAAAATTACAAAAATATCACTGCGCGACAAAATCGAAAAAATGTATAAGAAACAACTTTTTTTATTAATGTGAACTTGCTGATCACACACAGTGTATTTTTTAATCAGCTTCTTATATTAGAATATCTAAGTACTCATTTGTTTTAATATTGTACAATAAATTTCCTATCATTTTTAAAGTAAATGTTCAGCTCTGTACTTACATATCGTAGATATGTTCTTTCTATTTAATTTTTTTTTTTTTTTTTTGTGGTGAGGTGAGGTCAGGGGAAGTAAGGTGACAAGATATTGGTAAATAGACTTAGCCCCGTATAGCACACTTAGTTTGTTACTTGTTTTTATATGATAAAATATATGAGTCAAATGAAGAACCAGAACATCTTATCTGCATAGTCGGAGAAAACAAAGTTTAACAAAGTACATAAAGCAAATTCCAAATACCTTAGAGATATACATATGGTATGTACAATATGTATGACTATTTTAGTCATTTTGATGTTTGCCTCACAAATCTTAATTACTGATAAATGATAATATATTGCAATACTATATATTACATAGTACTACTTGTAAGATCAGTCGAGAATTTATCTAAACTAATGAGTGCAATCCAACAAGATTTGTATACATACACATGTTTGTTTGTATGTTATTTTTCCTATATCACAAGACCACTTGTGGAGCAGATACGATTAACATATTAGTGAATATGCATTAAGTCATATATGTTTTATTTTACTTCATAAAATCATTAAAACAGAGAATTTTTGAAGAGTCACAAAACAAATGCAAATTATTAAATATAACAAAAAAAAACATTAATTTCGGTTCCACTTAAGATTGCGTACCTTTTTTTTAAATATAATTGATACCGAATACCACTAAATAAGTTAACAGCATAAAAAGTTGTGTCTAATGATCCTTTTTTTTTTTTGATATATTGAGTTTTTTTTTAAAAATTTAATATTAAATCAATTTTAGTAAGTGACACATTTTAAGATTAGGTTTGGATAATATTCTTGAAGGCTTATACTCGTAATTTCAAAAAGTTCTATTTGTACTTACATAAATGCAAAGACAAAGGCTTGTGTGGGGCTGTTCCTGTACAAGTAATCATGGAACTCTGACAAAAGCATATATGACTATTTACATATGTAATTGGGAGTGGATATAAAGATTCTTTGTTCTGTATCTTATCACGATACCTATCAACAATCAAGATGACTTTTTGGATTACCGAAGTCACTTTTTGATGCGTTACAAACATAACATTAAAGTTACTATGGTATGTCTGGAAGATATACACAGCCACAAATTATACGACATAAACTAAGTATTGTCGTGTATTATAAACACATAAACACACTGTATTACTTTGTATTATAAGTAGATACCAAGTATACTATATTGTGTGAGAAACAATAACATACATGATTGCTTTATACTATAATATGATCGTACTTAAGATACGAAATACGTACTTATAAGTAAACAAACTGCAGTATGAAGAATTATTTAAGAATAAGGAAGAAGTTTACCTCTACAGATTGTAATGATGCTGATGATGGCTGGATTTGGATGTGTAGCTTGGACACATGGATTGGCGGTGTTTTTGGCATAATTGTATATTGTTCCACTGGATTATTTTTCAATGAATCTTCTTTAATGGTTTTTAATTCAAAAGCTCCAGACATTTTTTTTTTTTTTTTTATATTAACAACAATTAAAGTAACACTAATTTTATTTATTATTTTCACCACTCGACATTTATTGAACAACACAAAAATTGAAAAAATAAAATAAAGAAATTCACTTTTTGTTTGAGAATTTTTGAGCAAAAATATTTACGGAAATTCCCTTTTTGTTTAAGAATTTTTGAGCAAAAAAATTTAAAAAAAAAATGTATTGTTATAAATGTTAAGTTCTTGTTACCCGATCAAGTCCACCGACGGATCACAATATTATTATAGAACTGAGCTAACTTTAATGTTTGAATTGCACAAACGAACTGAACTGAACAGAACAGAACTGAGCTAAGCTGAATGAAACGGAACCGAACCAAAACAACGCATCAACTGAACAAATGAAAAACACGCCAACACCAACAGAGGCAGCAGGCAGCAGCAGCAGCAATAAGACCACAAAATATCGTAAAAAAAGCTAAGGTCGGGAAAAACTTTACCGAAGCGAACTGAACTTAACCAGCTACAATATACAATATTAAATGTAATTACTATAAAAGCTAAAAAAGATCGACAGACTAACTGAATGACTGACTGAGTGCCAGAATGACGGAATGACTGAATGATTGTATCTAGCGAGTAGCTGATTGCGAGTGAACAAATGTTAATTTATGAAAATTCAATGTCTTGATTTTTAACTTGGCTTTAATACTTAAAATATTATATATATTTGGCATTGCAATAATTAAAGGTCTGACTGCGTCTGATGTCGATGCCATACAACCAACCAACCAAACAACCCATGTTCTACGTTTCACTTCTACTTTTACACCTTAGATTGCCCTTCATTCTCTTCATTTCTTACATCTGCCATTCATTCAATCGTTAAGTCGTTCGCTCGCTCGTTGGTTGATTCTTTTGTTTGTTCACTTGCACACTCAGTCAGTCAATATTATGTATGGTACTCGTACTATACTAAGTATTGTATTGTATAAAATCTAAATTTAGTCGATGATTTTAAATTTCTGCTTGCTAACTGCATTCTGCAATCCTTTCAGCTGAGTTCAACATTTCAATATGTAAATATCTTGCTAATTACCCACAGAAATTGTAAGCATGCATTGTGCAATATATAAAATATTTCAAAAGCAAAACAAGATTTTTATTATTATAATTTTTTGTGTATAAACACTTTTATTGTACTATAAAGACTTTGAGACAGACACATTATCAACAATGGAGGAACAGAATTCTAATTAGCATTGATTCAACATTTTTATCGTGTATGTTATCTTTAAAATACATGCGCCACCTTGTCGTGTTAATTGGACTCAGTGTAAGTGTAAGGACCCAAAGAGCAATGCCGGTTAGAGCCCAGGCTATCGATAGGAACGAATAATCTCTTAAAGCAAATACTCTCATTTTCATTCACATGATTCATTCATTCACATGATCAGATTTTGACAAATATTGTGATTATAACATTTAGTAAATTTTACTAAATTTGCTTAAGACAGACTTAAACATGTGGCCCATACAAAAGCTGATATTTTTCATCTACTGCAATTTGTACTTAAGTACTTTATGACACTGTAACTGATGATTGAATGTATCGTTATAATTTTTTTTCTTTCATTACTTAAGAAAAACA
This sequence comes from Amiota communis, assembly GCA_037043315.1. NCBI lineage: Eukaryota > Metazoa > Arthropoda > Insecta > Diptera > Drosophilidae > Amiota > Amiota communis. Next base: position 23,348 of record JBAMAV010001051.1, read on the forward strand.
TCCACACAAAATCACATTATCCTGCTTAAAGTACGACATCCTTATTGCGTTCCAAATATCCCAATAAAGTAAGTATTGGAACACCAGTGGATGAAAAAGGCCGGTCTGCAATTGACCAGGAAAACATCGAAATGTCGTACAGTGCTTTATAATCAAATCGGAATGAAAGGCCTTGAAATCAATTCAATTTCAATTTTTCTCAATTTCTGTGAATAAAAACATTAATTAGAATTTGGCTTTGTATGGGAGGCGCACCCTTCCTAATAATTCTAGGATTTTAAAATTTTCATGGTTGCTGAATATGGATCAGACACTTAAAGTGTCCAAATTTCAGTTCGATAAAAAAAGTTTTTCTAATAAGAACTTTAATTTGAATTTTGGTTCGTATGGGAGATACCCTTCCTTTAACTTAACTTTAGGGTAATGAAATTTACATGGTTGATGAATATGGATCATACACTTATAAAGTCCAAATTTTAGTTCGATAAGACAAAAAACAAAAAAGTTTTCTAATAAGAACTAAGAGCCTCATTTTGTTTTACCGCCTCAGACAAATGGAGGTCTTAGTCCTCTAGTGTATGGAAAGCTCATATTAGAATATCTGTCCAGATTCAAACGTAAGATACTGAATAATTTTATAATGATTATTTTATTATTAAGGGCCATCCAAACTTAGGCGCCACAACCTTTGTCCTTTATTAACCTAATCGTCTGATGTAGGGATGTCCAACCTTTTTGGTTCCCTGGGTCACATTGGGCCGAGGAAAAAAAAAAAGGAGCAGTGCCACAAAAAATCTTTCTGGTGCAAATATGTAATGAGATAACATCAACCAGAAGAAGGTCTTCCGTATCAACTAACAAAACTTACAATATACGCAGTTTATTACACTCTGGATTATACATTTTTTTCTACATACAATTAATGTGATACTTGCGACTGTTCTTCGGATACTAGTAATACATTAATATCTGGTTCGAATGATTATGCTATTCGCAAACTGTCCTCCACATGTTCATCCAACATTCTTGTTCTAATCTTCGACTTCAAAACAAAGATGACATGAAAAGTGTTTGACTGAACAGTGTTTCTCTCTGGATAGGTGTAGTTTGTAAAACTCCAACAAACATACATGATAAAATTTCTCCACATTGTAACCCTATACATTCCATTTGGAAAATTGTTGGTAGCGTTCCTACATCGACTGTAAAAAAAATTGCTGAAATTTGTATTGTCTCTCCGAAAATCCAGCAATCTTTTTTCGAAATCTTCTATCAAATTGGAAAATATGCAGGCATATTTTACTCCATTCTTTACAATATGTTTGCCGAGCTTGCTTAAATAGAATACATTTTTTTCATTGATTTGCCCCTGCCATAATTTCAGTTTCAACTGAAAAGCGTTTATTACGTATTTGAAACGTAGTACTGATCAGTTGCCTTTTGCCTTGAAGACGCGTGTTTAGCTCATATCTACCAGAAAAGCTAAATCGGTAAGCCAGCTTTCATCTTCAAGTTCTGGCACAGATTTACCTTTCAATTGCATAATATATTTTATTTCGTTACTTATATCATAAAATCTTTGTAACATTTGTCACCGACTGAGTCACGTTACTTCTGTGAAATACACAACATCGACATACTCAGCATCGAAATTTTTCAAAAATTCTTTGAATTGACGATGATTAAAACCACGGCCACTTATGAAATTTATAGTCTTGACGACGATTTGCATAAAATGATCCATTTTAAGGATTTTCCACATAAATTCTCCTGCAATGATACTTCATCAAGCGAGAGTTTTTGGCATCATCAAAATCAGTCCGAATTTTGAGAGAGGACACAATTTTGAGATCGAGTATCGGTTCTTCCTTATACTATTTGGTTTCGCTTAGTTACACTTGAAGAAATTCGCTGTTGTTCCATAAATAGCATCATGTTCCTTCCCCAGCATACTTAAAGCAAAAAAAAAAAAAAATTGAAATTGAAAATTCTGTTTCTATTTCGATCGCGTCTGGGCCACATGCATCCCGCGGGCCGGTGGTTGTACAACAATTATGTGTTGTGCTGATTCCCTACAAACACGAATCTTTATCTAAAGATAGGTAAAAGACACACGCAATTGCAAAACCACAAAATCACTTTTTATTATTTTATATATTTATGATGGCCATAGTAAAATATCTGTTTGATAATTTATTGCAAATGCCGACTATTTAAGCAATTATAATATATACGACTATCCAATATTCTACACTCTTCACCACTGACACGTGTCCGCTTGATATTCTGAAGATTAAAGGAAATTAAGAACTTTAAAAAAAAAAAATTAAAACATTAAATGTTACACATATTTAGGTGAATAACCTGTGTGAATAAACTGTGCAAACTTGATACGAAAATGATCATACAAAAATATAAAAGCACAATGATTAGGTGATCCCGATTAGCAGATACCCTGCACTGCCATGTGAAAAACAATTCTAAAATTTCAACATTATCTATGTCATATGTTTTGGAAGTTAATCGAACGTCATAAAAACCATGTGCGATACAAACTTGAAACCTTAATCTCTTAAAATATGAAAAATAACTTTGTTGCAATAACTTATAGAGAAACTTAATAAAAATCCAACCATCCGTCCGATGCCGATAACACAGAATGTTTCACTTACTCAGCTATTTCTTTTGGCTTAGCCTTAATGATAGATCTAGAAATCTAAGGAATACCTTTACGAACCAATCGTCACTCAACTTTTCAACTTAGGAGCCATATTTCCTTAGACCATTATTATACACGGCCATTCGTCTCTTTGGCAATTTTCATTTGTAGAGATGCCGACGCCTGATGAGGTAAAGAGATGCTTAAAGCCCATTTACACGATAGGCGCGAAAACTTTATTTGTTGGTAAAGTGGAGGAGGCTGTGACGTTCTGAAAACGCAATCGTAAAAGTTTGCGCTGATGTTCTCTTTGTCTTATTTCTCCCCTTTCGTGTTTGTTTAGAATTTTTTGGCTTGCGTAGAGTGAGGATGCAGGCGAAATGAAAAATATAGCGTGGAATGTGAAGAAATTTGTCAGAAACAGAAAGAAGAGTCAACAAAAATTGCTCTCGCACAATTTCTGTGTGTAATAACTAGCAGCGACAGCAAAGAGCAATCGACAAAAATTGCTCTCTCTAAATTGCCATGTATAATAATGGTATTAGATGAACATTTTCGAATGACATTTTGCTTTGATGGCATCTGTATTTATGGAAATTTCTGCATCTTTTGTTTTATATAAATATAAATGGGTACAAATTTCACGCACTGATAGTTTTCCTATACGATTTCTATCGATCTGCAATAAAATCATTTGAATCCTTTTTAATTTAATATTATTTTAATAAATAAAACTAAAAATTACACTGTGTTACAAAAAAAAAAAAAATGAAAAAATTTCTTATCAGACCTAGTGGAGGTTATAGGTCATAAAAAACTAAAAAGAATGGCACATAAAAAATTTTTGATACACCCTCAAAATCTTGACTTAAAGCTCAAAAACCGTTTTTAAGAGGTTCCTGTACATATTACCTTATAACTTGGCCATTTTATATTGGATTTCAAATTTTTATTTTGTATTTAGAAGCTGAAATGTAGCCCTTTACAACCATGTATCATGTATTTTGTTATCATTTAAATTCATGAAGATACAGACCAAAAACTTTCCAAAATTTTGATTTTTCCATCGATTTTGCAACTTTAAGTCTAATTTGTGCCCCTTATCTTATCTAAATTATATTTTTTCTCAACGTACATCGAAAGTTCAGTGATTTTAGCTTTAAATGAACCCTGTTTGAATAAAATCGGTTAAAAATTACCTGATTTATTGTACTTTTTGTAATTGCATATGACAGTTTTTTTTCCTTAATTGTTGCAGATAGAGGGAGATAGCTAGAGGGAGATAGCTAGAATAAGAATAAAAAAGGACATGGTTGTAAAGGGCTACATTTCAGCTTCTAAATACAAAATAAAAATTTGAAATCCAATATAAAATGGCCAAGTTATAAGGTAATATGTACAGGAACCTCTTAAAAACGGTTTTTGAGCTTTAAGTCAAGATTTTGAGGGTGTATCAAAAATTTTTTATATGCCATTCTTTTTAGTTTTTTATGACCTATAACCTCCACTAGGTCTGATAAGAAGTTTTTTTTTGCTGTGACACAGTGTTATCATAGCATAAGTAGTGAATTCATGTAACAGAAAGTATTAGAAGTAGGATCACATTCCTTGATTTTTTCTGTTACATTGGGCCCGTTCAGTAGAAGACAGCGCTGACTTTTTTCGCTTACTAGCTAACCGCTGACTGATTTGACTTTATAAGTCTGCCACAATTTAAATTATGGTCTGGGAGTGTTGAATATTAACAGATGGGTAAGACACAACAATGGATGACAATCTTGCCCATAATTAGGATATTCTCCACTTATATTTAAGCACATATGTACATATTAACAACATAAATAAATAAATCAGTGTTTAAATTGATGCAGTCGAAGTAGGAAAAGTCATATAATAATAGCTGAACAGCACATTGACAGTTCACAAAATTTGAAACTGAATTGTTGCTTCGACTGCTGCTTTGAAAAAATCCGCAGTCGCAGTTGAAGCAGAATATCAAAAATGAAAAACTGCGTAGGACAGAATAAACTGTCGCAGTTAACTGTTTCAAACTGTTTTTGCAACATATGTTGTGAGTCCTTGGGAATAATTTTTATTAGCTTGCTCTCAAATTTGTTTGTTCATTGCCATATTTAAAAATATTGCCTTTCTTATTATTTATTATGTTTCCTCAGCTAGAGTGTTTGCAATTTAAATCTCCATCTTACACATACAAATTCGTCGTGTACCTATTTCAAGAGTTTCAAATAAAGTATCTATTACATTTGGGAAAAGGGAGTTGTTGTTCCCATTCAGATACATACAGATAAATTTGACCATTGCCCTGCATTTATATTTTAATAATGCATATTTCTAAGTGATCAAAACTGTATTTTGCAGTATCTCATGTTAATTGCCTCTTTTACATTGCAGCACAACGAAGCTAAGACTCCAACCTATTACACATGATCGTCACGCAGCACTATGGGTAATTTTACCACTTTTTGTGGCATAAATTAATAACTCAAAGATAAAGCAAGACTTTTCGATACGGTTTTTTGCTTTACGTCCTACATACCAATAGGAAATTTTGTCGAAAAAAATGGACATGGAACTCAACCACGACCTTAAAAAATATAGGTTTGAAAAATTCCATACAATTTTTTGCGTAAAAATCTCAATAAAACAATATAGCATACCCTTTAGGCACAACATTTTACATAATTGAATAGCTTATGTTTCAAGGAAAGCTTTGTTACTTAAAGGAAATCGTTATTTTGTATGAAATTAAAGAAATCTCAATAAAAAACAACTTTTGTCATATTGCAATATTTTATCGAAGGTTCTCATTTGGATCCAATATTATCAAAGTGCGAGTTTTGAATTCATAATTTATTGTATTACAGTATAATGAAAGCTGTACCTTATTTATGTATTTATTTATTATACTCGCCTTCTTGGAAGTGAGGTTAAGTCCTAAAAAGTGAAATTGCAGGAAAAGCGAGAAAAAGTGAAAAATAAAACAAAGTTCATAAAAATTAGAATTGATTTAATAAAAATACAAAAAAACCGGCATAGTACTTAAGTGCACTCAAAATTTTGTAGCGCTTTACAAAGATGAGTTTCATTTACTCAGCTATTTTTTAAAGATGCTTCATATTAACAAACTATTGTAATGTACTAACACATAATACCACAATCATAAGATTCCATCACAAATAGACCAATAAAATAATTGTTTTTCGTAATTTTTAATCACTTGCAAATCACTCATAGAAAGGCACTTTGAACAATTAATCTTCTTCTTCAAACAACTGCTGCTTTTGGAAGCTATTTTATGGGCAGGGCTGCATTAAATCATTATACCAGAAATGCCCTGTGCTGGAATGTATTTCCGTTACAATGACTGTGTAGACAGCTGCGTGGCTTCGCTCACAACTGAAGTCTAAAGAATGGCATTCGAATTGAATTGAATTGAGTGAGAGCGAGACACGAAATGAATGAAGATGAATGCGACTGTGTTTTGAGTTCGAAAGCCGTCTGCATTCTGTGAAATGAGTTAGAAAGAATTACGCACAGCAAAACAACAACAGCCTTTGTTCTTATACAAAAAAAATGAAGGCATTCGAATTAATTCGAAAACAACCTCTCATTCTCAATCATTCAATTCATGCATCTTTGTGTGAATGTTGTACGACTTTTACACAAAAAATGACAAAACTTCCCTTAGTGCGCAGTTTGATGTGCCGATGGTGGACAGCTGTTTTTTGTTTTCGTTATACAAATGGATCTTTGTGGATAACTGTGAGAAATTAAAATGAAATTTTGTGAATAACTGTGAGAAATTTAAATGGAATTTTGTGAATAACTGTGAGAAATTAAAATGGAATTTTGTGAAAAACTTATTGATGTGTTACAACAAATTCGAGTGTATGCTGCTCCCTTTTATTAGGGTTCCGTTCCCAAAGGGTGCGTACGAGTGTAATTTTTTCACTCTTTAAATTAAAAAGAACATTTCAAAGTTAAAGGCAAACAACTCCCTAGGCCGGAAAAAGAATTTGAAGATGAAGATTTGTTGCCATTAATCCATAAATCCATGATCAATATGAAATACAAAAATAACCTGCAAAATAGTTAAGAAAGCACATCAAATGAAAAAAAGCCATCTACTAAATGCTGCTTGCCAAGCAAAAAAGAAGAAAGTCGGTAAAAAGTGTATTATTTTAATAATCCGACCAATGTCAACCAGCGAATTCATTGCCAATGCAAACTATTACTGGACTGATAGAGTCAATCTAACGATTCTTTTTTTTTTCTAACATCGCTCATTAGTGGAATTTTCAAGAGCCTTGCTAAGGGTTACCCCGAGCTAATCCTTACAATGGATTTCTCATGTTAATATGATTTTCTAAGTTTTTACCAAATAACTGGGAATATTTATTGAACCAAAATATACTAATAATTTAATTTAGGAACCACGCAAATATTATAATAGAAAAGTCGATACGGAGAATTTTGAACCCGCCCATTTGTTAAGTGTTACTAAGCGTTAGCACACCGGCACCGTCTTCATCCTCATCCTCATCTTTTGTAAGAGAATCCTTGCTTTCGTCTTTGTTTGTTTTCAATGCTTCACGAATTGATTTTTGTAGCACACCCATAAGGTAGGACATTTCATTAGGATCGTATGAGCTGATGGTTAGCGGCTTCGTGTCGTCAAAAGGATATTCATCCAGTGCTGCCGACTCCTGACCACCCACATTGCGGTTATAGTTTTCCTCTTCTTCTTTTTCCTTTTCTATTTCTTGATTTTGTCTTTGTTTTGGATTCATTTCCTTTATATTGTTCCTCATCGTCTCAATGAAAAGTAAATTTATAGATATCTTCGACTCACACACCATGTCTATTAGATTGGGATCTGGCCTTTTCGTGCCATCCCAGTCTGCCATAGCTTCAATAATTTCCTCCGTCAATGGAATGAGGCGTTGTTTGTTGCGGGGCTTCTCGTCGTCCATTTTCCGAAATTTTGATTTTTCTTAAACTAAAACTTTTGTTGTATTATTTCGAATTTTGTTTCATAAGGGTTTCTAAACATTTAATTTAAAGAGAAAACTAAGCCAGACTAGATTGATTTTTTTTAAAAAGAATTTATGTACATAAAAAACACATTTTTTTTATTATAACGTTTAATGAACAAATATCAGTCTCCAACTTAATGGATATAAAAAATTATGTGATAAAGGCGAGAGATTGACGTCTGTCTTGAAGCCTAAAAATTATATTAAATTAATATATGTCTGGTTTACTTAGAAGGCTTCCATTTACCCAAAGGTCATCGGGGTGAAGGCGCTTGAGCCTTCTCCTGGAGGTATATATAGCGAAAGCAGCAGCCAGCATGTTGACATGCGACTTTAGCCGATCATTATACCCTCTAGTGTGCAAGTTTATCTGCTCACGAACAGAGAGGATTCCCATCATTACGACCGTACCAAGGAGCGTTAACTTTCTGACGGAGAGCAGAATTCAGCATCTTCTGCATAAGGTATATATATGAGAGTCGGCTGCGGTGCTTCAGAGGGGAAATAAAAAACACAAATGGACTAACATGTTATTATAGGATAGTGTGACATTGTTAGTTATGATTTTTCAGAATGCTTCAATATTTATTTCATTTCATTTTCTGTTTTTTCCCTATTTGTGTTCCAATAAAATATTTTCAATTTGCCATCATGCTTTACCACTTCTGAATTCAAACTAAACAATAATAAAGAAAAGTTATGCTTCTGCTACCAGTGTATGTTGCAATAACAGTTTTCCTACTGCTCCTGCTTCTGCAATATGTGACAGCGCGGCTTAAGCGAAAAAAGTCAGCGCCGAATTCTACTGAAAAATCAAGGATCCTACTTCTAATACTTTCTGTTACATAAATTCACTATGCTATGATAAAAATTAATTTTCTGTGATATTTTTACAAATCAAAGGATCCTTACAATTTAAATTCATATTATAAAATAATATTTCATCCCTTGGCATCACCAATTATTTATTCGAATTCTGAAAATTGTAAATTAAACAAATAATTCGATGGAAAAGTATCTTACACAAAACGAAACTACTGTTTAAAGATGTTTCCATTCCGAAAACAAAATACCAAAGAGAAAGATAAAAATTTGGACAAGAACCAAGTAGTCGCCAAGGACCATTTGTCTTCTGAAGAGCCAGAAATACAAAGAAACAGCATCGAACTAAAGAATGCAGAAATTAAGCCAGAAACGAAAGATTCTAAAACAGGAACCGTAGAAGTGACTTCCAATCAAGGTAAGAAAAATCTGAATTCGAATCTCTTTATTGAAAATTAACTGGTTGTCTCTTCTAATGCAGAAGCAGGAGCACCACGTCAAAATCTCAATGCTGGCGATAATGGCGATCTTTTCCATTTTGTTTTTTTATTTTAGTGATTCTCCTATCACATGCAACACCTAGAGCACAGCCAAATTTTTAGTTTTATTTGTTAAGATAATACAAAATTCAAAAGGATTCAAAGGATTTCGGTTTAATAAAATTTGTATTGCACATTAATATCTCATGACTTTTACATCTTTTGATCCAAAATTAAGTTAATTTAAGTAAAGCCCATCTGATCCAATAATTCAATTTGAATTCGAAGAATTAATAATCAGGTGTTTGGTCAAAAAGGGTTTTTTCTATTAAACAGTCGCTTATTTGACTTATCAAGTCTGTTTCACTATTTTAATGACTGAGTGGCATCAGTGGTACAGTCAAGCAAAAGATATTAAATTGACAAAAATAAAATAATAATAAAATATACAAAATGTATATATCAAATCAAATCTCAAGTTCTTGTCAATAAACACGGCTGTCGTTACACTCAGCGACTGCAAAGACATCCAATTACATTGGCTGTAGCTCTCATGCAAGGTGTGACACTAGGTACCACAACGATCTTCCATAAAAGTGTAGGTAAATTAATTACCATTACCGATCATAATAATAATAATAACGGGCCCGAAAGCACAGCGACCAATAAGATCTATTGTACATGGCCCTATTTAATAGAAACGCTATATGTTTAGACTTTTGATGAATCTTAACATTACTTGGGGTTTGTTGTTCCACAATTTGTGTGGATTAACAACAATGTCACCGAGGTGGTGAAGTCTTTGTCTACCGAGTGCAGGACATTTGCAGAGTATATGCTCTGAACTTTCTTTATCCATTTCACAAAATCGGCATACGTCAGTGTCTGAAAGACCTAACTTATTTTGATGATACCTTAGGTTGCAGTGACCCGTGAAGTATCCAGTCAAAATCCGTAAGTCTACTCTACTGAGTGAGAGAAGCTTATTCGAGATACTCTTTGAAAGAGTGAGGAATTGTTTTGCCTGGCGTTGTCCGGTGGAGTTCACCCAGTGTTATAGGAATTTCTTTTCCTCAAGTTTCCTGATTTCTTCGTTTTTGTGGCTTTTCGAGAGACCACAGAAAGGCTCAGGACCGTAAAAGGGCATGATCGCCCCTTGTTTAGCCAAGTAGTCGGCCTTTTCATTGCCTTCATGACCTTCATATCCTGGTACCCACCTTAATACAACAGCATTAAAGTTACCCAGTTCATTTAACAGGTTAAGGCAGTCATATGCCATCTTTGAGGTGAAAGTGACCGACTGTAGGGCTTTTAAGGCCGCTTGACTATCCGAGATTATGTAAATATGTACTCCTCTCATTTTCCTGCGAAGACATTCCCTCGCACAGATTTCAATGGCATACATTTCCGCTTGAAATATTGGATAGATTTTTTGAATTTTGGGCCATAAATTCCCGCCCCTGTTCTACCATTTTCAAGTTTAGACCCGTCTGTAAACCATATCTGGGAGCCGGGTTTGAATTTAATAGAATTAGTTCTCCAGTATTCACGATCATTAATATTGATTTGAAAAAGTTTGCAGAAGATATTTTTAGTCTAGAAAAATTTCTAAAATTTTTAGGTGTCCCTTAATATTGCCCCCTTTTAAGTCGGCAATACCTTCCAGTCTCAAGGCGCTAATAGTAGCTTCCTTTTCTATTAGGATAGGTAATGGTGGGATGTATAAGAGCACCCCTAGTGCGTCAGTGGGACACGTTTTCATAGCCCCTGTGATACTGACACAAACAAGTCGATGCAGTTTACTTAGTATATTTACCGATCACAATTGCAATTAAAATGTTAAAATAAAATGATAAAACCAATTTTTTTTGACAATATTGGGTGGGGTTGGATTCTTAGTTTAAAAGAAAATTAATATTGAAAGTTATTAATTACAGAAAATCAAGCAGGACATTTAAAGCCAATTAACTATAAATCTTGAATATCTAGAAATGCTTACTTAAAGTCCACCAAATCAAATCTAATTACAAAACACATGTTTATACTATACTAGTGCCCCTTAATATGCACCCGACTTGATGTTAGTGCGTGATTTTTGTAATCATTGTTTTTTATTAATAATTCACATGAATAACAACATATTTTAATATTTCATTCGCCATATAACCGAAACACAAATTCGTGAACGATTTTTGCAGTTACTCAGGTAATAACACGGGCCTGCAAAATTTAAGTTTTTTGCTCCTTTTAATGTGTTTTATATATGTACTTAGTAATAGGTATGCCAAAAGCTTCTCCATGAAAAAATACATATTGTGCTCGGCCGAAAGATGTCAAACTATTTTTCTCGTCCATTTTTGTATATACTTCTTATAGATAGATAGATTTCAAATGAAAATTAAACTATGTAGAACAAAATATTGTAACCAAGTATTTCATTTATTACTACTATTACTATTACTACTATTAAAGTCTAACAAAGTTTAGATGTTTCAAAGAAACATACAACATAAAAATAAATTATAAATTTATTAACAAATCGACTTAATAATGTCTACTAATAAAAGCAAATGTGTTCCATCGAGTATTATTAATCATATCTATGCTAGCAAATTATCAGTTTGTATAATGGATAAAGTGCGCATCTGTCAGGATGATCCCGAATATGTTGGTTGCTGAAAACTTTTACATTAATTTAATTAGAAACATTACAAATATTTTGAATAAATACACCAGAGATAAAGCTTCAACTATTCTTTCAATTGCTTCATATTATTTCATCAGTCCCTTAAGTGGAAATGTATTCCTAAACTATAAACAACGATTAAGCTATCCTTTCATCGGTTACCTCAGTGCATCAAATTGCATTGAATAAACAATAAATGATGGTTTCATTACTAAACGTTTATGTATTTAGTTACTTATGAAAGAGTTATACATACATATCTGTGTCAACAAGTCAGAGTAGCTTATGTCAAAAATTGGGTAAATTGAGTTAGAATGTTATAATTATTCACCGCTTCAAAAAAAGTATATCGACTAAAGATTCTTCTAAAAATATGGCATAAGATCATAGTTATATCGTTTTACTTTTTCACTTAAGTTTTCTCAAACAGTAATGCATACGTCAAAATATCTTACGTGGAGACAGGGTTTGGTAACATCTTTCATTGTTTCATTGTTTCCTAAATATTTTAACTAACAAGCTTTTAAGTTAAAAATAGTTCAATAAAATCAAAGTGAACTTTTGTGTAGATAAGCTTTTATGTCAAATAGAAATTCAACGATGTTGTCTTCTTAAATACATTTCATTCATTTCTGCGAAACAACTTATGTGCATTGCAAAATTTTAGTTTCTTATTTCTACCGTTTGTCGCCTCTTAATGCAGAGAAATTGGTATTCATTCATCATAATGTACCCTTAGTACAGTACGAGTATTAATTTTTATTTATTGTGTAATAAAAAATAATGATTTTATTTGTTATGCAGATTAAATAAAGCGCCTGCAAAGTTTAAACATCGTTTTTTTTTTTAAATCCGGTATCCGGCCGGATACTTGTTTATTAAATAAAAGCTGGATAGGCCGAATCCGTTTCATCTCTACAATAAACAATTACATTACATTGCATTTTACAATTTCATTTAAAAGTTACGCCTTGTATTGTCCTGAGTTGTGCAAAAGATGATGGAACTTTTCCAACATGAAGTAACATTCGCATTTGTTGGGATAAACTACATAAACCCTCCCAAGCACATTTGTTTTTTCAACTTCCGGAAACCCTTCAACTGAAGTCCCTTGCTTCCTTCATTGAAAAGTTTCAGCTGTCTTATTCCATCTATAATAGCTTGGAACTTTGTCATATGTCAAAGTTTTTGAGAAATTGTCTTGCGCACATAACTTAAAAAATGTTGTTAATATTGTATCTCGCGGGGGCTAAGTTTGTAACACTTCTGTGATGATTGTTGATTGTCTACGGGGCAGTGCAAACAGAGGCGAAAGGCTATATTGCTGAAAGCCTAAAGACCGACCATTGTGGTACATAGCCACACCTGCACGAGGTGCCCCTGCTTTCAACTGAAAATGGCGGATCTAGAGAGGCAAACTCGATAAAACCCGTAATCCCAGGTGTTATTCGTACCGTGCCTATGGGATGAATGGCACTACGTAAGTGTGTTTTTAAACGGTGGCCTCCAGATACCGGGCACCCTCTGGTTGTAATTAAGCCTTACCGTAACACCGGGGCACTGTTGCGGTGGACTTTTATTCCCCTTTACTCGTGGGACCAAATGTCTGAGAAAATAATTGAAACTTTTATACAAGAGGCAGTAGTGCCTAATACAAACCAGGTCAATACTGACCTTTCTGCGGAAATTGCGGAAGTGCTTTCGTTATCGCAAACGGATAAGGCTTTACATAGCCTACCCAAAAGCGGTGAAAGCATTGTAATGGATGTCGACAGTGTGGATATAGGTCCCGAAGACAACCTTAAAAAAGAGGAAGAGGATAAACTTCTCGACTCACCCACCCCTATCCCTGAAAAGACGGTAGATGGCGTCAAAAAGGTGCGGCTATGTGGTGCTGCCCGTAGACGCCTCAAATTCCATCTAAGTCGAGGGCATAGTATTGAAGAGGCTAGAGCACTTGCTCAAAAGCCAACTGCTCTGAAGCGTCAACGCCCTAGCAGTACCTCACCTAAACAAAGCGCACCTAAAAGAGCTAGCTTAGGAACGGTGGCAGTAACAGAAAACAGGACAGCTGTGTCCACTGAAACTACAAGGCCTGGACCAACAGGGGAGGTGAGCACAGCACAAATGTCCTACAAAGATGTTACGTGCAGCACAAAATTGGGTATCATATCACCCAATTATCCAAACACCATATGGTCTACTGAATAACTCAAGGCCATACAGCACACTATCCTAGAAGCGATTAGGAAAAACCAATTGCGTGCGGAAAAACCAGTCTTTAATAGCTGCACTTTCCGCTCGGGATGGCTAGTTATCTCCTGTGGTAACAATGATACAGTCACTTGGTTAAAGGCAGTAGTGCCTAAACTAAAGCCGTGGAAGGATGCCGAGTTGAAGATCGTTGAAGAGGATGAAATACCACGTCCTCAGATCTACATTGGCTACTTCCCTGAACTGGACAGTACTACCACGGAAGATATACTAGGTCTTCTGAACGGGCAGAACACTGGCCTAAGGGTGAACGACTGGCGAGCACTCAATAGAGTGCGTAAAGGTACGGTCTCTGAAATTACCTTCGCCATAGACCCTAGCTCAGCCGAAGTCATAAGAAAAAATCAACTCTGGTTGAACTATGGCTTCGGTAGAGTACAAATGCGCCCCAAAAATAAAAGCGAGGCCAATGATGGGACACATGACAAAGTGTCTGAGGCACCGGCAAGCTCCAAAAGCTCTAAGTGTCCATCCACGAGTACTGCAGATACATTACCAGAGCAACCACAGTGCTCTTATGTAGCTGCAGTAACTACCTCAGCATCTGGTCAAACAGCAAGACGTGAGCAGGTTAAGGAGGGCATAAGAATACGACCATCGCTTCATGCTGCCACCAAAAACCCATGCCACGATCACCAGCGTGCTAAGAAGGGAGGCTATAGATCCGCAGAAGAAGCGATCTTGCTGGGTAGCAACAGAGGGAAGAAGAGGGCGGCAAATGCCCGTAAAAAAGCCAATTAATGGCTCTTCCCCAATGCAAACCCGGCAGCAATACAAGGCAACTCGGATGCCTTCAGATAAACCTCCATCGTGCCAAAGCTGCCTCAGATATACTGGCAAGGAGGTTTAACGCTGAGCTCTTGGATGTAGCTTTCATTCAGGAACCATGGGCATATAACGGAGTCATCAAAGGGCTCCAAAACTCAAATGGTAGGTTGATCTATGCCACCAATAAGAATCGCCCTAGAGCGGCAATTCTGATTAGTAACCAACTAACCTTTCTTCCTTTCTCAAGGTTTATTTCTGAAGACCTAGTGGCGATTTGGGCAAAGTGCCCACCAGCAAAGGGGAGCTGGTAGCTCCTTGCCTCAGCTTATCTACCGGGAGACGCGGCTACTGCCCCAACAGAGGAAGTTCTGGCCCTAGCGGAGTACTGTCAGCGGCGTCACATCCGATGGATTCTCTCTTGCGATGCAAACGCACACCACACAACCTGGGGAAGCAACGACATAAACACAAGGGGTGAGTACCTTCTTGAATTTATACTTAGACATAATATTACTATATTAAACCGAGGCAACGAACCGACGTTTGTGAATGCAATAAGAGGGGAAGTTCTTGATCTCACTCTTGCTAGTCACAATGTCTCTTCGGAAGTCTCAAATTGGCACGTGTCACAGGAAACATCCATGTCGGATCATATGCACATACGGTTTGATGTGGGTGCAACTGTAACACAAGCCAAAGTTTACAGAAATCCCAAGAAAACCAACTGGGATATCTTTTACCTGTATCTACAGCATGGTATTAACTGCTCAAATAAGCATATTCATTTAAAATCAGAGCTTGAATCAGAAGCTGAAGAGCTTCATTCTAACATAATCAATGCCTTTCATAAAAGTTGTCCAGAAAAAGTGCATAAACCACGAAGGGATGTTCCTTGGTGGAATAAGACGCTTACTGAACTTCGAAGCAAGGCAAGAAGATTATTCAATAGAGCTAAACGAACGGGGGACTGGGTTTCCTATAAAGAAGCTCTAACTGCCTTTAATATAGAATTGAGAAGATCTAAAAGAGCTACTTGGAGGAATCATTGTGAGAAGATCTCAAATCTTCCAGCTGCGATTCGCCTCCAAAAAGCCTTAGTTAAAGATCACTCAAACGGTATTTGTACCCTGAAAAAACCTGATGGCAGCTTTACACAGAACCCGGGAGAAACCAGCAAACTGCTGCTGGACACTCACTTTCCGGGTCACTCAGCTTCTAATGAACACCCAGTACTGGTGGAATCCACGGTATCCATCAATACTGTAGATGTTAAGCTAGCTAGTAAACTGTTCCATGAAAAACGGGTGCAATGGGCTTTATCATCATTTAGCCCATACAAATCTCCAGGGCCTGATGGGATATACCCTTGTCTGCTCCAACATGGAGCCAAGTACATTGTCCCAAAACTGGCCAGTATATTCCGAGCAAGTCTCTTGCTGGGGCATATCCCTACGAAATGGGCTGAAGTCAAAGTAGTGTTTATACCAAAGGTAGGGCAAAAGCCAGAACAGCTACCTAAATCTTATAGACCTATAAGTCTCAGCTCATTTTTCCTGAAATCAATGGAAAAAATTTTGGATCATTATATAAGGAATAACAACCTTATAAATTTTCCTTTGCAAAAACTGCAATTTGCATACCAACGTGGCAAATCAACAGAAACTGCAATACATAGTTTAACAACTATCATTGAAAAGGCTCTTGATTCCAAACAAATAGCTCTATGTGCATTTATTGACATATCAGGAGCCTTTGATAATACTTCATATGAGGCAATAGAAAATGCCCTTCTACGGAAAGAAGTACCCACACCTATTATTAAATGGATAATAGCTATGCTTGAATCTCGGACTATTAATTTACAACTTGGAGGAGAATTAAAATCTATCACAGCCACAAGAGGTTGTCCACAAGGGGGTGTACTCTCTCCACTTCTGTGGACTTTAGTGATGGATGAACTCCTCTACAAGCTTAATGGTCTAGGTTTCAATACACAAGGTTATGCAGATGACCTAGTTGTATATATTGTGGGCTGGCATGAGCAGACTATCTCTGACCGCATGCAACAAGCCCTAAAAATAATAAATAAATGGTGCAGTGAGAAAGGGCTCTCCATTAACCCATCAAAAACTGTGCTGGTACCATTCACCAGGAAGAGAAACACTACTCTCAAATGTCCTGTGTTAAATGGCATCACAATCCAATTTTCCAATGAAGCGAACTATCTAGGGGTTATCCTTGATAAAAAGCTAACGTGGAACCAACATCTAAATAAAGTTACAAAAAAGGCTACAAGGGCATTCTTTGCCTGCACTAGACTTTTTGGTAAGACATGGGGTCTAAATCCCAAAATGACCTACTGGACATTCACTACGGTCATTAGACCAATGGTCACTTATGCTTCCATTGCATGGTGGCCTAAGGTCAAACAAAGGAATGCAGTAAATATACTAAGTAAACTGCATCGACTTGTTTGTGTCAGTATCACAGGGGCCATGAAAACGTGTCCCACTGACGCACTAGGGGTGCTCTTATACATCCCACCATTACCTATCCTAATAGAAAAGGAAGCTACTATTAGCGCCTTGAGATTGGAAGGTATTGCCGACTTAAAAGGGGGCAATATTAAGGGACACCTAAAAATTTTAGAAAATTTTCTAGACAGTCCCATTTTGCATAGAGATGATACTCTATTGTCTAAAACTATCTTCTTCAAACTTTTTCAAATCATTATTAATGATCGTGAAGACTGGAGAACTAACTCTATTAAATTCAAACCCGGCTCCCAGATATGGTTTACAGACGGGTCTAAACTTGAAAATGGTAGAACAGGGGCGGGAATTTATGGCCCTAAATTCAAAAAATCTATCCCAATGGGTACTTACCCAACAATATTTCAAGCGGAAATGTATGCCATTGAAATTTGTGCGAGGGAATGTCTTCGCAGGAAAATGAGAGGAGTACATATTTACATACTCTCGGATAGTCAAGCGGCCTTAAAAGCCCTACAGTCGGTCACTTTCACTTCAAAGATGGCATATGACTGCCTTAACCTGTTAAATGAACTGGGTAACTTTAATACTGTTGTATTAAGGTGGGTACCAGGACATGAAGGTCATGAAGGCAATGAAAAGGCCGACTACTTGGCTAAACAAGGGGCGATCATGCCCTTTTACGGTCCTGAGCCTTTCTGTGGTCTCTCGAAAAGCCACAAAAACGAAGAAATCAGGAAACTTGAGGAAAAGAGTTTTCTAAAACACTGGGTGAACTCCACCGGACAACGCCAGGCAAAACAATTCCTCACTCTTTCAAAGAGTACCTCGAATAAGCTTCTCTCACTCAGTAGAGCAGACTTACGCATTTTGACTGGATACTTCACGGGTCATTGCAACCTAAGGTATCATCAAAATAAGTTAGGTCTTTCCGACACTGACGTATGCCGATTTTGTGAAATGGATAAAGAAAGTTCAGAGCATATACTCTGCAAGTGTCCTGCACTCGGTAGACATAGACTTCACCACCTCGGTGACACTGTTGTTAATCCACACAAATTGTGGAACAACAAACCCCAAGATATGTTAAGATTCATCAAAAGTCTAAACATATAGGGTTTCTATTAAATAGGGCTATGTACAATAGATCTTACTGGTCGCTGTGCTATCGGGCCCATTATTATTATTATTATTATTGTATCTCGCGAATTTGTAATAACAACGGTAATGTTGTGTAATGAAAAGTCAGCTGTCACATGTCACTATTCTATATAATCATAAAAATATTTTATGCTATTTTACGACAATATTGTAATAATTAATTGAATAAAAATCAGAAGGAAGGCTATCATTAGCTGTGCCAAAGATGTAATACTCTTCACGTTCCTACAGGTTGCATCCAACCTTTTCCTTTCTTAGCATCACTATATTCTGTCTGTTACAGTTTGAGTATCAACAAAGAACACATTTTGAGTTGCATTGTATTTTTATTGTACTTATACTCTTCATAAGTTTGTCATTTAATGTGAGGTTGTATGGGAGGTACCCATACACATATTTGACTTAAATCGGATCATTCTAACTATGCTAAATAAAGCCTTCAATGTCATGCAAAAATAATATATTTTCTTTTAATACACCCAATATTTTCAAGAACTGCTTTTGCACCTGTTTGTGTAAAAGATAAATGTACATGTACATAACCTAAACCAAGAGAATCGACAACGTTTTCATTTAAAACACACAATATTATTTAATTTAAGAATAAAAACACTTGTGCCTTTTGGCATTTATTTAGTTTAAATCATCAAAATAAATATGTATAATAATAAAATTAATAATATTTTATAATAAACTATATTTTGTATATTATATATGATAGTAGATTAAAATGTACTTGTTTATACATATATTAATAATATAAAATATATTATTGCATAAATTCTAAAAATAAAACAAACAATAAAAAAATACATAATATAAAATATAAATAAAAATATTATTCTGCACTTTTTCAATGTGCATTTTCCTTTTCATATTTTAAATAAAAAAAAAAAACAATATTAAAAAAATATTGGTCACCTAAAACAATATACATTTTATGTTTATTATTTCATTATTGTTTTTATTATATTTTTTCATTTTTTTTTTTTTATTTATTTATTTCTTCATCATTGTTTTCGCTATCTTTTATAAATTTTATCTTTTATTCTTTTATTAATTTTTGCGCATAAATTTCGAATTCGAAAATATTGTATATAACTATATATAATTATACATAATATGTAAATATCATTATACATAGTACTTTTTAATATACGGTATAATATATTACAATAGATCAGATTAATCACTTTATATATGTATATATGGGTGTAAATAGTTTTTCTTGTTTTCCGAATTCGATAACGATTTCTAATTGTTTTCCTGCTAACACAATAGTAAGTAGTAGTGCGGATCAATGTGTTGTGAAGCTAATTAAATAACTGATCAGATGATCAGATATATTTGTATGTAATCTCATCATTAGATTTGATCTCAAAACTAATCATAATTTTCAGTACAATAATATAAAATTTTTAACGGATTTGATTTCTTCTTTTCTCTTATTTTTAAAATATTTAGAATTTGTTTGTTTCTAATAGTTTATAGTCTCGAAAGACAGATAAATAAACCTCATTATTATTATTATTTTCTTTTCTTTTTTGAGTTTTTGTTTAACATTTGAGACTGATTGGTTTGGTTTGCTTTTCTATTTTTTTTTTTTATTTTCTCAATAATTTAATGTATTCTCTATATATGTATATATTTTTTTTAATTCTATTTTTGATTAAATTTGATTGATTCAATTTCTTGAATCTATATTAAATTTATTTATTAAAATTTATTTTTTTTTTTTGCTTATTTTTCATTTTATTTTGATTTTTTTTTTTATATTCTTCATTGAAATTTTCTTTGTTTATTTTTCACACTTCACTTATGACATAGTATTATGAATGGTATTATCACGTTAATCTGATGTTACTCATTAAGGGATGCAGCATTTGAAGACCCCAAAGGTAAGGTAAGGTAAGGTAAGGAGAGAAAATCGAAGCTACAGTCGGACTTATACACTCTACAGCGAATCAATCAGTCCCAACAGCTCGTAAAAGATGAGACCGAACAGCCTTCTCTTTAACAAAGTTGTTGAGTCCAAAAGCTTTTTCTTGAACTATTTAAAGGGAATAGAATGCTTGCGAAAAAACTATATTTTGAGTCCCACCTAATCAAATTAATCAGTAATCCATCCATCTTGTTGATAAGTGTGCTTTGGTGAGACCAAATTTCTATTAATTTTGTTGTTTAAGATTTAATGCACCCTTAGATTATTGTTTAAAAGAACTTTGTATTGTATTGTATTGTATTTTTTCTCTTCTCTATCAATATTCACACATTCATATTAATGCATTCATATGCACTTAAGTAATATTTTACTTGAAAACTCTTTCTTATTTTCGATGTTGTTTTCTTTTTATATATAATTTTAACAATTTTGTATTATCATTTCTTATTTCTTTATTATTGTTATTGTTATTATTATTACGTGTAAGTGAATTCAGTTAATAAATAATTCCCTGATATAAAATGTCTCTCAAAAGGCAAATATGTATTTCAAAACAAACAAAAAAATATTTTTCAAACACATTAGATGATCCTGATATTAACAATCAACATGAATGGCACAAATAAATATCTGCAATGATCATGATTGATAATAATGCATATCATAATGATGGATCAGAAGTTTTCTTCTGGCTTGGATATTGGATGAGCAAGTTTGTTGTTTTTTGTATATCCTGTGCCCCCTTGTACTATGATTATTGTAACTACATATTAAAAGTAGAGAAATATAATTCAATTAGGATGTATGTATGTATGTATTAAAGAGCTGCACAAATGGCTTTGTTCACCACACTTAACTACTGTGCAGTAGTGCAAATCACTATATTTCAGTGACGCATTGACAAATCAAATCCAGAAAGTTCTATTTGAAGTTTTTACAGCAAAACAAACACTGTACCATTTGAAAAGTTGTTTGCTATAGTGTTTGACAGTGCTTAAGTTCTGTTATGAAGCAAAAAATTAAAACAGAACAAGCCTTGTACCCAAGTACAGCGAGTGCAGTAGAACATTGTCCAATTAATGTCTTCATTATTTTTGATTTTATGCTTTAAAACGAACTGATGTACTTATGAAATTTTTTAGTTTAATACTTTATTGAATGAATTTGAATATTTTTGTACCTATTTTTTTTTTTTTTGCTCATATTATGTATATATAAAATATTTTTAAATCAATATTACTTTGAAGTTTGGTTCTGCTTAACTTGATTCTACTTCAGTTTTGTTCTATAGTTCCAATGCTTGAAAGTTCGTTCGCACTACAGTATTGTTTATTTGTGAAGCACAACATGACACAAACACAGTATTTAAAAGCGCAAGCAATGACTTAAAAACATGTACAGTGCTTGCACAGCTCTTTAGTATGTATTTCTTGATCAGTATGAGAAAACAATAATTTCAAATGTAATAAAGAAAACAAAAACATGAAATATTCTACTTCTTTTGCCATTTCTACATTAATTTTTAAAACTATACAGTGTAGGCACATTTGATGCACAATAGTACATTGCATTGAGGGGGTACAGAGTATCCTATTTACTATTTTATTTACAATACTATATATTTAATGATGTGTTGAAGAGAGAAATTACAATTTTTTCAATTCCTACATATTTTGTAATGGATTTTGCTAAAAATGCCAATTGCTTTGCTTTGCTTTAGTTTGTTACTTTATTGCTATTTTTTATATAAGGCTTTTAATTTTGACTTTTTTTATTTACCTTTCACACAGATCATCAGACACAATTTTATATAATTTAAATCAATCTATAAAGAAAGAAAATCGATTTCTCAACTGCATAGAATATGTAATAATTATAAATTCAAATTGTTGATGTGCAAGACATGAAAAGCTGCATTGAAATGAGAATATAGTAGTTGAAATCATCACCAACTTAAGAAGGTAAGTAGGTCGGTCGGTCATCACATCATCATAAACTCATAACTCATTGTATGAAAGAATCTGAAACTCTTTTTTGACCGATGAAAACAAATAAAATACATATCATATTAATGACCATTGGCCATACATTGACTAACGATACATGGTTTCTATGGGCATACCAATAGAAACAATCAATTAGATCCAAATTGAACTAACTTCCTTGCCAGCCAAGCACAATACAATATTTTGTATGCATGTGTGTGTGTGTGTGTGTGTGTGTGTGTGTGTGAAAGGTATAACGACGAAAACATCGTTAGACTGTCATAGAAATTTTAATAATTTATTTCGTTGTAACAATCAACAATCCAACTTTTCTATTTGAATATAATTTATCATATATTCTTTGTGTATTTTTTTGTTTGTTTGTTTATTTTATTTTTCATAATTTAATTAAATAATATAATTAATTAAGTATTATTATATATATATGTATGTAAATAGAATCGCGCAATCTGTTGTACTATAAATGAGCTGATTGATTGTGTGTTTGAAAAAATATCTAAATATTTTGCATGTTGTTTACCATATAGCTCTATAATTTCTTATATTATGTACAGTTACAAACAATTTGACATCTCGCCTAAAGTAGTCAAACTTTTTTTTTAAATTAATTTAAATAAAATTACAAAAAAAAATCAAAAAAAAAAAAAATAAAACCTTTAAATGTCTCTATAATAAAAAAAATATATATTATTTTTAATAGATTGTAACTAATAATTATTTTCTCTTGTTTTGTTTTGTTTTTCTTTTTTTTTTTTCTTGTTTTTGCGTTTTTTTTTTCTATATAATTTTAAATTTATGTATTTTAAATTTGTTTTTTGTTTTGTTGTGTGTTTTATAAATTTTTTTTTTTTTTTTATATAGTCTATATATAAAAAAAAATATATTGTATATTTTTATATACATATATGCTCGTATTAATTTACTTTATATTTACAACTTGTTTTTATTTTTTTTTTGCCTACTTAAAAGCTGAGTATGGTAATATCTTAGGCGATTGTTGTTGTTGTTTATTAATTGGTTGATTGGTTAGTTACTTGGGTTAATTGGTTGGTTAATTTGTTAATTGGTTGGTTGATGGATTGCTCTTTTAATATCTATTTGTTTGGTTACTTTGTTCTGATCTGCTCTATTCTGTTCCATTGTATTAGCTGCTATATTTATATTTATTATTTAAAAAAAACTGGTCCAGATTCATGTCCATGTCCATGTTCATACATACAACTGACTAACAAACAACAAACATCTTGGCGACTACAATAATGAATGCTGACTAACTCAGCCCAACATTTATTCCCCGCCATTCCACAAAAAAAAAAAAAAAAAAATGTTAACATGAAATTTAATTATAGAAAAAAAATCATAGTGCGTCTAGCTAATGACTACAACAAAACATGACTGTTGATTTTTTCATTTGTTTGCATTTCTATAAAAGCTCTACTCTTTTCCTCCCCATACTTTGCTGACAATGACAATGATGATCATTTACTAATGCTTTTGTTATGTATTTTTTATAAAATGAGCCTACTAAAACACACATATGCCCAGCCTATGCAGTCATAGTAGAGAATTTGTCTGTAGAAAATTTTAAAATCTTTACTTTTGCAAGTACATAAAATAACATTTTTACATCAATTACATTATTTCATTGGTTATCATTTCTATCTTTCTCAACTCAACTCAATTTATCTTCATCCATCATTTCTATCCTTCATTCCTTCATTCCTTTCTTTACCAATTCCATATGGAGTAGTGCTATTGTCTCTCTTATACATTTACTTAACTAATATATGTATATTATTTTAATATATATATATATATATATTTATATCATCTATTATCATTTTGTTATTTTCTTTTGTTTGTGTTTTTGTTTGTTTGTATGTATGTTATTGTTACTTATGACTTTCTGTAATAGGACTCAAAGTTTTATTGTTTGTTTTGTTTCTTATGTTTCTTATTGCTTCTTTGTATCTTTGTTTATTTATTATGGTTGGTTGGTTGGTTGATTGATTGATTGATTGATTGATGATGATGTTGTTCTCTTGAAGGCATCTTCTCTATAATTAAAATCAGTCCTGAATTTCAACCCAACGTGCCAAATTTCTGGCAACTAATTCCTTATTAATAAAGATAATATTCTGCAAATAAAAGTGAAAATTTAATTAATATTAATATTGAATTTATAAAATTAATTAGTAATTGTAGATTCAAATTGCAAATTCATCGAATGTGTGTGTTTGTGGACTAAACCATCCACCACCCACTACTTACAAGAAATATCTCTCTTTCTCTTTCTCCTCATCACCAAACATATCAACAAAGTGAAGAGATGAGAAGAATTTCATTGCATTAATAAAATTTACTCATCACACAGAGAATTGTATTAATGAAATATTCAAAAATAAATAAAATTTAAAATGAAAATCAAAAAAAAAAATACATAAATAAAATGAAAAATCCAGCGGAGCAATTTAGTAATGCAAATGTACAGGATAATGAGAGCCTGTCTTTCGCTTACATGCAATACATTACCCGCATTCAAAAGGACACATTTTTCTCGCGTGTCTTCTTGACGTTACACACGACATCTATCTTTATTGGTGGCAAGAAGGCAAACAAACAATGAAAAATTTGTGAATCTATGATTAACCACATAACCTCAACCAGAACAAAAAAATATAAATACAGATATACATATGCATATGTATGTATTTATATTTGTTGTTGTTGTGTTGATTGGTTCCTTGGTTATTTGCACAAATTATCATCTCGTTGCTGCCTGCCTCTGTTGCCGCTGGCTATATTGTTTATGGCCAAGCTACTTGTTGCTTATTGTTCTTCTCGGAACATCAGTACATACTAGCACTAGCAGCACCAAGAGCTTCTCCCATAATATTAATGAATATTTGAATATTTGAATATTTGCAAATATCAATACATCATCATGCAAAATGATTGAAAAACCGATCGAAGAATTTAGTTTGGTTTCACACAAAATGCATATCAGTATTTTATTGATCAGCTCCACATTGCCAGTCGGAGCAGAATACTCACATTTGGACCTAAAGTAGCAAATAGATAGACTTCTGGTATATTCATGCTGTTATAGCCAGCGACTTGTGCCTGCAACACAATGCCTTTGGTGAGGTTTCTTAAAATTTCTACGGCATCTAGGGTCCAATGTGATCCTGCAAAAAAAAAATAGAAAAATAATGTTTATCATCTTTATACAATAATCAATAACTATAAAAATAATTAAAAGCATCCCAATTATATTGGAGTTTTGTTAAATTTGATAGATGATAAAGATGATAGAAACTTATAATTGTCAGAAAATTGATAAATAGATAAATATGAATATGGTGTGTTAAGGCATTTGTTCGACGTCCAGCACAGCATTTGTGTTTGTCTGCAAACAAGTATTAGATGCTTAAAGTTACATCCAGAGAACACAGTATATGATTCCATTTGAATCAAATAGTGCATTCATTGTCTTGAAGAAAAGACTATTCAGAACCGTTGTCTTCTTCGTTCAAACTCAACAATAAAGGCGTGTAGTTTTTGCTATCCTTTCTCAAGATAGTCGACAGGCAAATACATAAATACCAAATATGTACCTTACCAATCTCAAAATATGGAGGTCTAAATGTTACCGACCAACACACACAGTTGCGTTTTTGATCTGATAGACAATGTGACTATGGAGTATAGTGGCAAATCCATGTTTCATCTATTGTCACAACCAACCGATGCAAATAATCCAAATATCAAAGGTGCATTGTCGATCCACTGATACAATATGAACAAATGCACCTCCAACTATGATGAACATAGCATTCTCATACAAAAAAAAAAAAAAAAAAAAAAAGAATATAAACTCCTTTAACCCGGCGTCATGGGGGATGGGTCAAAATGACCCGCTTCTTTTTGAAATGATTGTGGTTTTATGACTACAAGTGCGACATTGCCGAACTTTTCAATAGCTGCATGTATTTACTTTCTCTAAAGGTTTTTAATTTAAAATCATTCGGACGGAGATCGCGCTGCGATTTACACGTGCCGAAAGTTGAATATGACACATCCCCGCAATCGATGAGCTATTGTGCGCCATTTTGCCCATGTATAATTGCATTACTTATTTAACATCTTTAACGTATTTTGTGTATCTGATACTACGTTTAGTTTCCAATAACTATTCCTACTAAAATGAAAGGACGGTCCCTCCCGAATTTAGTAAAACTCGTAGTGTGGAACTTATTTTAGTTTTTTTTTTTTTTTTTGGGTAGATGTGGCTGCTAAACTATGCGCTTCCTATAAAGTGTGCAGTAACACAAAGAAGTGACCATTGACATTGTTTAATGCTATGTCAAACATGTCTAGCATCAACGGGATCACAATATACCGAAAAAATAGTGGATCAAATCAGAAATGACGACGGTTCTTGAAAAATTTATGCCATGTCCCTGTGTGTGTGATGATATGAAAGACCGCCAAAA
Source organism: Amiota communis (assembly GCA_037043315.1). Taxonomy (NCBI): domain Eukaryota; kingdom Metazoa; phylum Arthropoda; class Insecta; order Diptera; family Drosophilidae; genus Amiota; species Amiota communis. The sequence continues at coordinate 50,190 of JBAMAV010001051.1, forward strand.
TGTTAGAAAAAATAAGTATGTTTGTCGCGAAAGAATGCAATCATGATGATGATTCCAATCTACTTTTTGGTTGTTTTTTCCAAAGATTAATTAGTTAAGTTCATAAAAGTGCATTTAATTCAATTGAAAATTGATAAAAATAAGTGTTGACTGTGATTAAGCTTAAAATTTTCCTTTTTTGTTTATAAATATAACGAAATATCCGGAGTTGAACGTCCCCCATGACGTCGGGTTAAGGTGTGGTGACCCCATCAAGGTGTCAGTATATCAATCTCACAATATCACTTTATGATCTTCTTTTGTAATCTTTGATGTTTTATGGAATTCAATCGAATTCAAGAGGACCGGAGCGATGTAGGTACTGTCATGTTTAAGCCAAAGTGCAACATTTCCTATAATATTGATACAGTCGAATCCCGATAAATCGAAAACCTCAATAATTCGTAACAAACTGCTCGTTCCATACATTTTTGTCTCCTCGTTAGTTCAACATTTCATTTGCAATTCAGTGAAAATTTAGCCTCTTATAAATCGTAATTCAATGCTGATTTGTTTTCAGTTTAACTACTGTAACCATTTGTAGACAATTTTGTCGCCTTAACACTGGACTTTTTTGTTTTTTTCTGGATTTGTTTTTTCTAAGTTTGCTTATTTCATTCAAAGTGTTAAACTGTAGGGTGAAGATATCAAAAACAAACGTACGCATTGAAAGTTATCAATTTCTCAACAAAAAAACACAATTTCAGCAATTGTTAATGGATCAAAAAGAATTGAGCAAAAAGAAAAGCTCTGAATGAATGAATATAAATAAATTTAAAGCAGTGGTTTGATCGTTTTAAAAAACGACACAATATCTCATTTAAGAACATGTGCGGTGAAAGTTCTGCTGTTAATGAAGGAATTTGCTTGGATTGGATAGAAAAGTTAAGTATTCTGATAAAAGAATACGAGATGAAAGACATCTATAATGCAGAGACTTACAAATGTTTGCCATATCGAACGTATTGATTTAGAAATGAAAAATGCAATTGTGGCAAGCATAGTAAAGAGCGAGTTACATTATTATTTACTGTAATCATGGATGACACCGAAAAATTTGAACCACTATTAATTGGAAAGTCGACAAAACCAAGGTTCGTACCTTTCCAATACATTACCGACACAATAAGAAGGCGTTGACGACAATCGATCTTTTTAACGAATGGCTTCAGATGTTGAATGACACCATGAAAGCTAAAAGTCGAAAGATATTACTTTTTATGGATAATTGTACGGCCACGTAAAAGTCAAGTTTTTGACAACCCACAACACCACATCCAAACTGCAGACCCATGACCAGGACAGTATAAAAAAATTTAAATCATTATTCCACAAGGAAATGATTTATAATCTGGTTAATAGCATTGAAAACAAAAAAGAGTTTGAATGTACGCAACAATATGTTTATCAAATGAAATGTAAAGGCCCCGTTAATTCGTATTTCTTTCTTCTTTAACCTCGTTAAATAGAAAACGTCTTTAATTTGTAAGAAATGCTGTTCCCTTGCAATTTCGAAATATCGGGAATTCGGTTGTCCCCATTAAATTTATAATAGCAAACGTAATATTTCTAAAACACCATTACAAATTGTAAACAAATGGCTCAAATTGTCAAGAAATTTTGTCTCATTGTTTAAAGGTTTCTAAATATTATAGGCCACCATCTACATATATTGAAGCATCGGAACTTATTGTATGATGTGATGTTATTTGATGTGATGTGATGTTATTTGATGTGATGTGATGTAATTTGATGTGTTATGTGCAAATACAAAACAAATTATGCTTTGTAATGTATTTCTTTATGTGTTTCTGTGAAGAAATAAAAGAAAATTATTAATTTATAATTTACCAATTGGTTCTATGTTCGACAGCACGCATTCTGTTGCTTGGAATGGAACTCCCATAAATTCCGAACGTATTTGACGTAACTCATTGAATGGAACATTCATGAAACCGCCAAAATCCAAGAACTTAATAAGACAATGCTGCTTATCGTCCTTATCATAATCCATAATTTGGACACGGTACCAAATGCCATTGACGGGCAAAACGCAAATAGCGCTCAATTCCATACTTGGCAACAATGGTGCTTCACCGTTTGTATATCTATCATAGAGGCCTTTCTGTAGCAATGGCAGTGATGGATGCGATGGATGCAATGGATGTTGCACAAATATATGTGAGCCCGTCATAACAGTGGTAACAACAACATCATTGTTAATGCCTTCGATCAATTTGAGCTGCAAGAGAAAAACACAAAATTTAAAATATAAATTAAAATTCATGTAAATATACCAGTGTCCTGTACTAGTGATCCTGGTGGTGTAATGTTTAAAAACTTACGCGCAAGTTGAATTCACTTTCTGAGGATAGAGGAACTACGGTCTGTGGTAATGCATAATGAATGCGTTGCATTGTAAAATTGGGATAGCGTCTCGCTGGCAGACGTGAACGTATCATAGCTAAGGCACCATTTATTTCGGTCTCTGCGCCCTCAATTGTGCAAATGCGTACTTTATGAATCGGTCGATTCTTATTGAGTGACACACTGGCCGATGTCTTTGCCTTGATTTGATTAATAAACGAACGTTTGCGTCCATATAGTTGTCCGATTAGGTTTGTCGGAAAAAAGAACTCATATTTGGTCTTGCCGCGTGTCGCTTCCGAGCGTGGCAGACTAGAGCCTTTACCCGAATCACCAGATTGCTCACTGCACAAACTTAAAGATGGACTGGCCGAATCAACATTACGCTTTTGATTCACATTTCCAACATCATCCAGATTTGTTTGCTCAACAACAACAACGTTATTCGACAACTTCAAATTATTTTTATTATTCTGTTGCTGTTGCTGTTGCTTTTGTTGTGATTGTGGTTGTGTTTGTGTTTGTTTCTGATTCTGATTTTGTTTTGATGATAAAACCTTTTCATTTTCCAATGTTCCATTGGTGGCGTTGTGTCCTAACAATGTTGATGCCGGTGTTACTGGTTTCGATGTTTGTGTTAATGTTGTAGCTGTTGTTACAGTTGGTTCACGTTCCTCAATAGTTTCACAATTATTATTATTATTATTTTGCTCGCATTCCTTTGTGTATTTATTTTCCAAAAATGAATTCTCTGGTGATATTTTAGGTGTACGGGTTGCTTTAATTACTACGGGTTCATTGGTCTTGGCCGAAATTGTACGTACATAGAATGAAGTGCGATTATTAATTGAATCTGGTAAATCTACGGGCGATGACAAATTCTCGAAATCCTCATCAATTGAACGTAATAATTTCTGTTCTGCATCTTGTATTTTTATCTTTAATATTTCCGAATCAACCTGTTGTTGCTGCTGTTGTTTACCAGACGATGAGCGACCATTGTTTTGTATCTTTATTGGTGCCGATTTGCCAAATAGTTTTGTAGTTGGACTCTCTTCATCTGTCGATGTGTTTCCATTGATGTTCATTGAGATGCTAGAGACAGCGATACCATTTGGTAATTTACCATTCTGTGTTACACCATTGGCATGACTCTTTTGGATGACTGCTGTATCATCTGATAACAACGAAGAATCCTCTTTTTTCACGTTATTATTGCTATAGCCACCACCACCACCACCTCCTTTGGCATCGTCGTCATTATCTAAACGATTTTTATTTCTACGTCGAAACCAAAAGACCCCAAGAATAAATGCTACACCAGGCAGTGACAGATATAATAATGGACGACCAGATACCATTTTCGCTGAATATTGAATAATCTGAAATTGAAACATTGAAATCATCATCATCATCAATTGTATATATTTTGTTAATTATATTAATTCATCATATTGTAACATTGTTTGTTCGTTCTGGTCGCTCGAATGTTCATGCAAAGACTTTGTTTTACACATGAGATAAGCTTATCACAGATATGTACATGCTTATTGGGATCGGGATCAAGTTTTATTCAAGTATATAAGTAAGTATAACAACAACAGTAGAACACATAATCAATTTGAAAATACAAAATCCATTTAACATTCAACAAACAAAAATAAAAAAGAAACACAAAAAGGTAAAAAGGATGAGAAATGAGAATAAGAAATGCTTAATTAAAGAAAATAGAAAATAGAAAATCGAAAACCAAAAGATTATCATCATATCACGTGCTCTTTATCACTAACACATACACTATGCTAAAATAATACATAATAGTATTATGTGATGATGATGATGATGAAGATATTTTTAAATGTCAACATTACCGTGTGACTAGCGAGTGAATGACTGACTGACTGACTGACTGATTGATCACTCACTATTACATCCTTCATAACACACGTTGAACTAGTATATACATATGTACATATCTTACCCCCTACACTGCTCCCTCTCCTGCATTGCTAAAATAAACTATAGACAATGAATTACATGAACGAGAGACAGACACTCCTCTGCTGTTGCAGTCTGTTTTTGCCTTTTTAAAATAGAAAATACTTAAAATTAACACACACAAAATAAAATTTAAAAAACACAAATTCTGCTCTTACTCTTATACTTTTTCTCTTCTACCTTTTACACTTTCTCTTCCTTTCACTCTTTTAAACATCATTCCCATTTTAACTTGAAGTGTTGTTGTCCATTGCATTCATTGTACTTGTTATCATCACACTATCATCATCATCATCATCACCTTATACACGCTGCTTTTTTACTCATTCACTCTCCTACTCTCCCTCCTCACTTTATCTATCTATCTATCTTTCTTACTCAGTTGCCCTCTCTTTCAGTTTCATGCCTTCCAATCATTGCCTTCAAATTACTATTTAAGTTCTTGTTCTGAGGGCTGAGGGATCAAGGTGTGCGCATTGAGTACAGTACATTGAATTGTATATATTGTACTAGTTGTTGGATTGTAAATATTAATTTTTCTATTTATTATTTTCTTGTTATTACATATTTCAATAAAAATTTATTATTGTATAAACCGTTGATAGATAGACAGACTTCCGATGTATTACTCTCTGATATTCTCAGATGCATATGTATGTATATATTATTAGACACACACACACACACACATTCACCAAACACAAGCAGCAAATGAGAAAAAGAGAACAAACCGAGAAAATATAATAAATAAAATAATTAATTATGGTAAGCACATTTTTTTGTTCCTATTTTTGATTCTCGAAAACTACTGATCGATCGATCTATCGATCGGTCAAAACAAACCACTATGGATGGGGTTTAGTCATTCATTATATTCTTCTCTTTGTTATAAGAAGTTTGGAGAAGGAGACTTTAGAGACCCCATAAAGTACACAAATTCTTCACCAGCTCGATGAAACCAGTTGATTTAACCATGTCCGTCTGTATATATGCCAAACGCTGCACATTTGTCGGAATCATAGCAATGAATCGGAGCACTAGGAGGTGTACCTTCCATACAAACCCAAATTAAAATAATGTTCTTATTAGTCTTTTTTGTCTTATCGAACTGAAATTCGGACACTATGAATGCCTCGACCATTTTCACCAATCATATAAATTTCAACATCCTAGGATTACTGAATCGTATAGTTCCCGATATGTGCAGTATGTGCAGTAGAATCAGTGCTAAACATAAGTCACAGGAGGGTCATAAATTAATTTTATTTTATTATTAACTAGAACAAGTACAAAATTTTAACATAATAGAAAACCGACAAAAAGTAGCTCAAATGGAACGCGCATTATTAAGAATAACTCAAATTGACTGGTCAGATCTTGATCAAATTTATATGGGACCACATGACAAACACCAGATTTCAAATAAAAAATAAATCATCAAAATTGGTTCACCTAGAAAAAAGTTCAGAGGTAACAAACAGATAACTACTGGTCCGATCTTGATCAAATTTATATGGGACCACATGACAAACACCAGATTTCAAATAAAAAATAAATCATCAAAATTGGTTCACCTAGAAAAAAGTTCAGAGGTAACAAACAGATAACTACTGGTCCGATCTTGATCAAATTAATATGCGACCACATGACAAACACCAGCTTTAAAATAAAAAAAAAGAATCATCAAAATCGATTCACCTAGAAAAAAGTTCTGAGATAAAAAAAAACACAGTCGAATTGACAGTCTCCTCCTTTTTTTGAAGTCGGTTTAAAAAAGATTACTGGCTACTGCGGCATTCCGCTCTTAATTCATACTTATTATTTCAATACATTCCAAATATGTTGCGCATGGTCATGCACATCTTAAGAGCTATCTACATATGACTATTGGTGTATTGAAATTAGTATGAATACTGAATTTACCCTAAACGTAAGTCAAATCAATAATATAAAATTTCTGTATGCTCATTCACAGGAACGTGACGAGTATTACAACCTTCTATCTTTGTGCTCCTTCCGCGAAATTATACAGTAAAATTTGAATAATAATAAAACACACACGATGATATGTACAACATACATATATTCACAGGTGGTTTGGATCGATCGATTGATCAATCGACCACTGTTGGGTGGTCAGGTCAATACACCTAATTCAAGATTTCATAACATCATTTCAGTGGACACCATATGACACGGCATATATGTATGTATGAATTTGTTTTTCAAATGACTTGACTGTTTGATTTTGATCTTGCCTTTTTCTATATTCTATATGGTACATAATTTTAAGAAAATTAGATATTAACTTGTATCATTGTGCATTGGTATTTGAACCATTTATCCGAGGGAGATACACCAACCATAACAACAACAACAACAACAAGAACACCGGAGAATGAAGGGGGGTAGAAGCTACTTACTAAAAAACTACTATTGAAATAGCATATAAATAGATAAACGATAATAGATATTTAAGTACATACTATACTATATATACTATTGATGATATGTTGTATATCGTATAAATAGAAATACCACAATAATATTAGAAAGAAAGAAAACAAAGGAAATGAAACGAAACGAAAATCAAACGAAAAGAAGAATAACTAAAAAAGAATAGAAAATAAGAAACACCTTTCACTAAATGAATAAAAAAAACAAACAAAACAAAAAATGTTAACAACTTCAGCTTATTTAACAATTTTATACCCTACACCCACACAAACACACACAGACACGTTCAGTAGTTATTACAATATTATAGTGATCCATTATCATCCTATTAAGAAAATGGGGGGGATACCCTTTATACATTATTGAAAGTTTCTAAGCTTAAAATCACTTTATCTTATCTAGAAATTACTACAGATAGTATCGCAAAAATCATGCTTCGCTCTGTTAATAATAAGCTACCAACTACATCTTAGCTCTCCCAAGAGAGGATTGCAAGTTATTAGTCGGAATACTCACGGGACACTCTTTAACACCTTCCCACGCAGCCAAATTGGGCTTGGTACAGAGTGATGCATGTACAACATGCAACGAGGTAAATGCTAGGGGAACTCTAGAGCACCTACTTTGCCAATGTCCAGCTCTCAACAGATCACGCTTTAGCTATCTCGGATCTGTATCTTTCCTCTCCTTGGAAAGTATCGCGGATCAGAAAAGTAGCAATTTATTAAAGCTCGCAAAAAAGTGCATAAAAACCAGTATTTAAAGAGTCTCCATACTTCTTCTTGGCAACACAAAGGACCATTATTGGTCTATGTGAGATCTCTTGATCTTTCAAGCAAACCTAACCTAAATAACTACAGATAGTAATTAGTATAATGCCTGAAATGTTGCATCAATTTTAAGGATTTAATTTAAGTTTAATTCCTCAAAGTGAAGTGATTTATTCAATATTTTTTTAAGTTCTTCTAGAGAAATGATTGAAATCAACAATTTCCAAGGAAACAAAATACATTATTTGAATTCATTCTGCTACTCTATTCATAAAGCCCTTAACATACCTTTTGTTAGGGACGAAATATGCAAAATCATCGAAAAATGTGTAACATATCATTGATGCCATTTTATGTCTATTTCCGGACAGATCTGTTGTTCTTTTTAAGTGACCTATCCGGAAGAAAAAATGTCAAACATCCCATATCCGGTAATCTATCCTTTTTTAGTTTATTTTTTTTTTTAAATTCTGTGAATATGCTAAAATTACAACATTACGACATCGTTTTTACCACCACTAATATTGTACTCAATCGTAGTCGCAAAAAATCGGAATAATATAATAAGCTCGATGTTAACACAGAATATGCCATTCATCTGAATTGCACTGATTTTGTTATTGAACTTTATACATACATATATCAACTAAAACAAAGGTATGAAAATTGTAATTTTAAATTACATATATTATAATTTCATGATGTTGTCGGAGGTTGCCGAAAAACTTTCGAATTTTAAAGAATATAGAGTCATTTCCAGTAGAAATCATTTTACGATAGTTGCAATTTTTGGATCTATGAAATCGATAAAATATTATTACAATATAGTAATAATGTTCACTTGATCAAGGGGCAAAATATTGCAGATACTGCTCAGTTTGGAGCTGAGGATTATAATTACGAGGACTCAGCATTTGCCCTGAATGAAAAATGAGCGCGTATTCAATCAAGCAACTTTGGTGAAAACTAAATTGGTGAAAACCCATTGAAACGCAAACGTTAAACGCAATTTTATCTATTAGGTTAAGTTATACTGCTTTTACATAAGATATTATAATATATATTTATAACAATTTAGATTTGGATTGCGACGGCACAGCGCATGCTGTAACACATATGAAATTCCGGATAAATATTTAAATATGATTTGCACTAATGCCTCCAACAGTACTGCCGCAGATGAAGAGGATTATGATAATACATAATTTCAAAAGAAAAACAAAAAGACAAATTTATAAGATATAAGAATAAGGCAATAAATGTTGTTCTGTTTTCTGTCCTTTTATTAATATGTTTGTCCGTTTTTTTCCCGCTTTTTTGCGGTCGATCTGTCCTGTTTTTGTGATCACTGTAACATAGTCATAGGAATGTGAATTAGCCATTAATCTACTTGACAACAGCTAGACTGTAGAGGTCTCTTGTCCTGGACGACCTACCTCATAGATTTTAAGTAGGCTATAAAAACGTAAATTATATAATAATTATAAACTATTATTAGCGGTAGGGCAATCATTTACCCTAGCGAAAATCAATCGATTATTGTAACCAACACAAGGAAAAAAGTCTCGGATACAACAGCTCACCTATGATGCAAGATCTCATGTCTTGCGGGAACTAAGCTGATGTCAACAACATCACATGGAATGGCGCTAAAATCTACAGCCCAGAATCGTGTGCGATGGAGAAGAAGCCTTATGGAGGCCCTATGCTCCAAAACTAGGAGTGTTAAGGAATTAAATATATAAACGTAAATTTATTATATAACTAAATGTAAATACATAGTTTCACTGAAGACCAAATATTTCTGTGATTGGACATTTGTAGTGTCATAAAATTCCCTTGTAGTCTTAAGGCAGTTTAAAAATTCTGCTACAATTCTTTCCTTAAATTCATCGAGGTTTTCATGGTACGTATACAACTTTATTATCATTTAAGAGTGTTGGACTTCGCATCGCATTCATCATTTCATGGGTTACAAATATCACAACAAAATGTTAATGCTACTCCATATACTTATTAGTAGTGTTCTCATAGTAGGTTAAAAAAAATCTATAATTTAAGTTAAAGCTTTTTTACAGTGATGATGATGATGATCATGATGAAGGTATTTTTTTGTTATATTCGTTATGTTAAAAGAGAGCGAGCGAACGAACGAAATGAATTCCACGAGGCTAAAAAGTTAAGAAACAGGCAGATAGATAGACAAGACATAAGAATCAAGCATAACAAGCTGAACTTGGTTTCTTTATGGAAGATTTTTCTTTTCCTATTGTATTTTACCGGTTTTTTTTTGTCTATTTCTTTGTCTGCGTTTTTATTTTTTTGTTGTTCAGTAGAAGAGCAAAACTCAAAAAAAAAGGCTTTGTTTTTTGTTTGTTTGTTTTTGATTATTTTAAGGAAAATTTTTAACTTTTCTTATACATATATTATGTATTATAAAAGAACAACTGATGTATTGTATTTTAATTTTATTATGATTTTTTTTCTGTAATAGTTGGTTCGTCGTCGTTTTAGATATTTTTATTTTTGTACTTCAAGTTCTTTTTGATGATGGCGCGCCGGCAATGGCGTATGTAATTCTAATTGATTTGGGTTTCGTTTGAAATTATTTCGTTTCGTTTTTTTGTTTTTTCTTTTATTGTCGTCGTTTCTTTATATTTTATTTATTTTTTATTTTTTTTTTGTTTTTTGCTTTTGTTTCTTTTTGTTATTTTGCTAATATATTAAATTTTTCGAGAATGCGTGCGTATCCGTCTCGTTGATAACACTTCGATAAGCAAACAGAAACTATATTCGAAATAAGTTTATTTTGTCAATTTCTGTTGAAGATGAGCTAGCGAGCGCAAATTTCTTATGTAGCCAAAAGAACATTTAAAAACATCAACACCAGTGCCAGATAGTCAATGATCAACGCATCGTTTAAGAGAAATTTAACTACACAATCATCATCATTATCATCATCATCATCATGTTACCATCTGCAAACACAACAAATGCATAACATTTCGTTATTGATGATGATTGTCTCTCTCTTGAATTCGTTAAGGTGGTGGAAGGTGGTAGATTCATTCACCCACAAAATGAGATTAAATGCCACCTTGCAATCAATTTGCATGCGCTCATCAGCAGCAAGCAACTCACACACATTTCACATTTCTTCTTCTGTATTTTATTTAAAAATAAGTAACATTCAAAATTCTTATGCATAGTTTATTATCATTACTAATCTGTTTTTTTAGATCTTTGTGGAGACAACATCATTTACATTCCATGCCCCGTCACCAAATGAAACTCTTTAATTGAAATAATATCAATGAAAAAATTAAAAATTAAAAAAAATTAAATTAAAAAAAACCCCTCCCTTTAACCTCTCCTACTGACCCCTATCAATAACTGGCACTATCAAACTTTAAACTAATTAATATTTACATATGCATATGTATGTATGTTATATATAAAATTAAAATAAATCAAATCAAATAATTTGTTATGTGTATGTTAATCGGAAAATTTGGTAATTTAGTAATTTGGCAACACAAAAATACAAAACACCAATCCAACCCAACAAACTATGCCACTTATAAACAACAACAACAACAAAAAGAAACAAACATTTGAAAGATAAGTATGTACACACACATACACACACTAAAGCCCCCACCAGACCCAAAACAACGAAGGTCAATGGAACAACAAAAAAGTATTTAAAAAAAAAAAAAAAATTATGACAACCGCCGACTCCAAACGAAGGTTAAGAGAATAGAAAACATATGAACTGAACTGTCTTAATGTTGTATTTATTTATAATACTCATATGTACCATACATATGAAGAGATGATGATGATGATGATGATGATCATATCATATCATACTATCAGAGTGTTAAACAGGGAGTAGATACTTTATATTGTGTTATTACATACAACGAATTTAATAAGATTTGTAATGGTTTTTCTTTTTTTACGTTTCATGTTCTTGAATTCTCGTATGAATGAATGAAATTGAAGATTGAATCTATTCTAAACAACTACGTATGAACATTAACAACATGAATGTAATTTGATTTGTATTCCGAATGTCTCAAACTTGAAATGCTATTAAATATTTGTTTATACTTTCGATAAAAGCCAGACACAAAGCGTGTACGATCTGTGCTTTATGTTTCTAGTACCAAAAAAAAATCTCATTTAACAGTCTACAATAATTGAATTCATTAAGATATTCAGGTTGGTTGAAAAGTATTGAAAGCGACACATATTAACCAATAGGAGAATAAAAATTTATGTCGTATATTAAAATTATTTCTTTCATTTGAATGGTCACTGTATTCTTTGTTTACAAGCCAGCCACCGAATATCGTGCGGTGATAAAATTCTTTGTTTTGGAAGGTTCATCAGCAACGGAAATCCACAAAAAATTGCTGGAAGTCTTAAACGAATCTGCTCCATCAAGCGTTACAGATGATCCACGTAGTGGACGTCCAAAAAGCGCAACAACACCAGAAATTGTTGAGAATGTTTATGATATTGTATCTAATGATCCATGTTCGACTAAGCGGAAAATTGCTGATACCAAAGGCATCTCAGATGAACGGATACTCTACATTTTACATGATGAATTGCATATGAAAAAGCCGTTTGAAAAGTTAGTGCCGCATTCCTTAACAATTCAACAAAAACTGAATCGAAAACAAATTTCTCAGCGTAATTTGAAGCGTTTTCAGCTAAATAAAACAGATTTTTTGCGTCGTTTCATAACTATGGATGAGACTTGGATTTACCACCATGATCCTAAACTGAAACAAGAACGTTTATATTGGACTGAAGCTGGTTGTTCAGCTTCAAAACAGGTGAAATCAGAACGATCGGCAAAAAAGGTTATGGCATCAGTTTTTTGGGATGCAAAAGGCATTTTGTTGATTATCTTGAAAAAGGTAAAACTATTAACTCTGAATATTAGTGCAACCTTTTGGATCAGCTGAATGAAAATATTGGTGAAAAAAGACCCGGTTTGCACAAGAAAAAAATCATTTTTCATCAAGACAATGCACGTGTTAACACAAGTGTTTTGACGATGGCTAAATTCAATGAATTAAACATCGAATTAATTGATCACCCACCGTATTTACCAGATTCGGCTCCCAGCGACTTCTACCTATTCAGAAACTTGAAACAATTTTTTCGTGGAAAGCGCTTTTCGTCGAATGAAGAAGCTATTGCAGCTGAGGACCGGTATTTTGCAGAGCTTCCGAAAAATCAGTACAGAGATGGTATAAAATTATAGGAGGATCATTGGAATAAAAAAATTAATTCATTTAAAAATTATCATTCTTTCATTTTTGCTTTCACTACTTTTCAACCAACCTGTACATACAATACATATACTATATTAATAATGTATTGACTGGATGATTATTTATACCAATAGATTTATGAAAGAAGTAAAATTTCATTAAAAACAAACTCTTTTTCATACAAGTTTGTCGGTCAGTTAGTAATAGTAAATCGAATAATGTATGGTGATGCCAATTCCGATATTAGACTATGTTAATCCCGGGATATATTTTAGAATATTTTAATGCCCAAAAAATTTGCAAAAAAAAATTATCTTTTGTCGATTTAATGACCAAACCAAAATCAGACCAATGAATGGCCCACCCTTCATGATGCTATTGAATTTTTAAAAGAAAATATACATATGTTTTTAAAAATATTTTGTGTATATAAATTTACCATTTTGAAATGCCGGGATTGACAAGATCCCTAAAAATTGGCATCCTCAATAGGAATGTATGTATTATGAATTAAAATCTTCCATCCGCCCACCGGATTGTATTTTGTTCTAAAAACTAAGAAAATTTGTCCGACCACGAGAGATGTCTGCAACTAAAAACTTTAGTGTACAGTAGGGTGATTCAAAAAAAAAAAAAAAAAAATTCTTTATTTTTTGCAAATAGGCTTCAAAGTTCCGTTTTGTTGTAAAAATAAGCTGGTGAAAAATTGAGCTCTAAATAATAATATTAAGATAGTCCGTTGGATTAACATGGGAAAATTTGTTTTTACACATTCTGATTTTTATTGCTATCTAATAGTGTATTACATATATGAAAAATCTTTTGATATATTTTTGTCGAAAATTGATCGCTCCACAAAAAAAGTCTCTTATAATTTTTTGCTAAAACTACTGGTTCAAAAGTTATACGAGGGCAAAGTTGAATTCATTTGATTGAAAAAGCATTAAACAAACAGGAAGTGTCGCCATCAAATAATGGAAATTATTTTGAGTGGAAGTGTTTGAAGTTTTTTGGAAAACGACATCTAGTCCTAATATACCATACCGATATTTAGTTGTTTCACTAATTCTTGGGACAAACTTGATCAATTAATGTACAAAAGCGGAATTTTCGAACAACTACTAAAGGAATGTTTTTTGACTTTAAGTTGAACAAAAATCAAAAACCTATGATTTTGACGCAAACTGTCACTAAACATTTTTTCAAAGAGTATTGAGTATTATTATTGCAAAAAATTGTTGATTACATTTTGAAGAAGACAAAATTTGAAATTAACATATGTATAATTTTCGCCACTTTTTTCCAATGAAATCATTAATTTTGTTGTAATACACTGAAAACGGTCAAAAATTTGCTATGAATTCAACTTTGGCCAGTTTTTATTATAATAATGATGATGATGATTTTGTTGAAACTTAACAAATCTACAATGAATGAAGAATATACAATACATTAATTTCGGTTCAACGAATCTTACACATTCCTATCTTTTTTTCTCACCCCCCGGGTGTGCTGAGAAAACTAAGTATTTGCTTATACTCACTCGTACAATATTGTATTTATAGTATTTAAAGTACATAGTTTTTATGGCACTTAGTATGTACACATTTAAACTAAAGTATTACAATTCAAAAACACAATTTTGTGATTTTAGAATGTGGAATTATTCGTTAGATCATGTTTTATACCAAATTGTCTAATTCATGTTAATAACTTACATACTCTCTGCACGAGAAACGAATATTTCTTCTAAAATTAGCCAATTTGTGAGAGTAAATTGTGAACTTTAAATGGAATTTTCTCGAAATACGAACATACAAAAATTCAAAGATCTACTTATATGACAATCAGGGTTTCTTTTTGATGATAGAACACCGCGGTGCACCGGTGCCAACATAATAAAGGTTGTCACAGAACAGTTTAGTCAGTTTATTTATACGATAGAACAACGTGTCTTAATTGTTGAACATTATCTCAAAAATAATGAAAGTTTGGCAGCCGAAGTTCGAAAATTTCATACAAAATATAGTCGGAATAGTGTTTTGACTTCAATCAATTGTAAAAAGATTAATTGAAAAATTCAGGGCGACTGAAAGTGTTGCTGAAAATCCAGGAACATCAATTTGGCGTCTTGAACAAGAATTGTAAATTTCAAGAAGCTCTCTATTGCGTATTCTCACTAAAGGTTTGGGTCTTCATGCTTACGAAATTCAGTTAACACAACAATTAAAGCCGAATGAACATGCACAGCAAAGAGAGTTCGTTGAATGGATTATTGAACATCAACAAGTGGATGGTGATTTTTCGAGCAACATTATCCTAAGCGATGAAGCAAAATTGTCGAGAACCCACGTGTGATTGTCGAAAAACAAAGGCATACACAACGTGTGTGGGGGTTTTTGGATGTAGGCATTATTGGATCATACTTTTTCGAAAATGAGACTGCTCAAGAAATGACTGTTACTGGTGCTCGATATCGTGACATGATAACACAGTTCTTTGTGCCGAAATTGGATGATATTGATGTGGTTTCAACAAGATGGTGCCACATGCCATACAGCCCGTGAAACAGTTCAATTATTACTGAATGAGACATTTCCAGGTCGTGTACTCTGTCGTTTCGGTGACCAGAATTGGCCCCCCAGATCGTGTAATATAACACCTTTAGATTTCTCTTTATGGGGTTATTTGAATTAAAGGCTAAGGATGTTAACAATCCCAAATCCGCACGCACAATATGGTAATGGAAAATTTCGACCAAATGAATGCGTATGTGCCAGCAAAGTCGTCGGAGCCATTTGTCCGATTTGTCCCTATCCTATGTACTTTATAATTCAATAAAAAAAACTGTGTTTACTATTTAATTCAAATCTTGCGTAAATTTTGGGATACCCTATACAATTGGAATTTCGGAGAATAAGGCCTCCTAGTACTTAGTACTTAGAATCGTCATAAGAAAAAGTATCATACATCGATCCCAAAGACTACTCACGAAATTTAGCTTTATCATTTTTTTCTTTTTTGTAATCTTAAGCCATATTAAGTCTGGAACAAGTTTGTACGGTTTCCAATAACACAATTGTTGAGCGGAACCTTGAGATTCAACAATTTTGAGAGCGAACAGAATTGTGTGTATTGGTCCAAGCAATTCAATTTCACATTTTGAATTATTACAATTATGTATTGTTGCGACGACGACAGTTGTTTAAGTGTAAAGTAAAAAAAAAGTCTATTATTCACATGAAGATTATATAATACTTTAAGGGTACTACTTCATACTAGAACAATGTGTGGGTCGTATCATAATATTATCCACAACAAAAATAGTTTCAATTAATTGAGAAGGGTATGAAAATTTGTTTTCAAAATAAATTATGCGGTTTATTTTTCGTTTTCCTATAATATTTTGTTTCTTGATTATTAAGTATTTCTTTTGCCTCTTTTATGTGTGTGTGTGTGTGTGTGTG
Organism: Amiota communis; assembly: GCA_037043315.1. Lineage (NCBI taxonomy): Eukaryota > Metazoa > Arthropoda > Insecta > Diptera > Drosophilidae > Amiota > Amiota communis. Next base: position 66,582 of record JBAMAV010001051.1, read on the forward strand.
TGCATGGGTGTTTGAGTGAGTTTATAAACTCCAATGTCAGTTTTTATTTGGTGTAATAAAACAAGACAAAAGCAAAAACAAAAACAAATCAATCTGAAAAATGTTACAACGAAACCCGAAAATGAAAACAAGTTTTTAAAAATATCAAAACAAAAAACGCGTCGTGGTTGTTTAATAAAATCGTCAAATGACTAACAAATATATGAAGACTGAGTATGGGAGTGTGTCTGTTTCTTACAGATTGTGTTTGGCGTGTATGTGTGTGTGTGTTTATGTGTGTGGAAGGGACTAGGAAATGGACAGACATTTTAAATTCATTTGGTCTTATCAGAGGAAAATAACATTCCCCGCGCAAACATAACACACAAACACACACACACACACACATAAAACTTAAGCCACATAGACAAGACGTTACCCGTACACATTCATACATATGTATTTATATACACATAGACATATGTATAAATGAAGGCACGCACGCAGTTTTGAATACAAAAATCTGGTTAAAAAAGAATTGTTAACCAGGTGGTGGTGATATTGCTACTGCTGCTGCTGCTGTTAAATAAATAAATAAATAATGTTACGATCATTCATCGGTTAGATAAACCGTTTCCATTTTCTACTAAACGAAATATAAAATATTATTCCGTAATCTTTCCGGCAAATATAAATTGCCAAATCAGACTAAAAATCAAAGGAGATTCCAATGTATTATAACAAAATTTGTTGAAGTGATTTTTATTAATTTTACTAAATAAAACGTGTCAAACATTTTTATTTCTGGTTTTTTGTTTCTTTTCAAATTTAGATATATTTATGATCGTTGCTTTTATGTACTATTTACATACATAAACATATACTACATACTCGTCATACATAAGTATGTATTATACACACATGTATGAGTTTGTATATGTTTTAGTTATATGTGTTATGTGGGCAAAAAACTGTTACGCGATGAGTCAAAGGAAAAAGAATTGAAAGAAAAGCGTGTGAAGCACGCGGACTATAAGTAAATACAGCAGCAAGCGCAATAAAAACTAATAAAGATATTTCTAATACATATTTTAGATAGACAGACACATAGATAGATAGGTATATATAACTAAGTCTGACTTAACTTTGGGGGAGAGAATCTAGTCTGGCCATTTGAGGGAAATTCCTGGATTTATGAACGCGTTAGAACAACCAAAAATGGAAATTTTTGCGCATTGTGCAATCATCTTAGCATATCTCAGCACTCTCTCTCTCTCTCACTCTATCTCACTCAGGCGTAGAGGGCAGAGTCTGACAAAAGGCATTAGCACTTCTTCTATGGTAGTATCAGTCAAAAGATCGACAGAAACACATGATGCTGCCTTAGAAAACTTTATATTTATAGAAGTCACACACACACACACACACACACACTCACATGTTTATATACAACACACACACATGCACACACACGCATATCCGCAAAAACAATGTTTTGATGGCAATGTTATGACGCCGCATGGTCAATAGTAAAAATAATAATGCGTTACGTTATTGTTTTAAGCCAAAACAATGACGCCGCTCAGACCATCATCACCATTACCAACAACATCATCATCGTCGTCGTCATGTAACAACACAACATTTATGAATTACTATGTTGTCCTGTCCATATTGTTGTTGTATGTACATAAAATATTTATTAAATAGAATAAAAATGCCGATGCCACATATGTCTATATATGCCGCATCACACTCCTACAAACATACATGTGTATATGTATAGATATATAATATATAAATTATATATATACAATATACATATAACTCACACACTCTTATACTTATACATAAGCAATAGAAATGACCGCACTATTGCAAAACAATTTTTGAAAAATTAGGCACGGCACACGGCAAAATATTCTAATTCGCATTAACACTTAAATCACTTATTTAAGATTAATAAGAAGAAAACCAAACAATTTTGAAATAACCGAAAATCAAATTGAATATGCGTCTTCAATATAATAATATGATTACGATGCTGTGTGTTTTTGTTATTGTATTCAGTCAGCAGTCTGCCAGACAAACACATTCAAACGTACGAATAGACGGGGCAGACGATAGGCGAGCAACGAGCGACGAAAGAACATGAACCAAAGCAAACCAAAAACCAATCAAACGAACGATTGTACTAGGTTATGTTTTTGTATGTGGGGAAAATTAGAAGCCGCCTTACCTTTTATAAACGCTTTTTATATGAATAATTATTATTGGGTTTTTGTTTTTTATTTTATTTCTCTTAAATAACGCTTTGTTGCTATTTAGTTTTCAAGTGTTCTTTCAATTTTTCTTATTAAAACCGCTAACCGTTTCCGATGTCACGCAAATTGCACTAATATTAAACACGTGTCTACGCAAAGTAGTTTTCTTTCTTATTCATAACATGGCCGGCGTGCGCAGCTCTGTCAACTTGATTTTTAATTCCTAAACACTTTGGTATTGTTGCTGTCATTTGGTTGAGTAATATAAAATATAATAAATGCGTACATCTTATATAAAAAAAGAAGCAATGTTCACATTTAAAAAAGAATTTATATTTATTTGTTTTCCTTTTTAAAAAATCTACAATAATCGTATATTCATATTTTCATATATTTGAATAGGCTGGTAACCCTACTCGATCTTAAGGTAGAGTCTACATTATACGAAATGGAGCTGCAAAATTTGTGTTTATATTCTTTCAATTCAACTCAATTCAAAAGCAAATGAAATAGGTAACTCAATATATAATAATTAAAATCGCTTTTTCCAGTATTTAACATTTCAAAAAAAAAAACCATAAGATACGCGCTTTTGTTTTGGCATTAATTCAAAGTGTATAACCGTTGCACTTATCATACTGGTATGTTTTAGTACATTTTTTTTTCTTGACAAAAGAATTCTTTTACGGAATATGGTTACTTTACAATTTATCTCGTTCTTTTTGCCAGAAAATTGACTGAAGAAGGTATGTCGTCATTTTAATGAGGAAATTATAAAATCGTGTTTTATCTTGTGCATCACTTTAATTTTGTAAATAAATATTATTTAAATATATACTAAAGACAATTGTTCAATTGCAAGTACTAAAATTTAACTGTTTACAAATGTCTTTGATCATTATTATTAATATTAATGAAAACAATATTTTTGGTTTGATTTCAGTTGAAATGGCAGTGCGCTACGAACTCGCTCTCGGTCTTAACAGAGGCCACAAGACCTCAAAGGTCAAGAATGTTAAGTACACCGGTGACAAGAAAGTTAAAGGTCTACGTGGATCCCGTTTGAAGAATGTAAGTAGAAGTTTCTGCGTCCATTTGGATCAATTTGTTTACTGCGTCTTGTCGTTGTTATTGTTATTTATATCGCAAATGCCGGCCAGACGACGGTGACAGTACCATTGTTGTTAATATTTTACTTATTCGTCTATGTTTCCTTTTCCACAGATCCAAACTCGCCACACAAGATTTATGCGCGATCTGGTACGTGAAGTTGTTGGCCATGCTCCCTATGAGAAGCGCACAATGGAATTGTTGAAGGTGTCTAAGGACAAACGCGCTCTTAAGTTCTTGAAGCGCCGTTTGGGCACACACATTCGCGCCAAGAGGAAGCGTGAGGAATTGTCCAACATCTTGACTCAGCTCAGAAAAGCCCAAACCCACGCCAAATAAAGTGTCTTATATAGTTGACTATAAGCATTTTATATGAGAAAAATAAACAATCAAAAAAAATATTACGATGTATGAAATTCCATGTGGGAAAAAAAAATTAAAATCTCTTGCTGGGAGAATTCAGATGCATCAATTTTCTGTAGTTTTTTTTTTTTTCTGTGCAATTTTTTTTTTTATGGTGCTAAATGTGTTCTTGTGCATTAACTAAAAAGTATATAAAACAATATCTCGAGCAATCTTCGATTCGATCTTCCAATTTAACAATATTGAAAGACATTTGTGAATGTATTTTTATATATATTATCACTCTACGCAGAGAGTCTCGATCACTGAATTAGAAACTCGACGCCTACGGTGATGTCTTGAACTTCTCGTAACTTTTTGCAGTTCTTGATAATATACTACCAAGCTGACTTTAAGATATGTGATGGATAATTGAAAACATTTGACAATAGCTTGTAGCATATAAAACCGTGTCTCAGAGCACCCATACAATATAGTATGTATGCCTATATATTTCATTAAAAAAAAAGGGTTTCATGAAATCATGTTAACTGAAGTATGTGCTACACCGATCAACTCACGGTAGCTTTAACCACAAGACAAAAATGTTCAGAGCTAAGTTTAAAACGTGGTCACTGTGATCCACGATTTTTTATTGGACTTTTTAATAAATAACCTAACTTGATTTCGAAACTTCGCACTTTAATTTCTCTATAAGTTCAACAATTTTATATTGAATTTGAGTGCCGCAATTTGAAATATTAGATATAGCCACCATATAAAGAATACTAAAAATTGTAAAGAATCATGATTTGATGATTGTCAATTAAAAAAACACAAATTTTTGAATTTTTTCATATGGAATGCGTTTATAAAAAAATTATCAAAAAGTTTTAAAATAAAAACCAATCAGACCTCTGTAATTAATTAATTCATTCCTAGATCGGATCAATGTTTTTTATAGAAATGTGCATAAATCCCTTCGCACAATACTGTGAAACTCTCAAGGTTGTGCTTGGTTTAGTGTGTGAATGTCAGCTAATCTACTGATCTGTGACACAAATTCGACAAAAATGATTATCGAGCAATGATGAAATTCGTGTTTTTGAATAAAGAACAACTAATGGTATCAACCATAAAATATTGGAGTGCTAAGATCAAATGTGTTCGTATCAAGATTTTTATTGTATATCCTCCGTTTCGTACAATGATGAGGGTGCAACTACTTCAGAAATAATTGAATAAATCCACGATATTATTGTAAGCAATAAGAAAGAGAAAGGTAGTGAGATAGCATAGACTGTTGTCACATAAGGTAAACGGGTGCATAATACTATTATAACAATCATTGCGTTATGAAAACCTATAGACTACTATAAGACTACGACCCTCTTTATAAGTGAAAGGGGGAAGCGATCGTTTCAATGCAAATGAGATGAGTTTGCAACGGGCTATCTGGAACTAATAAGCCAATGGAGCTTTAAGTTTCATGTATGCGTTATATTTCCGCTAAATGAATCCTCTGTTCATGTGAATATTAAAAAGCGTTATATACTGATTGTGAGGAATTTATGTATATTCAATTCGATTGTTTCATGATTTGACAAAAACAATAGACTGACAAGACGAGATAGTACTGGTAGTGTCTAAGTAATGATTGAGTTTAAGTATAACATTCTTCTCAAGCGATTTTAAAAGACACGGAGGCAAACCCATCCATTTGTTGCATAATATATTGGTCTTCATATTCCCCATTTTGTAAAAACATAAAATTTGCCTTTTTGTAATTAGAGGAAAAGTATTTGTTACAAATTCCACAGCTCCCATTATTGGATGCAGCCAATAAAGATGAAATGATTGTGATTGGCGAGAGAGTTGTAAAGGATTGCAGCTGAAATAATACTTACATTGAATCTCGGTAAGGAAAAGAGACTATACAGGAGCAGCTCTATTGAAAACTGGATGAATCAACTGTATATTCATTCCTCCAGATATACGCCATAAACCCATTAAGGGTTTTAGAGTCGAATGCCGATAAAATAAATAAATAAGTTATGTTAGGAATCTTCCAGTGTGAGGTTTCTTTAAAGTGGAGGAAGTGATGATTCGATAGCCTTAGTTAGATATTTCGTTACCACAATTGAACTTATGAGCCTAGTAGAATGTGCTGACTTAATAGCAGGTATCCCCATTAAGTGTCACCGTTAAAAGGTATCCGAGCAGAGTTAGCATAATTAAGAATAGAACGCCTATTGGCTTTATAGGTGGTAAGTAACACCTTCTTCTTCCTTCCCCAAAATTTTCTTGCCAGGGCTTTAAGCTTTTTATTCCCGGTTTTTTATACGGTGGAGAGTATTGTTTGCGTGAATGGCGAAAGTGATCAAAAAGTGAGAAGTTGCGGACACCTTCAACTAAAATATGAAATTCCATCTTGACCTCCTTAACCAAGCCAAAAAATTGGCTAATTTCCATACGTCAGGAGCAATTAGTTCATAGAGGAATTAAATTGAAATGCTCAAGACAATAAAACAGTTTCGCTTAACGATAATCTGAAATAAGTTTAACAATATTATCGTTGCTCTTAATAGCCAGGTACTGTGACTAAGAACAAGTCTTAGGAACCGAAAATAGGTAAAGAAACATGCTTAAAATTCACCGAGCGGCAAGCAATGGCTAAAAAGGTGGAGGCAATGGGTGAAACAATATCGGCCTTAAAGTTCCTATTCCGTTCATTTCCTTTGGAATCTGAGATCGGTCACGCAATCTGTGACAACAATTGGACTCCATAGACAATGCATACTTTGCGGGCCCACCAATTGTGTGTGCTGCTATGAAGGATTTTTCTGTTGTACACAACAAGGAGCTACATACATTCTGCACTTATTGACCCACCATGAAATTTAAACCCAAATAAATCCTGAGATGACACCATTGCAGCTTGAGCACAGACAGAGGCAATTCCCTTGCCGCTGGCAGAGTAGAAACAGATTTTAGGACCTGAATTTTATTCTATACCAACACGGATTAAGAGTGTTTTGAACCAACGCTCATCTTCTTTCTTATCGTGGACGATTTGTGAGAATCATTTTTTTGTATTATGAGTTGTTTATAAAGAGATCTTTATTTTGATAACATGAAGAATAATAATGTTGATCAATACAAATTGTATCAAATTAATGTTAATGATGTATTCTTAAGTGGTAGAAAGAATCATAATGATTCATGATTAATGATTACAACTACAATTCAGTCAAATTTGGCAACGAAACGGTGACAGAGCCGACAGTGTCTGGCAATTTCAAATCATTTGCAATAATAATGATATGATTGCCGTTATCAGTTTTTGGCATATTTAAAATTTCATACGTATTACTGTCCGTACTATCGATAGATGATTGCTGATTGAGGATCGGTTGATCTTTACTGGGCTTTAATATTTGCTCAGTGACTTCGAGGCTTTCAATGCGCATGGTCTCCAACCGATAAAAACCATTTTCGTCTTGTCGATATGTAAATCGCTTATGTCCAGAGGGTAGTTGAAAATCATGTTTCTTTTTGAGGTGAGACGACAGGGCTTTGCCACTTTTGAGAAATTTATCACAACAATGACAAATATAGATGATGGGACTATTCCTGTGAACTTCCAATAAATGCTGTACAACAATGAATATAGAATAGAGAAACACATGACTTCGAGAAAAACAATGATTTATTAACAACAAAATTTACCCTTCGCATTTGAGCGGATGTCCGCACAGAATAGTCACAACCAGGCTCATCGCATTTATAACCTTCCTTGCTATGTACCATTTGCGTGTGCCTCACAAGATCAGATTTCCGTACAAAACATGTATCACATTCTTCGCAGCTGAAGGGTTTGTCCTTAATATGACGGTAACGGACATGAGTAGCCAAGGCACTGGCCGAATAGCATGTCATGTCGCACATTGTGCACTTGTAGCAGTTGACATGCTTAACAACATGACGTCGCAACAATTTCTCTGTTGCAAAATATTTAAAGCATTGTGCACATTGATATTTATGAGCTGAGAAAGAAATATTAAACGAGTATAAATAATATGCAATGAATACTAATTCAGATAGAACTTACTATTATTATCCGGCTGACGGCGCAAATGATCAAAGAGAGTTGTCTTTGTGCGAAAGAGCTCACCACAATGATAACAGGCCACATGTTTTTTGTTCGAATGGGTACGAATATGCTCGATTAGTCGATATCTGTTGTCAAGGGTTTTATCGCAAAAGTCCCAGTTACATTGTGTTTTTGGTCGTTCATCTTCCGGTGACTTTTGTATTTCATAATCGAACGAAGCGTGCTGCACAATGTGATCTTGAAATTCAACAATCGAATGGAATGTACGTTCACAATCTGTCCAGCGGCAACAATAGTCATGTTGCATCAAAGGCACTATATCACCGACACGTTCCGGTGCATTGCATGCTGGTATATTTGGATTGTTGTCACACTCATACTTGCCCTGCTCCAGTAAGCCCGTGTAGTAGCCATGATAGTACACATGCCGCTGGAACTCAGCCATGCATTCAGTTCGAAATTTGCATTTACTCCATAAGCAACGCATGCCACAGTCATCATCCCCATCTTCCAGCTCCGTTCCTAGATATTCATCTAAATGTTTGGTTATATGCTCGTTTAATGTCCATTCCCCTGATAACACTTGCTTGCAATCGTTCCATCCACATCGCAATGGCAAACCTTCAGGTTTTTGTTTTTTACTCCGAGGTGGCCTCATTTTGATTCGATGCGATGCTTTGCTAATGTCGTTACTATCTTTGTTGTCTTTGGTTTTGAGGACTGATTTCACTTCTGTTCCTGCCTGTAAAGTACATCGAACAAGGGTCCTTTCTTTACGACTTGCAACACTATCAATTATTATCGGTAGTTTCGAGTCGAGTTTTGCAGCGTTTTGGACTTTAGAAAAGATTTTTATAGTTAAAAAAAAGAAAATTAACAGTTCAAGTATTTTTGTTTACAAAATTATCGAATTTCGGATTTCAGTAAATTTGCACCACTGCGATATTACAAATCCCGCTATGTTATACTGTAGGTAGCTCTTACACGACACATCATTAATTTACATACAATATGTTATCTCATAGTCGATTTAAGGTAGGCATCCACAGAGAGAGAGCTGAACTGATTTGATGTGAGGATGGCGCTGATTTCACGTTTGTGCAAATGTTTGAGTCAAATCAAAACGTTTTGATGTCTCATCAAATTGTCTTGCTCTCATTTTTGCATTTGACAGTTGGATGGTGAAAACATCTCATTGCGATGAAATCTGCAGCACGATGATACACTTTGTCGCGTTTTACATTATACAACTTGGTGTTCGAACTTATCGTCGATTCTTCTTTGTTGTCTGATGGCTCTATCTGGCTTGCTTATACATTGTCAGACTTTCGTAAACATACTTTTTCCGATTTTTCCATTCCATTTTTATTTTCGTATGCTGGAGTATGTTTCATCGCAAAGCACTTTGTTTACATTTTTGTTTGTACATATATGCATTTTATTTAGATATAAAATGAGTTTTGAAAAGGCAAATGAAATTATAGATTGTGTAAAATTAATTCTGCACATGGATGAGAGTGAGAGTGATGACAATGAAATTAAAAATATTTTTAAATAATTAAAAAATACTAAAACAAATTCATTATTATTTTTTTTAAATTAATTATTAATTTTCAATATTTTATTAACAAAGTACTGCTAAATTATTTATTAATTTAAATTAAATTATTGATATTATATTTCAATAAAAATAATAGAATTTAATTAAATTATTATTATTTTAATTATATTGATAAAAAAAATAATTACTAATTACAGGTCTACTCACAACACCACGCACAAAACTGCTTCTTGCTCCTGTGTTTGCGCAAAAGATTTGTACGTGGAATAGTACCTTAAATGATTATGGTCACAATAATATTTTTTTTATATTGGAAATATCTTTTGTAACAATAATGACGGATGATGATGTAAGTTTGGAGTTACCATATCTTTTACCCGCATCGATAGCAGGTATAATAAGCATAAATTCAATTGATTATGATTGAAGTCAATCGAGGTCACAGTGATGATGTAACAAGCTCCCACTCTTCCCTAATCTAGTACATAATTTGCAAAACTATTAAGGTCTTGAAGCTTACCTATTTTGTAATTGAAATCGGGTATAATTTCAGGTTAAATTTTAAACTGTGTTTTTAAGTTATGTCTCAGCCTTTTTATGTGCTACCAAATTTGGAATAGATTGGGGCTGTTTAATAGCTCTTAGAATTTACATTGCTGTATTGCAATCTTGTCGTGATAAGGCGGCTGGCTCAGTAAGTGTAAGGAACATGAGAGCAACGCCGGTGGTAGCCTAGGATAACGGTAGGGCCTGTAATGCCGGTAAGGTCAAAGGCGAATATTGAAGCTAAGAGCAGTCCAAAACAGACATCACAATCGGACGTACGGCATCAACATGTACATATATCCTATCCTATCATATCTCTAAGAATGCTTAGCTCATGTTTTCACTAAAACTAGGGGAACCCGCGGCCGACACAATCGACCGCATTTTAGAAAAAAACATTTCTTTTTTAAGTGCTAATAACTTCTCTATAAACAATGTTCTTTGTGAAAACTCTACTATCCACTGATAAATGGCCCTGATCTGATGTCTCAGAAATATAAAATCGCAATTCATTGAGTTAACGAACTCTACTAGCGGCAACATACAATTGTCCGTAACTAAACACAACAACTCAACTCAACTCAACAAAATTTATTTTTTTTATTTTATTTATTTCTAGTCATCGCAAAAGCTGGAATGACTGGAAATTGAGTTCTTTGAAATTTGTACGGTAAAAGAGTTCTCGAATAAGTCAAATGAATATGGGAAATTAAAATTCGAATATTACGCGCTACACCTGTTAACACCTCGCAATCTATTGAGTTTCGGTGCATTCGCTTTACGCGCATCCGAGTTCCGTTAACTAATGCTTTTCCTGTATTTAAACTTCGTATTAATAATACAATACAGTTTTCTTTAAAAATCAATTTATGGGAAGGCAGGCCACTAACTGATACAGTATTCCAAAACTCAATAGGATAATTATTATGTTCACGTGCATCATCACTGACAATTTTATCAAAGCTGTAGTAAGCCTGCACCTCTCCAGGCATCGTTTTAAGACTTCTAAATTTATAAACGAACAATCATCATTTTTTGGAACCAGAATAACTGAATTCAAAATGTCAGTAGATAAAATAGTTTCCGGAATATTTCCAAATATATCATTGATGATGTTTACAGGTTCACAAATTAAAATATTCGGTATTTCAACGATATCCGAACCGAACTGAGGAAAAGCTTCCATTTCACCGTTACCAAGTGATATAAGGAACTGAACAAATTGAATTTCATGAGGAATGGCCCTCATATTTCGATTTAAAGTGACATGATGAAAGTTTCGAAATTCAAACCACGATGTAATACAATTTTCTATGAGGGTAACACGTGAACCATGAGGAACCACTGGCAGGAGTTGTCTAAAATCACCGTATAACAAAATTGTTTTCCCTCCAAATAATTTGTCTGTATTCTCTCCCGAAGTTAAGTCTCTCAGCAATCCATCAATTAATTTAATAGCATAAAGAGGACACATAGAAATTTCGTCGATTATAATCAGTGACGCAGAATTGAGGAATTGACTACTGTTAGGACTGATATTTGAAGCTGAAATTTTCCAATAATGGAATTGGTAATTTGAACACATTGTGTAAGGTCCTGCCACCGATCAAGAGAGTAGAAGCGATACCACTGAAAGCTGTGGGTATACAACGAAGAATTAATGAATTTAATTTACGAATAATTGCTGTTTGGACATAAGTTTTCCCACAACCTACGTGAGCCGTTAAACAAAATACATTGCTTCCAGAATCATGATTCAAAACTTCTCGTAAAACAGTATCTATAATATTACGTTGTTCATCATTAGCGCTATTAAACATATCTTCAAAAATATTTTCTTCTTCAATGCGGTTAGTACTATCACTGAAAACAGAATCAACAGGGAAATAAACAGGGATGGGAAGACCAAGCTTTTGACACGAAGTATTATGAGTCTGAAGAATATCATCGATTATAAGAAATATCCTGACTGTAGTCTGTAAGCAAATCTTCACTCATATCATCTTTAAATTCATTCCATAAAAGTAATACATTTGCTGGAACATTCCAACCACAAATAAACCCAAATAACTCTCGCAATTGTCTTGGACAATTAGTTTGTTTTACTTCATTCACGCCATTCGTTATCATTCGATGCAAACCCCGCGCGCGTGACATGCTTCCCCAAAAGTATCTGTTGCAATAGCAATATCTAACTGACGGGCGTCAAAGCTAAACAGATCTTCTTATTACCAATTTTGGCATACCCAAAAACAAATTGTATGAATGAAAAACGATGTCTCCGTTGCACATCTCTTGCACATAGTCAGACACAGCCGTTGTTGTTGGGAGCGCAGTAGAATGTGAGAATGAGAAGTTTGTGTGTCACTCTCTTCTGTCCAATTGCTGTACGCTAATCGGTCGTGTAAAGCCATGTGATTGTTGTTGTGCAGTTCTCTATCGCTGTCATGGATAATGTTGTTGTTCTCATTTGTTTGTTCAGAGTATCTTCTTTGTAGCACTTTCTTAGAACATTATATATTAACAACAAAATACATACAATACAGCATTAGAACAGAAGAGAGTGACAGACAAACTTCTCTATTCTCCCATTCTACTGCGCTCACAACATCAACGGCTCACAACTAAACGTTATTGTTGTTAAAAAGGTGTTATTTTTAATACATTTTTTACGCCTAAACCTTTGGACCTATTTTGATATTTTATTTACAGTTAGCATCTAGTAAAACTTACCTTTCAATTGGTATCTTTTTTGTCATAATAAGTTCAGTGGTTTAAGCAGGAAAAGGTTCACAAATTCAATGTTTGCCGTTTAATTATATAGTTAGATAATGTCTATGCTTTGTTTAGTCGTTTAGTCGCAAAGTGGTTGAAGTCGGTTATGTTATTAAGTTATTTTTTGGCAATACTGTTTTTAACAGCTGACGCGGTTTACGCTCCTTGTGTTATAACCTTGTCAGACCAAGAAAAAAGCTGCTTTTTCTGTAAGCAGCTTCAAAATTCAGGGTTACTTTGGTTTGGCTTCTCTTCAGCTTCCTTGTGTGTGTATAACATAACAAAAAATAGCTGTTCATAAAAAGCGAAAGTGATGTGTGAACGGCAGCTTCAAAATTATTCGCTTTTATTTGGCGTGACTTGGGCATTATTCCTGTCAAACACGTTCTGTTTGGTCTATAATTTAACCATGAATCGACTTACAAACGAACAGCGTTTACAAATTATTGAATTGTATTATCAAAATTCATGCTCGGTAAGGCAAGTGTATCGTGCACTTCTTCCATTTTATGGTCAGTTTGGTCGACCTTCTGAGCCGGCTATTCGGAATATTGTGACTAAATTTCGCACCAAATTTACATTATTGGACATTAAACCACCAACACGCATGCGTAGAATGCGGACAGAGGAAAAAATCGCAGCTGTACCCGCCAGTGTTACTGATGACCCTGAATTATCGATTCGGCGCCGTTCGCAGCAATTGGGCCTCTGTTACTCCACTACGTGGAAAACTTTGCGAAAGGATTTGAAACCTTCTAAAATACAGCTGATGTAAGACTTGAAGCCGCGTGACATACCACAACGGCTAACTGGCAAAGTTGAGTGAAGATCCATTTTTTTTATCGATAAATTGTGTTCAGCGACGAAGCTCATTTCTGGTTGAATGGAGATGTGAATAAGCAAAATTGTCGCATTTAGACTGAAGAGCAAACAGAAGCATTGCAAGAACTACCAATGCATACCGAAAAAGTCACTGTTTGGTGTGCATTATGGGCTGGCGGCATCATTGGGCCGTACTTTTTCAAAGACGGCGAAGGCCGGAACGTGATTGTGACTGGCGAGCGCCACCGTACGATGCTTAAAAATTTTTTTTTGCCCAAAATGGAAGAACTCAACTTGGCTAACACAGCACCCGAAACAATGGCCCAATTGAGAGGCGAGTTCGTTGAGCACCTTATTTCACGTTTGGGGCCGGTCATTTGGCCGCCTAGACCATGTGATTTAACGCCTCTAGACTATTTTTTGTGGGGCTATGTTAAGGCTCATGTCTATAGCGACAAGCCCGCAACGATTGACGCACTGGAAGCCAATATTGAACAATGTATTCGTGAGATACCGGCCGATATGTTGGAGAGAGTATGCCAAAATTGAACACAGCGTATGGACTATTTGCAGCGCAGCCGCGGCCAACATTTACATGAAATTATCTTTAAACATTAAATTATATTAACTCAATAAAGATTTCATACATTTTTATGCTTTTTTTTTCAAAATCAAATTAGCAAGCTCTTAAAAAATCACCCGTTACTATTATTTTCTATTTAAGTTATTTCATACGAGATGAAAGTTTTCCCCAGTTGGTGAGATATTTTAATGTCAGATTAGGATCTTTCAGTTTTGAGATGTGGAGATAGGAAGTTGCTTTTTTCCATGTTAGCAGGATACTCTAACTACTGAAGGGCAACAAACAAGAATGAGGCCAACGTAAGTAAAAGAGTTGTGTGTTAAGTGGTCCGCACTACTCATTAAGAAATCTCTGGAGTTTCTCAATTAAGAGTACAAAAGTTGTAATGATAATTAAAGCTGGTTGAAAATAACCTAGTTAGAATGCGTAACGGCACAACCAGCACAAGTGCCAATCACTTTATTAAAGCATTATGTAGTATAACCAAATCAAAATTTTATTGCTCTTAGAGGACGTTTTTTAGTTTAGGATCTAAGATCATCATTTGTATGTAACATTTATTTATAACAAAGAACAAAAATGAAATGAATTACATTATAATTAATATATCTGTTTTATAGCATGAGGTCCATTTTTATTATTTAACAATAGAAATAAAATGCTTAAACTAAGGTTAGTTCCTTTTTTATTTAGTTACCAGATAGCGTTCTTCAGACACACGCATCTTCATATCATTACACTCATAAATCCATAAAGGTCGCACCATTTTTGTTCCAGAAGATTTATCTAATTTTGAATTGGCTGCACTTTCCGTAATGATAAAATTAGCATTATCAGGATCTTCTGAGATCATCTTTCCGCCATATTTTTGGATGAATTTGTTTAATTTAATCTTGTCTACAGCACTTATATCATCACAAATATAAAACTGAGTATTTACAAAAAACAAATTCTCCTTTTGTAGTTTTTCTTTTAAAAAATCCTCTTCATCGGTAGACATTTCGAAAACATCACATTTTTTACCACAATTCCCTGTAGTAACAGAAATTTCATCGTTATTAATTTTAGGTACACAATTTTATAAAGAAATTTTCAAATAACGAAAATCCATTCCTGTTTACAGGGAATAAAAATCATTAATATGACTTACTTTTTGCAACTCGTTGTAGTTCATCATCAGTATCACTGTCCTCCGAAACACCATTGTCGTTTTGAGAACCAGGTCTGCCGCCGTCGTCTTCTTGGTCATACAATGCTAATGTATTATTATTATTATTATTTAGATTAAAATCTTTTTTTTTCGGCTGAGCCTCTTCAATATCATCCACATCCAAAGTTTCCGTAGGTTTCAAAGATTCATCTAATACTTCAACATCACTTTCAGGCTGGGCCAATTCGGAACTATCTATAGCATATCGACGCCACGGTAGATACTTCTTTAAGGCATAACACTTTTCAATCCAACTGCGTGTCACGATTTTTCCTTTTCCTTTGACCTGATTGTACTTCGGAGTATTCTTAAATGCACAGCTACAATACAATACAAATAAGCATATATAGAGATATTGATGAAAAGAAAACCCTTGAGCTAAAAAATTATCATTAATTATTACATTAAATGAGTACAACCGTGTTCCCAATCCCCTTTATATCTGGCGCCCATAGCAAGTGCCTTGCTGCGCAAATCTGCACGATCAGGATTCTGTAAACAAATACATTTTATCGTATCGTATCGCGTACATGATTCAAGTTTTTCTTTTACTTTACCTGTATGCCGCTTATGACGATCACAACTCCACGCAATAATTGATTAAACGGTCGGTACTGTAGTGCATCATTGGTTTTAATTTTTTTAGGTTTGACATTGCTGCTGCTAACACCACTTGCATTTGGTGAAGACATACGTTTTAATGGGCGATTATCCTTACTATGGCTTGATACTGCATCTAGTGATTTTTTGGAAGTTGAAGTTGAAGAAGAGCTTGCTGCTGCTGTTTTTGTTGACGGACTATCAATTTTTTTTATAGATGGACGCCTTTGTTTGTCTTTAGCCGTTTGAAGCTTTTCTTTTTCCTGGAGTAATCTTTCTTGATGCAACTCAATTTGCTTGCTTAAACGGCGTCGTTTTTGAGCATCTGAACTGCTAATTATATCATCATCATCATTATCTCCAAACAGCAAATCATTACGATTGCGGTCCAATACTTTTGATGATGATGATGTTGCAACAGTAGGGTCCTTGTCTCTTGAATCTAAATTTTTAATTTTTTCAGCAGCAACGGTTGCATGATCTCGAATAGATGCCGCCGCAGTGGTGGTGGCGGAATTCACGGAATCATTACTTTGTCGTGATGTTTTCCATCGACTAAATAGACCTGCTGAAGATTCCGTTTCTGAATCCGACGAAAATTCACGTAATCTAAATTTTCCAAACACATTTGGTTTTGGTTGCATGGCTAATGTTTGTGTTGACGTTGGCGTTTTTGCCTTTTGCAAAAACTTCTCCGGCACTAAACTCTTTTTTTGGGTCGCCGCGACATGCACTTTAATGAAGCACAAACCATACTGAACATTTTTGTTAAAAGGTTGTATGCAAATCACTTTCACCAGCTTCCATTTGTCTTTCTGTGTTGCCTCGACCAAGCCTTCCTTATTAAAGCAACGCACACGATTTACGTTTGTTGAATTCTTGCTTTCAATTGGTGTCATGAAAGATGACGCTAGAAGAATTTCCTGGACCACAACAACAAATACATTGTTTATAATTTGAAGTCTTACTTCAACATTTTGTTTGTTACCTTAAAGTCATCATTCTTGCAACCCGACTTGCTGACGAGCACTTCAACAAAAGCCGAATGCTCATTGCCAATATCGATGCCAATGATCTGTTGAGGCTCTTGGAGTTCCAAAATAACATATGCTGACTTCTCTCCAATTGACTCAGTTTTCCACTTTTTATTTGGTTGCATGTAGAGCAAATTCGACGCTCCATGTACCTACAACAAAACATAGAATATCTTTACTTTACTTTATTTAGTTCATTTTATGTTTAAAAAAACCTTACCGAATCCTCACTACTGACTTCTCGCACCGTCTTAAAGACAGCAGTTGACATTTTCTACAATAATCTACAATTATAAAAACAATAATTTAAAAGTTTTTCCAGTCTTACACTTCTATTAAAACTCAATCACTCAACCATCAACAATTTTGCCGCCACAATGAATTTGCGTCAGTTCAATTTCACAATTTGTATATTTGTTTTGGTTTTCGATATGGTGCAAATAAAAATACCCACAAATTGAGCTCATCTCTATACAGGGCTGCAACATGAAATAATTCAAAAATGTATTTTTATATGAACGAAACTGGCATATATATTAAAAAAAAACGAGATTTTCTTAAAAATTTTAATATAAGTTCTTATTACTTATATAATTATTATTAACAATGATTCAAAATTTGAAAAATTGCTATCGATAACAAATATACGAGGGCTGAATTCCTCAATAAAAAATCCTGGCTTGCCTACAAAAAAAAACCAGCAACAACAACAAGTGTCGCAGTTATTTTCCTATCCGGTTGAACGAAATAAACAAACGAATACATATTAAACAAAAATAGCTAATGGCACCTTACAAGTACACGCGACGGCTATTGGCTAGGTGAAGTTAGAAGTTAGCAACGCGCGCGGGAAGACGCTTTCAAGGACGAATGCGTAAATGGCAAAACAACATTAACATTAGCAACTTGATGCCTTACAACTTCATGTCAGCGGGCGTCGCCAGTAGACACTGGTCAGTTAATTGGAATACATACAACATATGTAAGTTTGTATAGATACTTACTATAATTTGTATTTTCAAGAAATTTTTTTGAGCAATTTTATGTTTTGTGTTTTGTAATTAATATTTCTAATTTATATATTTCATTTTTCGCAATAAAGTAAAGATAGATACGTAGACATTTGTTGTGGTCAACGTTTGAATATTTTTGAAGAATCAATGCAGTCATTATCTCAAGCCGCCCAGGAAGGTCAGGGACGCAATGAGACCGACAACATTTCTGCGCTTGAATTACAATCAAACCGGCGCGTCCTCTATTTTAGCGATGGGGTAATGGAGGAGATGTCATCATCCAGCGACAGTGAAGTCGATGCTGATGTACCTGACAGAAATGGAGAAATGCATATTAATGAGGTTTGTTCGTTTGTTCGAATGATGGATTCAGAGAAGAATGAACAATATTTTTTCAATGTTTAATGTTGTTTTCAATTGTTTATAGAACGAATTATCGTTGGTGCCACGCCTCCGTTATAAAGTGAGTAAACTAGGTCACAACATTTTGTCAGGCATTGATTATGTCGGCGGTAGATTGGCTTCATTCCTGGGCATATCAACGCCCAAGTATGCCAGTGAACTGGGCTACTATGAACGTGCAAGGGCAAATGCTGATGCTGCAAATGCAGAGGAAGATAATGAAAATTGGCAACGTAACAATGGCATCAGAAGTGGTAACAATAACAGCCACAATGCCAATAACCGTAACGAGGTCATCATTATGAATGAACCCCGTGCGCACTCCGAAGGTCAAGGCATACCAAATGGCGCCAGACAGTAAGCAAAATAAAAATAAACAACAATATTCCATCCTTGACATAACTGAGATTAATATTGATGATCGAATGAATGATACTCAGTGACAGAAACCGAAACATGTTGATCCATAATCGAACAATCTTTAATCAGGTGAAATGTAAAACATTTTATATAACAAAAAAAAAAGACTATAGACTCTATATGAAACACGATATTTTTACATGAAAATGACAAAAATTTGTAAAATTTTATTTTCTAAAAGTAAATTTTATAATAGTAATAATAATAATACAGTAAATTACAAAATACAATTATTCTTATAAACATTTTCGAAATAAAAAGAAAAACAAAAAACGACAAACATTATTTATATTTCGTAATATTTTAAACAGACTACAAAAGCCAAAGTCGGATTAGCTCCCCGACTATTTATTGGTTGATTACCTTGTACAAACACATTTGTTTGGGAGTACATAAATAAGAGTAGTGTATGCTAAGATTTAATATTGATATAGTATAGGATATGTATATGAAGGCATTGAACGTATCATAAATCAAAGAATACCTTCACTATTTGATATTTCTACAAAAAATTGCCAAAATGTAATTTAAATAAGTATGCCTCGACCAACAGTTATTATAACATTTATTATTAGTTTCTGTGAAACAGTTGTACACACGGACATTGCTAGGATTCGATTCGTTTGTCCTTCTCGTCATGATCATCATATATGTATAAATATTGTTACGAGTCTTATTGGACTCTTACTTATAGCCTCTTCCTTATGAATTTACATAGATTTATGTACTTCAACTGTTTACCAGCAAATGAGTAGTACAAGGTATATGATATGTATGTTAAGTAGTAGAATAATAATAATTTTTTGTTTTGTTATAGAGAACAAAAATCTACAATATAGTATAAAAACATTAAGTACAAACACATTTACTATACTTATATACTAAATCTGTAGTTGTCAATAAAACTTAAGACTAATGGCACATTGAACACGATTTCAAAAATCGAATAAACACGCACGCACTTGAGGTACTACTGCAGACCCCAGTTAAAATAAAAAAAAAAAAAAATTGTTAGATACATATGTACTTTTTTATAAGTATGATGCATGCATATTCAATTTCTAAAATTTCGTTAGTTAAGTACACTTGGTTGGGTCATTATCATCATCATCATCATATAAATAGATAAAAATTACATTAATTAGACGAGGACTGACTGACTTCATCTCATATTAATTGATTGATTTACACACAGTTTTTAGATTAGGAATTTTTTTGAATAGAATACCAGTTTTCCATAGATGCATCATGCATAGATGCTTATCACAGTAAAAGTTTAGCTGCATTGCCTTGCATGGCTATATAGAATACAATAAGTTAATACATATATAGTTGATTGAGCCTAGCACAAACTATTGTAATCTAACCAGGCGGTTGGCAAGATGAAAAGGCTTTAAAAGACAATAATATGTAAACATTATAATAATAATAATAATATTGTTAAACATAGATATAGATAATATAGGGCAATTAGTGGTGGAAGCAGCATGTAGGTGGGTTAATGGACACTCAAAGTAATGTCTCATTACTATAACGATTATATTGTTGTTGTTGTTGGTGGTGGTTAATATGCTTATGACTGTGACTATGATGATGGCTATAGTATTTGTTATGATTATTTATATATAAATGCAATGAAGCAGTACCAGCAGTTGGTGCACTACCACCATGTGTACTGCGACCAATTGAGCAATTGGACATTTGATTCAATGAAATCGTACCAGCCGCTGACATTGAAGGTAGTGGTAGTGACAGTGGCAGTGGATGTTTTTGTCCATGTGGTCGTATTGATTTATAAGAGACAATAGTACTGTTGCATGCAGGATTTATGGTACGTAAGCTGCCTGTCAATAGATGCTCAAAACCAATGGTTGTGGCTGCCGCTGCACCTGCCGATGAGGTTGTTGCTGCGGTTGCTCCTCCTGTCGTTGCTATTGGTGATGATGTTGTTGTTGCTGCTGCTGCGGGTCCTGTTTGCTTTTGTGGTCGTGGAGATGAGAATTGACGTTTGTATATCTGTGATATATATGGACCTAAGACCCAGGCAAAACAAATAATGCCAAGCATCAGTTCCATAAAGCCACGTGTCAAAAAGGGCCACAACGGTGTTACACTGTCCACCAAATATGAAGGCTCAGCACTGAGCCACACATCAATATTGGCAAATTCATAGATAACAGCAAACAATAAGATGCCACAGGAGATGCCATAAATAAAGAGAAATGTACCAATTCCAGTATTGGTATTTTCTAATTTGAGATGTTGTTGTAAAGCCAACGAATTCGTTGTGCGTATTATATCCTTGTTACGTCGTTGCACCAAATATCCAGAGACTAGATTCATTGAGCCAAAAATCCAATAACAAAAAATTGGTGTGGCTACCAAGATTTGCAATCCTTTGTCATATTGATTTCCAACAAAGCAAGCGCCTGTTAATTGTAAAAATGTATAAATTATACTTTATCCTTTTCATTATTACTTACCAATTAGTTCATCTGCATCAACGAGTCGCGCTACTATAACAGCCGCCGTTTGAAATGCTGGTAGTCCCCATGCCGCAAAACACACAAAATTATTTTGTGTTATGCTTTCATTTTTCATGTTTCGTAAATTGCGCTTCTTGGCAATGCCACTATTACTTACATTGTAATTTGCTTGCAACGAGACATGGCCTTTGGCGTCTGGGCTGCAACGCCTCATGTCACGATGCCAGCCTAAGCACAATATAGCCCACCTAAAAAATAAATCAATCAATCAGTGAATTATAATTGCCAAGTACTCGAAGTATACTTACCAAGCACATGCGGCCATTCCAAAATAGTAGCGTAATAGAAAAACTGCTGCACATGGCGCATTCGACAATCCATCAACATGAAGCAATGATACATTTGGTAATTGGGGATCAAAACCACATGCGGTCGCCGTTCGTCCAGCAATAAAACGTACTGTCCATCCAATGGTGACCATCCCATGACACCAGACTAGCGGTTTTAATATGCGCGACCATTTAACATTGCGCTGAGTGTCATCACTTGTGATAAGGCAAAATGTGGCAACTATAGCAACGCCCAACGATGCATATGCCCATGTTGATAACCACATTTCAGTTAAGTACTTGTCCTTAGGTGTAAAAAGTATATCAGCATCGCAAAGAGGTGCACAGCGCCCAGAACGCTGTAATTTCATGTATAAGTTGGCTTTGGCCAATCCTGGGCAATCACGTGCTGAAGCCTGATTTGGAATTGTCTTGCCAACACCAACACCACCGACACCACCATTGGCACCGAGACCAACGCCAATTTGGCCACCAGCACCACCGTACAATTCATTTTCCTGCATTGGTGAGTGAGTTTCGCCAGGACCCTCCATGCACATTGTTTCGTGATTATTTTCCTTTGGAAAACGATCGCAGTCCAATGCTGGTGGCCATGGAAATCCAAATCCTTGCAGTACTGGATGGCATCGCACGCGTACCGATTCACATAGACTGCGACATGGACCGATCGCATGAATTGGCACTTTTGGTGTACACATGGGTACATAAGCGGCACAAAGAAATAATTTCAATTGAGAACTACAAACGTATTCAATTAGTGGCGCAAATGTTTGCAATGTATACTCAACATCAGATTGTAGCTCATGACCGACCAAATTCGGCATCGAAGTCTCATTGTAACCAATGCCGCGACACATATCGATGCGTATTGGCTCACATTGACGAAATTCGGATAGCGTTGAGCTGCGACAACAGCTTACAACAAGCCAGAGGCATAAGCACAGTAACAACATGAGGCGTATAGACATATTGTTGTTGCTACTGCTGCTGTTGTTTGCACCGAACTGACGAAAGAACCAAAGTTGTGTTCGTTAACTTTGTTCTTGATCTTGTTAACTTATCTTATACTTTTCGCACACTTTGAATGAGGCAAGATGATAATTTGCATAGTGCACAGCGCTAGAAAGCTTACCACACCTCCTCTTCCTAACTCTTCCTTTCCTTTGCCTTCTCCTGCTGATCCTCTGCCACCTTAAGCCGAATCGTTCAACAAAAGGAACCAGTTTTCCAATAAAAACATACACACACACACACTTATGCACATAAACACAGAACTTGTGTGTGTGCTTATTACTCTCTTTGCTTTCGGCAACGCTATTTTGTTTAATTTAGTTCACTTCACTTCTGCCACGCAATACGACGATATGCCTCTGCCTGCCTGCTTGTTAACTAACTCACACTCTCGTTAACTGCTTCAACACCAAACCAAGACGCCACTCTACCTTCTGCATCTACATCTGCATATGTATGCCCTTCGATTATGTTGCTGCTGCTTCATTTACAGGTTTGTTTGTTACCACAAAAGTTGCTGTACAAGTTTTCACATGCAAATGATTTTGCTCTTCTTAATTCTAAACACAAACACACGCCGGAAGATTCTCATTTCTTTAATAAATTTTTTTAGTCACAAATAATACTAATTGTATTTTTTGTTTTTCAAATTTTTCTTTTATTTGTGTTTTTTTTTTCCTTTTTTTATTTATTTATTTTGTTTGTTTACAAAATATATACAATGCCAGCAGTTCCTAATTGGGTGGTAGTGGAGCGAACGAGAACATTTCGGTAAATACAACAATGCAAGGGTTATCGATAACATCGATAGCATCGACTGTTCAGCTATTTCTATTCATTAAATGAATGTAATTTATGGACAATTCATAAACAACTTTATTTTATGATCAATTATCTTTAATAAAAATGCGTTGATTTTAAAGAATTATAAAAACAAAAGAAAACGAAACACCAAAATATATAAACATTCTATTGTTTGGTGTTGTGTTTGATCTATATTGGCAACACTGTGCTTCCAACTTATTTGTTTGAGTGACATTGGTAACACCTTATTGGAAATTCTTTAACATTAATCAGCTGTTATTTTGGTTCTTAATATATGTTGTGTGGACATTTGTGTATTAAAAAGAATTTTGCATAAATCGCAATAACCTCTTACCTTGCCGTAATATCAAAGTGAGTTCTAAAATTAGTTGCATTGAATTAAATTTAAGTTGATATATAATATTAGTGACGGCGTTGCCGGTTGAATTTGACAATTGGAAATGGAATTGCGCCATCTGATTTCCATTTGCGCGCATACACAACACTTAAAGCTATTTAAGCTTATAAGCATTTGTTCGTGCATTTGTTCGTGCATGCGTACGTAAGTTCGTACATAGTGTGTGTGTGTATATGTCAGACGAGACCGAAAAATCGTGGAAGTTTCCCAATTGGAAGGTTTTTTCCATATTGATTAGTTATGTCGCTTTTGTTGTTTACTGACAGCATTTTTTTAACTAAAATAATTTGTGTTTGCAAATAAATTACGCGGCGACAACGAGAGCAGTCGAAATTCGCATTGAATTCGAAAATTGAATTCTTGTTAAACGTGGACAAGAATAGATACAATACAATAGAGTAACAAAAACAATAATAACAATAACAACAACAATCGAAATCGCAATAGTGAAAGAAGCAAGCGGTTGCCGCCGCAAAAGCGCGCAGTCCAAAGTTTTAAGAAAACAAAAGAACACAAAATACAAAACACAAAAGAAAGAAAGAAAAAAAGATAGTGATAGTTATCATCATCAACAAGATACAATTGAAAGCAGGGAATCGTCGGTCGCGGATAAGCGAACAAACCCCTGATGTCCACGGGAGTGGGAGGCGGAGGGAGCATAACCACTGATCATCATAGCCGATTATATTTCCTCAATTCGCCAACGGCACCGCTCAGTACGCGAGATCCATTTTTCATAAAGCCGGAATACCTCAACTATGAAAGCCCCATGCACCATTTGTACCCAAGCAACAGGGGACTCATAGACTATAACAATTATACGACAACCGTAGCCGCGGCAGCGGCGGGCAACGCCAGCACAGGCAACAGCAGCAGTACAACAGCAGCAAACGCCTCCGCCGCAGCAGCAGTTCTCAATTTGGAAAACGCCTTCCATCAACAGCAACAGCCCAGCACACAACCGTCACATCAGCAACACCAACAACAAGCCAACTCGGGCACCCAAGCACACCCCCTGCACCATCATCTCTCAACCGGTAGTCAATCATCGACCCGAGCCCAAAAAGCGGCTAGGCGGCGCAGCAACGAATCAGTGGAAGCACGTGAACGACGGTTGGAGCGGAACGCTGCACGTATGCGTGACAAACGAGCCAAGGAATCGGAGGCGGAATATCGCCTCCGTTTGGCTAAGAACGCAGAAGCAAATCGCGTACGGCGCCAGAATGAATCTGAAGTACAAAGAACCTTAAGACTGATGAAGAATGCCGCCAGGCAGCGACTGCGGCGCGCCAGCGAAACAGCAGATGAAAGAAAAAAGCGACTTGCAAAGGCAGCAGAACGTATGCGCATATCGCGAGCCAACGCACCAAAGGTTATAAAACCGCCGCTGCAAGATCGACTCAAGGGTTACTAATACAAAAACAAAAATCTAAGAGCAGCTGGGCACATAGGAACGGATCAGTGGTGGAGACAAAGGATAAAAGCAACATAGTGTAGCACCAGGAGATACAGCACACCCAGCACTCATATCACACACACACACACTCACACACTCACTTATATATATATATAAACGTCATCATCATCATCAACAACAACACGCACATTTACATTATACACATCATCTAACTTCATTATTATTAACATCATCGATTGCATCGATATTAACAATACCGGAATACCAAAACCATCCATCAATATCGAAAGATAAAAAAGACGAAATTAAGCAGTAAATGGAATTGGAAAACGGTAAAATTTTGGCAATGGTGGCGTCTGTTTTGGCATCCAAATGAACCCCCAGTATCCAAATGGCAGTGAATGATGCAATTTATGGTAAGCTTTCAATTAGGGGGAGGGGGACTAAACTAAAAATGTATCAGACTGGCAAAGATTACAATTACACTAAACTGCATAGAACACCCTCTGGTTCTGGTCTTGTCTAGTGATGGTACTGGATGGCGGTTAACTAAATTAAAAGACACATCAGCCGCTACACAGGCGGGGAATATGGATGACTTGCCAGACAGCATCAAATCTTATTTAGACAGTAGTGGATTAACAGAAAAATAGGCAGAAAGGCAGAACGACAGATAAAAAGGAAAGTATGGATGGAAGAAGGAAAGAAAGAAAGAAAGGGAGGCAGGCACTTTAAGTATAGAGCCAGCGAAAATTTTTTTATTTAAGTTAATAAATAATAAAAAATAAAAAAAAAGTATTTTTATAATGCATGCATTATATTCTTACAATAAACAATATATGTATATACATACATATATAGATATGTATATACGTACATTTATATACATATGTATGTATGTGTATACATACAATAATAATTATAAATATATATATATAAATAAATACATATAGAAAGAAGGTACATATGTATGTAAATGTAGTCATGCTACACTCAAACACGAGAAAAAAATTGAAAAAAATTAATAATAAGAAGAATTGCATATACACACACGAAGAACGACACTACAAAACACTTTGCGCCCCAACCTCGCTCATTTACTTGTTTCGAGAACCCAAGCCCAATCCCAAAACAAACGTCACATATGTACACACACGCATACACACATATGCATATGCATACGTACATACATACAATCTGAACGACAGCAACCCCCTTCGGGTTGGCCCAACACATAAATACATATGTACATATATGATATGAAACACATACGCAAACGAACGAACCACCTCACATGTGTGTCTATACTATACACGCATACGTACACATATGTAGTATGTATATATACACATGTGTGTATGTATCTAATAGTCTGCTGTCACTTCTTCTCGATTTGCAACCAAGTAAAAAGTCATATCATATGTGGTGCATGGGTGAGTGAGTTAGTTAGAAGTGTATGGTATAATGTGTGTCGTCGGGTTCTTCCCACGCTATTGTAACTAACCTAAACGCATACAAATGATGAATGTATGAAGGTGCACTAAATCACAACACCAAGCAATCAACCAAGCAATCAACCAATCTACCATACCCTTCTAACTAATCCCAACTTCAAATTAGCTTTAGCTTTCCCCTCTAACAACAAACTAACTACAACAACAACAACAACAACAACCAAAAACAAACACACACGAACACAAACACAATTTCTTGTATCAAAAATCTTAATGCTAAGTTCTAGTCGAAATTGAAATTTTTTTTTAAAAATTGTTTTGATGTAATTATGAATATCTTTTTTTAAGTAATGTAATAATGTATGTACACTAAAAGAATACTTAAATAAAGTTGCATTCACACTTTTTAAAGAAAACATAAAAAAAAAAAACAGACAAACTGAAAAGTTTATTATAAATTATACTTTTTGTTTTGAAATTTAACGGACGACGTAGCTTAGAAACTATAAAGAATGCGCTTGCGCACATTCTAAGTAGAGATACAAATATTATTAGATATTATTCTAATTATGATTGATAATTATTTTCTTATTTTTAAAAATATTATTATTATTATTATATTATTGAATTAATAAAATGTGTAAATTAATATAAAAAAAAGAATATGCATTGTTGAATTAAATCATTCAAATTGATCTTATCACCACCCCACCACCTCCAAAATATTGCATATTGTATATTTTGGTGTTTTGGCGTTCGTTTCTTGTTTTTGTTTTTTCTTTTTATGTATGTGAACACAGTTGGCAGCTCATAATCAAGTGCTGCCAACTGTCTGCATACAAATATTGTTCGTTCATTTGATGGTTTTATCCAATTGGCAATTGTTCTTTTGGCTTGTGCATCTTCTTCCTCTTACATTTTTAGCAGTTTACTGTGTACACACGCACGCATATATTTCCAGTTATATACATACATGTGCAAGTGTGTGCGGGTGTGTATATGTATATATAAATACAAATACACACTTCTACACACACTCGTTTGCAAGCAGTTGTATTTACATTTTTTTTTGTCTCGGCGAAATGTTTTACCGGAAAATCGTCGTTTTTGTTTTGATGTTGTTTTGTTGCTGATTAGACTTCAATTGAAATTTATAATCAAATCTCGGTATTAGCTAAATGAATTTTTTATTGTTTTTTGAAATATAAATGTTGCAAAATGTGGAGTTAACAAAATAAGAAAAAAAAAATTTTTTACTATTGCATTTAATTACAAAAAAAAAAAAAAATTTTTAAAAAAATACTCGTGTATTGTAAGTACAAATGTGAGTGTGTGCGTTAGAGATGAAACAAATGTTGTGTCAAATGTTTCAAATCTCTCTCAAAAATTTAGCAATAAAGCATAGTAAATAAACAAACAAAAAAAAAAAGAAAATCATAGAAAGACAATAAGGAATATTGTTTTTTTTCTTATTATACATTATACATGTATAATCATCATGTGAAAAATCGATTGGAATCTGGAAACCGTTTCCATTGGAATAGCAAATGTCATTGCAGCGCGCAATGACAAAGAAAGAAGAAGAGCGGTCGCAGCAGCTAAAACAACAACAGCAACAAACATTGCTTCTTCATAACGAAACGAAACAAAAATTCTTATATATTTTTGCAAAAAACTTTTAAGTGAAAAAAACAACAAAAAAAAAAAGAAAAAAACAAGCCAAGCTGCCGCATTGTTTTGAATACATGAAAAAGATAAGCAAAAGGAAAAGAAAAGAACAGAACAAAAAAATCTAAGCAAATATAATTGTAAATTTTGTATGAATTTGTGTATTAAAGCAAGGAGGAAGCCGCTTCTAGTTTATTAGAGTATATCATCAATAAAAACAGTTTTTGCTCCCATTTGTGCTTGCCTTTTTTAGACTGACGACGTGACGGACTGTCTGCCTACCAACAACAGCAGCAACAACTACACAATAATCTACTACTGCTACTGCTATCTTGCGTCGTCTACGATTTACCTTACCATATTTGCCTGCTTGCCTGCCAGCTAAAGTGAATGAAGTGTGTGCTGCCTTTCACTAAATGGCGCCATCATCTTCTACAACAACAACAACAACAACAGGAACATCATACAAGGTGCTCTAGCGAAGAAGATAAAGGAGAATCACATAGAACACTACTTGGATACTTGGGCAAAATCAAAATCGACGGGGCAGTGGTAATGTGACAAATTTGAAAAGAAGAAAAACTTTGTTTTGTTAATATTTTGCAACGAGCGAGACAACCACAAAAAACGACGACAAAGAAGAAATACAGAGTGCAACAGTGCAAACAAACAAAAAAAAAAAACGCGAAGGTGTCATAATTTTATATAACAACAAAACAAAAAATATAATAAGAAAAAATAAGAAAAGATTTGTGAGGAGCGGTGAGGAGGCAACGACGACGACGGATAGACAGACGACGGCATTTAAATGCGGTGGTATAAACGTCAACGTCAACAGCGTCAGCGTCAACGTCTCTTAAAAACAATTAACAAGCAATTTAGTAATTCCTGAGAGAAAAGGTGTTTTTGGCGGCTTCCTAAAAATAATGGAACCAGATCCCAATGGGATAAAAATAGAGCCCACACTTGAACAACATCATCAACAGCAGCAGCAACAACACTACGCTACACATTTACTTGCAATAAATGGACCAAATGCACGCTTGCTCATTGAGCATCCGTCGACGTTGTTGGTACCATTGTCACATCATCAACAACAAATTCAACAACATTTGCATCTTCATCAGCAACAGCAGCAACAACAACAACAGCAGCAGCAACAACAACTGCAACAACATCATTTGCAACAGCAACAGGAGCAGCAGCAACAACAACAACAACAACAGTATCAGCAGCAACAATTGCAACTAACACTTCCCAATTATCCACAGCCGTTATTGCTAAAGCAACAATCGCAATTAACACCAACCGGCAATAATCTCAGTAGTGTTGTTGGTGGTGTTGGTGGTGTAGTTGCTCTTGGTCCATCATCATTGACATCAACAACAGCAACATCAACAACGCATCATCAGCGCTGGAACGAAAGCCCAGAAGCAAGACAACGTCGTCTGGCTAGAAATGCTGAAAGAATGCGGGAACGACGACAACGTGAATCCGAAGATGAATATCGCAAACGACTTGCACGCAATGCGGAAGCAAACCGTCAACGTCGCCAGAATGAATCGGAAATGGAGCGTGCAATGCGTTTGGTTCGAAATGCGGCACGTCAACGTTTGCGTCGTGCCATGGAAACACCTGACCAACGGAACAAACGATTGGCCAAACTGGCCGAACGTATGCGAATGTATCGTGCCAGTGAAACTACGGACCAAAGGAAAGTGCGTCTCGCCGAAATGGCGGCCCGTGCTAGACAACGGATCGCCAACGAAACGCCCGAGGAGCGCAAGGAAAGACTGAGAAAATTGAACGACTACGCGAAAAAGGTCAGAGAAAAGAAA
Source organism: Amiota communis (assembly GCA_037043315.1). Lineage (NCBI taxonomy): Eukaryota > Metazoa > Arthropoda > Insecta > Diptera > Drosophilidae > Amiota > Amiota communis. Next base: position 96,803 of record JBAMAV010001051.1, read on the forward strand.
AAGATTATGAAACAAGAAGCTGGGCATATTCAGAATTCGTCGTCGGTGGTGGTGTCGTCACATTCAACGACAACAGCTAATTCGACAAATTCAATATCCACGCAACAACAGCAGCAACAACAACAGCATCAAATGCAAAATACTGCTACTGCTTCTTCTTCATCTTCCACTACTACTGGCAATTGTAATAATAATGAGCATATTAATTTAAATCAGGCAACACCTCAACAACAACAACAACAGCAGCAGTCAACTGGTACGGCTGGCAATTCAACTGGTGGTAATGGTGGCTCTACAACTGGAACAGGAACTGGAGGTGCCGGAGTTGGAGCTGGTACTGGAGGAACTGATGAACATCTGGTGGCTGCCGCATATCATCAACAACAGCAGCAACAAGTTGCAGCTTTAGCTGCAGCTAATTCAATAGAATATTATCAAAATATGTTTATAGCACCAACGACACTACGACCGGCATTACTTAAACAAGAGCAACAGAGTACTGGAGCAGCACAACAGCAACAGCAGCAGCAACAACAACAGCAGCAACAACAACAACAACACTTGCAACAAACAGCAGCGGGACGTTATAACCAAGCCGGACAACAGCAGCAGCAACAACAACAAACAACACCTGGCAGCCTACTTGATGGCACCGAACCAAATCCACTATTCGCACAACAATTATATTCTGCTGAGGAACAAAAGAGTGCCGCTGCAGGTGGTGGCACTCCAGTGACAGGCAGTAAACTTTTGCAGGCACATGTACCACATTTCAGCTCAATTGCGAATTCGCTTGAGTTCTATCAGCACAAATATTCCAAGAAACAAGATCTTCAGGTGGGTATCTTCATTTAAAACTAAACTAAAACTCTTTAAGCACGCACCATTATTTGTTTACCGCGCTCCGACACTTGAGACCTCAACACTCACTCTATTTTGCTTGCAGAAAACGAAACTATCGGGCCAGTAGAGCGGGTGGTGCTTCAGGATCGGCAGTTATGTTATATAGACTACTCTACTCTCCTCTACACTCAACAACAAAACAAACCAAACATGATATGTTGTTGTGCACTCACACACTTTATTTTTGATTTCTCTTTTTTCCTTTTCTTTTTCTAATCTTCTCTATTCTCATTATTATCTTATCTTATCATCATACATACTGTGCTGTGTATCCTGGCTCTTTATTTATTAGTTAATTAAAGTAAAGTAAAAAACCGATCGATCAATTATGTTTGGTACATAATGTTTCCAAATGCAAATTTTGCAAATCCTTTTTTTTTTTTACTTTCTTGTGTTTCTCTCTTTTTTTGTGTTGTATCTCTTTCTTTTTCAATCAAATTTCAAATTTTTATTTAGAGTTCTTCATCTGGTAAGTGCCAGATAAAAGTAAGAGTTAAATTATTTTTCAAAAATAATGATGCATAATTGTAATGATCATCATCAGAGTACTACTACTACTACATCATCATTAGTAGAACAATTAGAATTTGAATTTGCATTTGAATCGATTTCATAGACTTATATAAAATATATTCACATACAACATATGTAAATTTTATTTAACTCCTACTCCTCTCTAAGGAAGCATGCAAGCAAAATTGAGTGTGTCGAGACCTGATCCGTAACGATCCATAACGATTTTCAAAAATCGAGTTGTCTTTTACACCTCTGACTCTCTTGATCTTAAATTTTTCGCAGTCGAATACCAATACGAATAACAACAGCGGGTCTGTTAGTAGTTTGGGTCAAACTGAGTCAAAGGTGAATGTAACGTCGGATCAGAAATTGAAGTCAACGCAACCGCAAATCCAGAATCCACCTACACCGCTCTACAATCAGTTTCCGTATTTGGCAACGACACCAGTGACAGCAGGCGTCAGTGGCACTGGTGGTGGCACAACAACACAAACCGCTACATATTATCCAATGTATCATAATGGCTTTCAATTGGGCATTGCACCGAATACAGTACCACCACCCTTTACGCCAGTCCATTTTGCAAATAGCAGCAGTCCAGCAGCTGGCGGCAGCAGCAATCAAGTAGGAGGACAACCAGTTACTGGTGGTGGTAGTGTCAGCGGCAGTGCATACAATATATTGGCAGCTACAGCGAATCCAACGATGTCGGCTGCTGCCGCAGCAGCTGCATCAACAAACCATCAGCAAATTGTACAGGATTTTCCAAAAACGGTCCGCGGTCGCCCTAGAAAGTATACAAACAGTGCGATTGGCAACGAGCAAACAACACATGAGCAGCTAAAGGTGAATGCGCTGCTCGAACAAGAAATTAATCAAATGCTCGCCGCACCGCATCTGGCACAGCGCCGCGGACGTGGTCAACAGCAACTACATGAAATTACATTACCCAATAGTACACATTCCTCAACCACCATCAACAATAATGACAATACCACAGCTACAGCTGCCGCCGTTGCCGCCGCGGCAGCATCAGCTCTCAATTCGCAAAATCGCCGCACTACTCCACACAAATATGAAACCGAAGAGGAGAAGCGTTTACGTCTAGATAAAATGGCTGCACATCAGCGTGCAATACGCGCCAATGAAACACCTGAACAACGAGCAGTCAGATTGCATAAACTAAGTGAACGTGCTCGTCTGAAACGTGCTCACATCCGCGAAACAGAATCAAATGATGAACGTAAGTATCGTCTATCAAGGCAGGCTGAATATGCTCGTCTACGTCGAATGCGTACCCATGCGCCACGTATCGATGGTTCTAGTAATCTGGAATTTCGTGCCAAATTGGATGCAGAAACTTCAAGGCATCTGTATGGTGGTAGTAATACCGATGAAGTTAACTACAAAAGTGATACGCAAAATGACATTGACATTGGTGTTGTTGGTGGTGATGCATCTAATGATCAACAGCAGCTTGTCGAACTTCAATTACATCAACATGAATTGCAACAACTAAATGAGAACCTCCATCAGCAGCAGCAGCAGCACGAATCCGTCTTAAATCAGCAACAACAACAACAACGTTTGTTGGTCCTTAGTCAACAGCAACAGCAAGCATATAACAAAGTTATTGGTGTATCAGTATCAAGTGGCAGTAATGGAAGTGGCAGTGGTGGCAATGGCTCCAATAGCGCTGGCAGTGCTGCTACTGAAAATAATGACATGCTTAAGATACTTGAACCAATTATTGTTATGAAGACCAAATGAGTTCAAAACTTTAAACAAAACAAAATGATAAGAATTGGAAATTAAATATGCAATATGATTCGATCAGATCAGATCGGATCATAAATATCAAATTTTTATATTACGAACAATAAGTAAATAAGTAAGTCTGTCTGACTGACTGACTGACTGACTGGTTGATTGATTGAACCCAGGACGAACCGAAACGAACGATACGATACGATTATCTACCAGTGTTTAATTTTAAATAATATTGTAGTCCATAAGTAAGTTTAGTAATTTAGAATTGATATTTAGGGAAGAAGAATATAGGCAGGCGGCGCATCGCATCGCATCGCATATATGTGTGTGTGTGTGTTATTCCTCAGTGAGTGTTCCTTGGGCCACATGGCGTACTATTATTAAAACTAGACAGCAAGACGAGACAAAAAGCATTGCAAGCCTAATACCATTTTTAAAATTATTTTATTTTCTATATGTTTGCACGCTTCAAATGTTCCGTTATTCAATCGATCCTTCCTTTATTTGTCTAGATATAATATACATATTATATCTAAATAGCATCGAACACTATCGAACAAAATCCTAAAATTCAATGAAAATATTCCTTTTTGTTTTTTGTTTTTATTAAATTAAACTTTTGATCATTGAAATCTATTTCTATTTAAATATTATTGTCTAATATATAAAAATCTAATGTTTGATTGTACGCACGTTATGCGCTGCCATACCGTTTATCTGAATGCAATGAAATATTGTATTGAATTGTTTTAACCCGATATGTGTCGCTGTTGTCGAGAAATTGTTGGATCGAATTTTGCATATAAAGCTTAGAGACATATTTTATTTTTGAGAGAAATATAGACGTCTGTTACAAGTATTTAATCAACACATAATTTGAAATTGTGATATTGCAATAGATTTATTATGCATCAGGGATGCCATTTTAGCCTTTTTTTCCGAACAGATATTTCCTTCGATCCAAAGGGCAACAATAAGGCTACTGCAAATTTTGTTAGTACCGCAGATGAAGAGGATTATGACCTGATAGATGAGGCAATAAAACTCATTTAATTTATAAAAATAAATTTATAAGATAAAAATTACAAAATTATCTGTACTGTTTTTGTGATAGGTAGATGGCATCATACTTATATTATGCATAAAGATGTAATAATACTCTTCACGCTCCTCCGGGTTGCATCCAACCTTCCTTTCTTAGCATCACTATATTCTCTCTGTTACAGTTTGAGTATCAACAAAGAACACAATTTGAGTGGCACTTTTATTATACTTTTTGTATGGGAGGTTCCCCTCCTAGGATCATGAAATTTACATGGTTGATGAAGATGGATCAAAAACTTATAGTGTCCAAATTTCAGTTCGATACGTTAACATTAATTTTAATGGGGGGTTTGTATGGGAGGTACCAACCTCATACATACAGACGGACATGGCTAAATCAACTCGTCTCTCATGACAAACTTAAAATACTATTCGCTCCCGTGAAGAGAATAATGAATTGGATTCGATTAGATGGATTTTTTCCATTGGTTCTTGTACCTTTTTTCACTAGTGTGAGTAGGTATTGTCACTTTGGCAATGATAAATATTCAATTTTCTGCATTTGTTGATCATTTGATCAAAAGCAATTATTATTTACTACTACTTAATTTAAAAGTTTTTAATGTTTTTGGTTATTATTTTCCTACTACTTTATCTCTTCTTCAGGTGTTGTCTCTTTAAAGAAAAACCTTATCCGTATCCAATGTATCCAATGCAAAGTTAAAAGAAGAGAGGGTGGTTGGTCGGTCTCCTCATTTGGCTCTATTAAGTCAATAGCATTTGTTTAAAATTTTTATTTGTTCGATAGTGTATCTATAAATACATAATAATATACAAAATTACCATAGCTCTGTGTATACTAATTTCACTAAATGACGAAATGACAGTAGTGAGTCTTTTTCTTATGTAGTAGTGTATGTACAGTCGAACCTCGATCAATTGAGAATGAAATATTTAATTTTTTTTTTTTTTTTAATTGATTAATAATGATTAAAACCTCGTTTCTCCGGGAAATTATTAATAAAATGTCTTCTATTGTGTGTTGCACGTATTCTGTGAGTTGGGTGAGTTGTTGTGTCATGAGAAGAAAACTAATTGTTATAATTTGTGTGTCCTGAATCCTGATACAACCAATCATTCAATATAAATCAACTTTGGGCCCTGTTTATATAGATCTGTTATGAACCTGGGTGATCGATCGGATTCCGGTTTTGACTGTATTTTGTATATATAATATTATAGTTTTTGATGTCCTATCTATCATCATTTTTAGATCTTCAATGAATAATTATTATTTTTTTTTTTATACATGGTACATTTGTTAAATACAATGGGAATGGTGCAGTGACGACGGACGGGAGGGTTGGGGTGGAGCTTGAAATTGAGATTGACTGTTAATTGATAATCAACCATTTGGAATGAAAAGTGAATCGTAGAATACAGTTAACAGTGTAGCGAATACTACTTACATGCATATGTACTAGCGACACTGTAACCGTCTCATATACATATATTATATAAATAGTAGGTTATAATTACAATCTTATATTATATTATTCATATTTGTATGTAGAATATGTGTATTATATATTTTATATTTTAACCTAAAAAAATAATTACTGTGTAATAACGTAAAAAAAAAGAACAAGCATAAAGTCACCATGAAAATTAAAACACAAACACGAAAAGAATAAAATTAAATTAAAATGATGATGATGAATTAAGCAAATAAAAACATACATTAATATACATATACATATGTAATAAATAATAAATAATAAATAATATAGTACATATAGTAAACACTAAAAATCAGCCAACAACCAAGAAGAAAGAAAATAAAAGTCAATAATTTTTTAAAGTAGCACAAAAAGAAATTTTCATTTTTCAAATATTTCAAATAAGATTTTTACACTTCTTGCACATTATACTAGTGTATATTGGTAATATCAGTTTGCCATGATTTTTGATCTTAATCGATTCATTTAGAAAATTGAAGATCCTTTCTACTTATGTACAATATAAAAACAAATAACATTGTATCGACGAAATCAATTGATCTATGCCCTATGGCTGTCTATTTAATTTCTATGCAAAATTCTCATTAGCTTATTTAAAAGATTTTTCAGATGTAGGATTTTTTCGATTATTGATAGTCAGCACAACATCCTATACATATGTATGTATAAACTTTAGGTTGCAAAGCGATGTCAAATGTTATTTTTTATTTTGTGTAATTATAATTTTATTTGCAATCTGTCGTGTGACAATCAATAAATTTAGGTAGGACTGCTGAGGCTCCAGCGAATTCAACCAACATATATATTAAAATCTATGTGGCTGGTGCAAGATTTGGAACCTTTTTTACGAGTCTGATATCCATATTGTTATCTTACAGACTTATTACTATTGATAGGCCGCTGGTAGGTAAAATTCGGCTGAAATTGAAAGAGAATTTCGCTAAGAAAGGACCTACAAACATTCAAACTGCGGGATGCCTGGATTTGAAAAAAAAAAATAACACTCAAACGATGGCTTGGATGTTAATCACACCAATATTGAATGGAAACCAAAAATGTAAGAGTAGTGAAAACCTTTGTGCCTTCTAGCTCTCGCAAATGAGCTTAAGAAATACTATGACCAACTCGAAAAGGTATCCGAATATGTAGTTTCATGCTTCTTAATGTATCATTGAAGAGTTTTGAAACATCTATATAATATGTGAATAAGTCTCAACGATCAATATAGATTATGTATTGAAGAAGGGAACACAGCAGAGCATAAATATGCTATGACACTCAGATAGCCTAATTTGAACCAGACACCGACCGACATCTAGAACCCACAGATATTGCAAAAGAGTAAATCTTGAAATTCTTAATGAATATAAAACTTTGAAAGGAGGAAAAAGCTCCCACCCACACTATTATTTCCATTCTGATTTCCTCTTAAAATTGGTTTAAATTACATTTAGTATATTCTTAATTGTCTGAAAGGGATTTGCTTCCACGTCTGCTCTTAACACATTATTGAGTAATGTCCTTATCGTTACATGTCGGAAAGATGAAATTTACCAAATCTGAACTTAGAAAATCTCTGGCTTTTATATACAGTAAGTCGAATGTTCTTGGGTAAACATACATATATAATAAAAAATTTTGTATACATGTATAAATAATGAGTTCTGTTTAATGACTCATTCTGTAAGATCTTAATCAAATCATAAATATAATATAAAATAAGATAAATTTCTTTTTTTTTTTGTTTTTTTTTGAATTAGATGAAGTTCACTGTATTGCATACCATAGATACTGAATATCCTGCCGATTCGATTGAATGGTGTCCATATGAATCATATCGTACGCATTTTGTGTGTGGCACTTACAAACTGGTGGAGGAAAATGAGAACAGTTTGATGTGTGAACGTAAAGGACGCTTATATCTCTATGAGTTCATTTCCGAAACCAATGAGCTTATTGAGTTGCAACGCATAGAAACTGGAGCCATTTTGGACATGAAATGGAGGCACCCAGCTACGGAGAATACTAACCCCATTTTAGCTACAGCAAATGCACTTGGACAAATTGAAATATATGAACTTGTAGATGGCAAATCATTAAATTGCCGAACATCTATTGACTTGAAAGATGCAGAATCAACCAAATTGTTAGCTCTTTCCTTAGACTGGAATGCAAGTGGCCAAGGTTTACTTGTCTCCGATTCCCAAGGCAACATCAATTTATTGAATTACTCATCAGCAGGGTCACATGAAAAGATTGTGCTTGAACATACATGGTCTGCGCACAATTTCGAAGCATGGATTTGTGCCTTTGATAAATGGGATGTTTCTCGTGTTTATACCGGCGGTGATGATTGTCTCTTACATGCTTATGATATTCGTTCATATGACAAAATTTGGACAAATTCAAAACACACGGCTGGTGTTACATGCTTGCTGAGTCATCCAATTTATAACCATATGCTACTTACTGGTTCCTATGATGAGATATTACGCATATTTGATACGCGCTTCATGAAGCAGCAACCAATTAATGAGCTTAAACTTAATGGTGGCATTTGGCGCATAAAACTGCATCCCAAATTCGATGAAAAACTTCTAGTCGCTTGCATGTACGAAAATTTCAGTGTTGTTAATTTCAGTACATCCCATTGTAGTAGTACAAAAACTGATCTTACTGGTGATGGAGATGAAAGTGGTCAACAGTTGTCATTAGATGGCGTATTTACGGAACACAAAAGCATTTGTTATGGTGCCGATTGGTGTCAGACTTCTAGTGAATCAACGGTGTTACATATGGCAACATGTTCATTTTATGATAATAAACTTTGTGTGACAAAAGTTGAAGAAGATAAATAAATGTTGAATAATAAATACTCTACACTAGTACTACTAGTGTGGTGCAATATTTTGTTATCACTTAGAACGGATGGTTTTAGTGCATAGACTGAATATCGGTGGCCCCACGAAGTATACAGTTGGGCTGCTCTGAAATAGCTAAGACTTCTCTATAACGATGTTTATATTATTTAAGTTTGTTTTGGGCAAATTGCAGACATTTGATGTGCATATGGGCACCGTCACCTTAAACTTGAGGTTCATATAGCAAGATTGGGACAAATATTGATTTGAAAATAATCAATTATGCAGTGACAACTGTGACTTTCGATTAATCACGTATGTATTTCAGAGAAGTTGTTCCCTGTGCAATAAACAATAAGAAGGAAGTGGTACAGTTATCCAGTACTAATATGTTATACAAAATGGGTCCTAAAACCGAACCCCTCAGAAGTACTCCGGCATTGATATTCTGGACACTCAAATGAACACTTTGCAGGTCAATAAAGAATTTTCGATTGGTGAGGAAGCTATATATAATTTTTGTTAAGTAAACTGAAGTATTTGTAATGACTAGTTTGTGAACAAATACATCACGCTATACTGTGTCAAACGCCGCTTGTATGTCTAGGGTGATAATCCGAAGCGACTTCTTATAATGCATATTCGCCTTGACATACTGCTTAAGTTTAACAAGCGGGTCAATGCAGCTCATGTGAAGCCTGAAACCAAATTTTGTAGTTGGTATAATGGAATGTGTATCTAAATGAAGGGCAGTGTCACTGCTTCAAAATTTTTTCAAAAATTTTCACAAAGTAACACAGTAATCTGATAGGTTGATAGTTATCTGGTGAGTCCGATGTTGCCTTTTTTTCCTTTATGCAAAGAACATTTATCTCAGCCTTCGTGATGCGATCCTAAAATGATCTATATAGTTATCATACGAATCGATTGTTGTAATTTTTGTTGATTGATATCGGTTCGTGCGACCGTCTAATTTACTGTGTACACGCCCTTACGGTTTTTCTCTATACATTTCGTATTACAAAATGTGAAATTACCTTAAAATTCTTTTTATTATTGTTATACTAGTGTTATGTGATTATAAAGGCACCTATTGAGATGATGTATACAAACTATAGATTCTGTTGCATTGGGTCAACCCACAGTTACTTTTTAGGTGATTTTCTGGAAAGTTTATCTATTGTTATATTGTTCCATGACCTTCTGCAATTTCTCCCACCTTCTTACCAAAAACTTGACAAGGTGCTGTTTAATGAGTTCTTCTATCACTGAAGAAATTTTGGAAGTAACGAAATAAATGGAAGTCTGTTAGCCCACACTCTGACCGAACTTCAAAATTTTAGATTTAAATAAGAGCAAACGTAGAATTGGTCCCATTCAATTTATCACCAGATTGGCTGGCATTGTTCTAGACAGTCCATATGCCATGTGTTTCAAGAATGAATCTTTTCTTCACGACAAGTGGGTCGATAGCAGACGCTCATGCTCTGCATCATATGAATTTCTTTAAACTCATGCGGTCGGTACGAGTCCAAGCGATTTCAAATGCCCATGAATGATTGCAATGAACAATGGAGAGTAGAAAGCTTCTGATTCATTAAATGATTATTTGTTAGCACCAATGTTTTGTTCTAATTTTTTGTAGTCAATCTCGGAAGGGCTACCGGAGTAACGTGTGTCTTCATCTTAAAAAACATTACCATCCACATTACTGAATCGGGTAAACCAAATTTGGGACTATCATTTTTTGATGACTTCTTACCGCAAATTATCACATCTTTTACTTCTGCTCTTTTTTGAAGTAAGAAAGCTAAACATATTCTTCATATTCTAGCCAAATTGGAAGCATAAAATCCACCCAAGTCAAGTCAAATTTTATTGTATTTATGCTTATGGAATCTGTTATAAAATTTATTTAAAAATTTGATATTTCACAACAAAAACAAACCACATAACAATAACCAATATTTGATTTTGCATTTGAAAATTTTAAATACTTACCGAACTGTCTGCTGGGAAATCGATAACACGAAAAACAGCTGTGAATGGCAACGCAAAATGGTGAGAACTATCGATAATCAAATGGTTGTTATGGAAGAAGAAGAAGATGAGTTGGCTTCTATTTTGCGCTGCAAATAATTTTTAAATAAATTATTTACTTTTGTGTGTTTCCAATTGTAATAATCAAGTGAAATAATAATTTTAATATTATAAAAAAATTCGCAAAGTTATAAATGAAATGGCGGAATCGAAGGACATTAAAGCAAGTACAGAATCTCAAGTTGCCAAACATTTGCCTGATGCAGAAGCAATTCCAGGGAAAAGGCATTTATCCGAACTAAATTCTATGTTTAAGGATTATATGAAGAACATAAAAGATGTACATAATGATGAATGTACACTGTCCAGTGAATTGTCCGAACTGAAAGATCAAATAAATCAAATTTGCTTTCAAGTGGATAATTTAGAGCTCACGGAATTTGAATTGCAAAACAAATTGCAAGAAGGTAAGCTGGTTGATAGCCGCCAATCCAATTATGTTATGTGATTTTGTTTGTTGCTGTGTTTCAGTTACCAAATATCAAAAGGAAGAATACTTAAAGCAACTACAATCCTTTTTCGAGCTCTTAGGTTATTCAATAACAAGTATTAAAAACGATGATGAAAATAAGGGACGCGTATATGTGGTAAGAAAACTAATTTAATCTCTGTTGCAAGAATTAATTTTCTATTGTGATTTCATTTCATTTAATTATTATTTTTCTTTAGATAGAATATTCTAAAAATTGTTCGGTAGTTCTTAAACACACTGAAGATCATACATTTGAACTAATGGATATTAAACCGAATCATTTCAATTTCCCAGCATTGAAGAAATTATTGGAAATTTCTCAGGATGTTCAAGGATTTTTATTTAACATAAGCCAATATTTTGATACAATTAAAACAACTGGAGATCCATAAAGGAAATAGATAGATCTAGATAAATATTGTAATTATTTATGTAGTAGAGCTAATATCATTTCTATTTCTTCTGCCATGCCATGTTCTAAAACCACAAAGAAAATACATTTTTAATTGGTGTTTATTTGTCTTTATAGGATATAATAAAATATATTTAAATGTTAAAATAGATTAAAAATTATTTGCTTTCAAATTTTATAGGTATCTCAATTTCTTTTTTAAAAACATATCACACGCTGTCCACTTTAAACTTCCATTTAGTGAATATAAGAAATAATTTAACTCCACATCACACTAAGCACTAAGTTGATGACAAAGCTGTTGCAATGGCTGAACGTTTACCTAATGATCCATTAAGTTAGTTTAAGCCACTGTGCTCTGTATCCAGTTTAGTGCACCTCGGATGCGTCGTAGTCGTGCACGTGACAGAAAACTACAGATCAACAAATATTCCACGTATGTGCGTCGACCATATTGTTGAAAACTGAGTTGCTGTCCACGATTCGTTGTTGTGGCTATCGAAGTATGAGCACGTCCCTCGCACATTATTTTCGTTGTAAGTGAGAGTAACCATTGGAGTATCTACATGATGATAAAAATTAATATTGATTATTGCTGGTATGGTATATCTTACCTCTGGACTGTTTGGCATGTTGCCAGCCTTGAGCCATTTAGATGGTGCCCACAAAAATAATTGGATAACATTTGCCGCAATATCTGGACTAACACGTTTCGAGGGATTTGGACTCAATATGTTGTATATTAATTGCTCTACCAATTTGGGACAAGTTTCGTTGAGGGGTGGCAAGTCCTCTACTTTGTAATCATTATTACGCAAAGAGTTTGTTAGTTGCTCTAGACCACCGCTTGTAGAATAGAAAGGATTTGGTAAACCAAATATTTCATAAGCAATTGCACCGCATGCCCACAAATCGGCCTTCGCATAATTAAGTACACTAAAGGGTCCAGGTTGTTTGTTGATTATCTCTGGCGCCATAAGTGCGGCATTGCCGCCCTTATCGACGTCATAAGTGTTGAAGGGCATCTGCAAACCATGAACTTTATCGGCTAGACAACAACCGAAATCGGAAAGCACTAACACCGGTGGTGTCTCATCATCGTTCAGTTCGATCAGTATATTATCTGATTTCAGATCACGGTGTGCAATTCCATGACGGTTGATATGAGTTACGGCCTCCAGAAGTTGAGCCAACAACAACAATTTCACACGTGTGTTCAATTCATGCGTATCTATGAGATTGCGCAAACTTAGATCGTAACGTTTCATTAATAAATAAAGTGACATGTTCCGTCCATATCCCATTGGGTTGATACGCTGTGGCTGGGCGACTGGATAAAGCAAATGACCGTCGGGAAAGTTGCCCACTTCATCGCAAAAGAAACCAAACATGCACACAATGTTTGGATGAGGAGGTAGCGTTAGCGTTTGATTTTGAACAAGACGCTCCCATTCCTCTGATGAGGCGTTCATATGTCGTTGACGCGCTGGTACTGTCTCTTTGTACATAGCGCGCAGGATGGACATTGCGTTACTTTGTATATCGTAATTAAACATCATTTTTAAGGCAAGTGGATAGCGATTAATAGAGACATCAGAAACTAATGTTACCTAAAAAGGAATGAAGAGAAACAATAAATATTAAGTGGCAGCCCATTGTGCAATTTTTGTAAACTTACCATGTCCGGCATACCAGCACTGTTGATCCCTTCTGTTAGTGCTTCATATTGTGTAGCATTGTCATGATTCGTACGCTTTGGTATATTATGCTGTTGGTGCTCGCCAGCGGCTAGTTGTTCCTGGGCAAAGGTGGCCGCTGTTGTATTCTCATTATAAATGTACAAATTATCAACGGAACCACCAAAATTATGCACGAAACGTGACATATTCTTCAAAGGTGTTATATATTCGGGACGTACAGATGATGATGATTGCATTGGCAATTTAGATGTAGGCACAAATGTCCTGTCACCAGCACCATCGTTACACCCGGAACCATCAACTGTTTTATCAGCATCATTCTTTAATGCAGCCGCATAAACGACAGCTGCACAACCCTTGGCAATCGGTGGACCAACATCCAAATTGTCAATAGTGAAATTTCTGTCAAGACTTTTCGAAAGTTCATCATTGTTCCACAAGGACTGCAAGCGACTTGTAGCTTCACGAATCTCCAAACAAACACCTTCCAACTCATCTTCTTTGCTTAGCATGCCTGCACCAGAAGCAAGACCCACACCAATTAAGGCAAAAAAGGGCTCCGAGTCACCATAGAAGAGTTTCTTAGTTGCTTGCTGACGTAGGACCTCTGAGTAGTTTGTAGTGACTCGATTTAAGATGTTGTCAATAAAAAGTTTACGTGCATGTTGTCCAACACGAAATATTCCACTACTGGTAGCATTATTAGGACTACGCGGCAGCACTGGTGGCTGGGCAACATTCTTCACAACATGTGGCGGATTTGACTACAAACATATTTATTTCATATAAATAAAAATCAGTGGGAAATTGATGATGTGATGATGGGAGAAATACTCACACGTACAATGTTCACTGATGTCGTTGGAGTTGGTATGCGCCTGCTGCGTGTCTTTAAGTGGTTTTGTTCCAAAATGTTGGTATGTATATCTCGGCTCCAATAGCTACGCAGAAAGGAACGACCATGTTTTACTAAGCGCAAAGTTAGCAATCGCATAGACATTTTTCCGGTATTATTTATTCCTTAATACAATTACTGTCACCGCTCGTTTCACGATATGATATAAATTTAAAGTCCCGCACACAACACTAACTGTTAACTAGACTTGATTTGGGTTTTTATAGTGTCCTAACACTTGTGTCCCTGTAATCGCTATTTTCAAAGAAGAAAACACGCAAGAGAACACGAACACTTTTCGTAGGAAGAACACTATCTACATGCTATATGTATGTATATAGTGTGTATAGTTCAAACAGCTGCTTTTGTTTTTGCGTCGCAGATTTCAAAAGTTAAGAATTGTTGTTCTATTTAAGATTTTTTTATTCTTCGAATCTTTTTGGTGGACTGTAAATTTATAAAGCTCATGACCCAACAACAAATTCCCAGCTTACTTGTTGCTGGTCGGGTCAGCTTTTTTTAAGTTCCAACAATAACAAATTAAATAATTTTCCAAATCAATCTACTGCCTCGCCTAGACTCGTCTCATCAATGCCTCCTATGATTTTGTGTTGGTGCCGTCTCACTTCCACCTGCCAACAGTTGTTGACCACAACAACACTTATTAGGTAATCAAAGCAATTAATGTGCTTATTTTTAAAATTTCACTTTGTACTTTTCCGATATATTTTACAATTGAATATTTACTATATTTTCTTATAATTCATTAATAATCAAGCGATATTATTGTTATTGTCAATTTTCAGTTGCTTCTTTCACGATTTCGTTTCGATATTCGTTTCACATTATGTATATTTTCGGGTATTTCTCGTTACTTGTACTCGATATTCTTTCTATTAAGCTGTTGCCAACTAACTCAATTTTTAATCGCTTTTTAAACGTAATTGGTCCAAATTGATTGCACTTTCATTGAAGACATTGGGGAATTAGGCATAAAATTAAACATAAAAGTATTACAGAAAAGAGTAGAAAAGAGTTTAAAAATTTCAACTTTGGATCTTTTATTTATCAACAGATCACAAAATTTCCTTGTCTGTGTTAATTGAACTCATAACTTACCGAACATACCATGATCTTACCGTGCTGTCGGAATTGTATAACAAAAGGTGGCACTTGTTAACCGGTTCCACCCTCTCCGACTATCGATAATAATGCAATATATTTTCTTTCTTTTCATCAGATTGATTGTTTTGGTCAAATGGACAAACTCAATGTTCAACATGGATAAGCTATCGTTGTGAATAATAATAATAATTAAAATATTAATGATATTCAATATATGGAGTATATAATACTGAATTCAGACCGAAATACATCATGTTGATGTATTTTTTCGTTCCTGACTGGATATTTTGCATCATGAACAGCTGTTTTTTGTTTTGGTTATACACACACGTGGAACTTTGCGAGCAAGTTGGTTAAATCAAAACATAAAAATTTGGAAAAAACTTGAATTAGAACATTTTACAACATATGCAAGTAGTTCTTGAACTTCCCTTTTCCATTCCTGATACTTATTTTATTAAAATTTAAAAAAAAATTAACGATTTGCATAGACACACTTGGCCGCACTGGCAGAAATTGCCAGAGTGACCATTATTAATTTTCAAATCAAGGCACATCAGTTCTTGATGTGACTATTGATTCCCATCACATTCTACAACAACAACCCCTGAATGACGTAATTTTCCTTGTGGTTGTTGTCGAACCTGATACGATCAGTAGGCCCATCAATGTTGATGTGCATTTGCCTCGATTAGAATTGTCTATAAATATGGTTTCATATCTTATTTTAGAAAATAATGAGTTTTCTGAATAAGCAAAATATGCTGTTCATTGAAAGAGCGGACATATTTGCTCGTATGTATCGCAAGACATTGGTTTATGTTAGTTTATTGAACTTCCAGTGGAAATATATACTTAAAACCGGGACTTACAAATAATGCAAATGATGGGAATGAAGTTCTGAAGAAATTCATGTCAATGCTTTGAACATTTTGTACTTCATTTTTACACGATTCAGGGTGTTGTGAATGATTGGAAGAAATGAGTATGCAGTCAAACGTCTCGCCAAGAATTTTTTGGTTGGATATCGTGGGAAAATAAGTTTGAGACTTCCCTCAGATGCATACAAAGTTATTTATATGGCCGCAATCTTTGTACACGTTTGGACTCTAGGACAAAATGGTATTATCATCTGGATATGTTACCAGCTTGATGCCTGGAGGTGGTAATCACTTATTGTTCATGTAAAGGTTAGAAAACAAATCAAACAAAGGGACAGTAAGCCCGCTTCGAGATAGATTTCATGACTCCGAATTCAACAAATGCATTTTTATAATGCAGATAGTTTTTTAGCCATTCATATTTCTTGCTGCAAAACTGTCTTAATTTAGATGCAGAATCAAATAATATAATTACAAATCAACTAGTAGTTGAAGTGCAAATATGTAAAGATACTGTCCTTTAATATTCATGGATTAAATAATTATCTATTAATCCAATAATTAAGCAAAACTTAAATGGCATACTCAAATACAGCAAAAAATCGAGAAAATTTTGTAACGTAGTTTAAGGGCTGGCTTTGATTTAAGAAAATCGAGTGACGCACTAGTGAACCCAAATTGAATATCCGGGATAACATAATGATCATTAAGCGTAGGCAATAATTCTTATAAAAAATATATTTTCTGAAATATTTTAGAGAATATCGCTTAGAGACTTATAGATTGATATGAGGTGATGCTGTTTTCCGGTTAATTTGGTTTCGGGATTCATGATAATTCTCGCATATTTCCATTGTGCTAGAAACTGATTGAGTCTTAACATTGAGTTATGTTAGAAATACTATATATAATGACTATTTTATTTAGTCGGGTATGTGCTAGGAAACGCCTAAAAATATGCAATTAAAATTTTCATAATTTTTGCTTACAAGTATTTATTTACTCAATAATTAAAGTATCAAGGGTGTCACAGAAATCGCTTTCGCCTCAATTTAAATTTTTTTTCGACACTGTGACAAAAATTATGAAAATTTAAATTGCATATTTTTAGGCTTTGAAATCGCATCAATATTGAGATGAAAGCGGTTTCTAGCACATACCCGAGTCTTTTATTAGCAGATACATTGTTAGCTTTGTTGTATGAATTTTAATATATTCTTACTGTTAATATAATACTATTGTTATTTTATTTATAAACAGATTTTGAGCTGAAGGCCTTTGTTGCCCCCCCTAAAAGTTGGTGACAGCAATTAATATCATATATTTTTATCCAAAGGTACACTCATTTTGTGAAAAACATTGGTCAGAAAAGTATCAAAGTATAATCGAATTAAAAAAACGCTTCTAAACTACTGAAATATCCCACCAAATATAGGGTTGTACAATAAAGATACTTTAGCTTCAACTTTTTACTAGTAACATAAATTGAAATTACCAAAAATAAGAACAAATGAAAGTAATTTAGTCAGTTAATAGAAAGCTAAGAGTTAAGATGAGTTAAAGATTAAATTTTAGCTGATCGGAAGAAATAGAGGTCCCAATAAATATAGGGCAAGAATTCCTTTAAATCCGGGGCAAAAATACTACCAACAATTAGATTGTGCAGGAAAGTGACACCAAGAGTCGTGCTACGACTAGATAGTTTTGGGAGGTGGATTGACATATTGTTTGCGCTACCATACATTACGGCATCGGTAGAGATCCTTCAGTACCCTAAGAAGAGTAAAAACATGGCTAAGGACTACGATGAGCGAAGATTGCATAAATTGTGAATTAAATATAAAAAATATAAAAACTTGGTAATTGCTAACTAAATACCTCTATTTTTTTGTGAAAAATGTATCGAAAACACACTTAGAACGGTTTTGAAATTTTACACTAAAACTTAAATCTAATGATGTCTAATAATATCATTGATATGTGTATAAGTAGAGTACCTACATCTTTCATTGAACTATGAAATATAAAAGTAAAAAAATTGAACAAAAAAAGGTTGTGCCCCCTACATTGGCAGATGTACACGCCCTTGGTTGCTATTGTTTTAAAATAAATAAATAAATATTAAGGAGCGTATTGGCGTATTGGATATTTGTTTACTTAATATGGATTCAATTGTTGTCATTAAACTACTTGGTTTTTCTTCGTGGGCTTTAGTGGCATTGGCATAGGAATACGTTGTTACATAAAATGATTCCGGATGAGAAAGGTTGACGACATGGTGGTTTATCAGCATGGCTTAAATGTTTTTTGTTGGATTAGTTTGATTTTGTTTACTAATTCCTAGTAAACTCAGTCCATATAACTTGCAGTGTAATTTTGCAGGCAGTAAAGATACTGTGGTGGTGAACCGACGGATTTATCGCACTCGGCCGTTGGATGACGAAAATCATACTTAAAGAAACGGAATGGAAACAAAAAATGGACAATTTTATTGGATATTCTTGGAGATTCTACAAATATATGTTGCAGTATTATTCAGATGTTTTAAGTCAAAGATTTTCTTGTTGTTGTCATTCGAATCTAGGTCTATTGATAGAGGATACTTATTGATACGATTTTTAAGATTTATGATATGTTGTATGTCTGACTGTATGACCATGGTAAGTTAGATTTTTTTTTGACCTCAGCGATAGGAGTTGATAACATCTCAGAAAACTCTCTTATCTTTCAATTGATATATGTACGTATATGACACATTACATCTCTTTGTTTCAAACATTTGATCCTTTTCCTATACGAATCAGATGAATTAATCACTAACCTAATCTGACCATCTTTGCTTGACTTAAATGTAAAATCAGTTTTAGAAATAATCAATGAAAAAGTTTCAATCACTGATGTTAAAAATCGAAAAATTAGAAATAAGAATTCACCAGGACCTGATTCCATTACGAACTTATGCATAAAAATCTGTCCAACTCTGCAATTAAGTATCTTGTGCTGATTTTTAATCAATGAGCTATTTTTTAACATCACCGGAATAGTCGGAATTTCCATAATTTTTTTGACATAATCAAACCAGTGTATTACTGCCATATTGCTTTCTGTTGTATACGACATTTTGTGTGTGACTGGTTGAAAAATGCAGTGTGGTGAAGCGAATGGTGGTTTTTGTTGTATTTGTGAAATGTCGTTAGAGGCGGATTTTCCGAAAGGCCAATTACTTCGGCTGAAGTCTGTGTCGAAAGCAACTTTGCAGGTCCACTTTAAAAATATTTAAAACCAGAAAGAAGGCTATCATTGGCTATGCCAAAGATGTAATACTCTTCACGCTCCTCCGGGTTGCATCCAACCTTCCTTTCTAGCATCACTATATTCTACCTTTTACAGTTTGAGTATCAACAAAGAACACAGTTTGAGTATCAAATATGAGCACAGTTTGAGTGGTACTGTACTTTTATTGTACTTTTACTCTCTTTAAGTTTGTCATTTAATTTGGGTTTGTATGGGAGGAACATGGCTGATGAATATGAATCAGAAACTTATAGTGCCTAAATTTCATTTCGACACGACAAAAAACAAAAAAGTTTTTCTAATAAGAGCATTAATTTAAATGGGGGTTTGTATGGGAAGTAGCCGCCATAGTAGTCCGATTCGGCTGACTCCGACCAATGTGCAGCGTATGTTAAAAAGAAACATATGTGCAAAAACTGAGGTACTATTTTGTATACATGCGGACGGATCATTATTTTTTCTCCTTCTTCCTCTATCTAGATCTTCCCAGGGACAAACATCATTGCGATCAACACATTGGCAGCACTTGCCTACCCTTGCCAGCACCTTGTCGGCACTTGCTGCTTGCTACGATTTAAATTGTTGCAGTAATAATTTAGTATTTTTATATCACAATGGATCTTTAAAAGAACATTAAGTTTTTTGAATGTCTGCCCTAAACCGGCGGAAAGAACACATCATTTTACAAGAAGCATCTAAATTGCATAGCCTCTGACTTTAAATAGTGTTTCTTTTCAACACAAAATGTTTCTGAACAATAGTATTTATAAAAAAATTTTCCAAATAATTTTGTGTCAGAAATGAAATAATAATTTTACAAATAATATCATAAAATATAACAAGAATTTGATTTAAATTAGAAATGGAAAAGAAACACAAAATTTAGACAAAATCTTTTTTTACTTAAAACAAAAAAAAAAAAACTTCGCAAAAGATGTTATTTAACATATTAATCACCATATAATCTTGCGAGATCCTGCTTAAAATATTTCCTTTGCTTAATTTTTGCAAAAAAAAAAAAGGAATAGAAAAAAATAGATAATAAAATAAAATAAAAAAAAGTTACAAAGAAAGAAAAACAAAATAAAATGGAATGCAATCAACTACATTGTTAGGGTAGAGAAGAGAAAATTCTAATAAAATAAATTAAAATATTCAAAATACATTGTATTTAAATGCAAAAATACAATAATAGCGTAATACCCTATTCTTCCCATCCATTATACGAGTTAAAGTTTACCGAGTAAATATTTCATCATAAGAACCTTTGTGCGAGAAGGGAAAATAAAAATAAGCGCAATGTGATTCTGGGGTTTAAGGTCGGTCTAAAGAAAATGTTGAAAGTAATTTTACCTACTTAATCGTATATGGGCATTTCCACAGAAATGTCCACCACGATCGAAAAATTAAATGTTATTAAACAAATATTATTGAATGATGTTATTAAAGTTAAAAATTTAAATTTTATTAATTTAAACGTTTTTCACTAGTATTAATTTACTATGATGAGTAAATCGTCTTTAAAGTTAGAGGGATGTACAATGGAACTCCTCTATAATGAAGTCGGTCGGGGACGGACAATAACTTCGTTATAGAGAGGTTTTCGTTATAGGGGAGTTGTACAAAATTTTTTTTTTTTTTGCTCCAAATGCATTTTACATTTAAATAGGAGATTATATTAAACTAATTTTTTTTATTTATATGTATACATTTTACATATACATACTTGTATATGTAAGCAAATTAAATTTTTTTATTTTAATTTTTTTGAAAGAAATCGTTAATTTTTGTTTGCGTGGCAGATTTTTCTTTTTCCTTGTCAACGAAATCTTCAAATATATGTTATGAATTAAATACAGTGGAACTCCTCTATAACGAAGTCGGTCGGTGCCGGACAATAACTTCGTTATAGAGAGGTTTCGTTACAGGGGAGTCGCCAAAAAAAAAAAATGTTTTTGATTCAATTGCACTTTTATATTAAAATAAGTATATATTTTGATATTATATTTAATTCATTATATTATTTATGTATTGGCAGATTTTTCTTTTTCCTTGTCAACGAAATCTTCAAATATATGTTATGAATTAAATATGTTGTCGGAAACATCACTGCACGATTCCGCAAATGACCTGAATACTTCTAGCGCGGAGCGCGTCTCTGAAATTGTTGGCAATTTCACGAACTCTTCAACTTCTTCTTGTTCTTCCTCATCTGAAACTTTAAAAATTTTAAATTTCAATATCATTTGTTGCGGATTAATAATTGTTAATAACCTATAAATTTATTATAATTTTTTTTTACCTTCGATACCAATAACACTTAGTAGGACAAGCCATGGTGACTACATCATTATCAACATTTATAAAATCACCACATGTTACATCGATTACATCATCGGTCCTAAATAACGTTCCATCATATTATCTTTTGACGTGGATACGTCTATAATTTTGATACCACGGGGTAAACCTAAAAAATTGATGGTATACAGCTTGGTGTTGTACTTGCTAAACTATTGTCCACATCCAAAATTAATAATTACACCACTCGGTAGCTGAAGGATCAAAAAATTGGTTACGTTTAGTTAGGCCTGTGTAACATTGCGGCGGGTGGTGTGGGTAGCGTCGCAATTTTGCCTTATTTTTGGCTGTGAAAATTCTCGTCCAATTTGTTGTATTTGCTTTTGTTGTTGTTTTGGTGTAGTTTGTTTTTTTTCTATGTGTACTATTTTTCCTATCGCTTTACGCACATTCTCTTTTGTTATTGCTGTTTGCTTTATGTGTTTTCTTGTTGCTTTACTTTTTGTTGACCATTATCATCATTATGTTTATTCGTTGGTCATTATCATCATCATGTTTAAAATTAAGAGAGTAGGTAATAGAGAACTAATGTATTCTATATATGTAGTCAGAACTCTCTCTTGAGTCTCTCTTGGTCGCTCAGTGGCTGCGTTCATTATACGAAGAACAAAAACAAAGCACTGCCGACAAAGAAGAACAGACGATCAGCTACGTTGGTTTACATATCAATGTAATACCGCACATGTGTTCAATCTTTTAACTCTCTTTATGGTTATGCGTGCTCATTGTATTTCATTACATTGGCCGACAGCATTTTTGGTGTTTGAATAATTGTAATGATTTATTACTAATTCGAGGTCGCTGATTTCGAATCTGATTTTTGAATTTTTTCTATGTCTTCTAGTTTTTGAGATATAGCAACTTTTTTGTTTTTTTACCTTTACATAAAGGTTGTATACAAAATTACACTACTACTAATGTTGTTTTATTATTGAAAATCTGAAATATCAAATTCATATAAAGAAATATCAACAAATTCATAATAATTTAGTTTGATAATCAAAAAGTTTTTAATATTCAAAATATTTCAGTTTAAAAACGAAAAAACACCTATTTTATGGAGGTTGATAAGAAATTAAAAATAAAATACATATAACGGTAATCGGTTTTGCTTTACTTTTTTTTTTGGTAAAAATAGCATAATGAATGGTACTTTCAAGATCAAAAGAGAAGGAGATAATAAAAGTAAAGGGAGACTTGCAAGAGCAAAAACAACATGAAATCAGCGACCTCGAATTAGTAATAATTCGTTACAATTATTCAAGCACAAAAAAAAAGTTCGATTTTGTCTGCTAGTGTTATTATTATTACATAATTTTATACTCTTCACGCAGTGAATAGCATTATAAGTTTCTCAAGAAGTTTGTAACACACGGAAGAAGACATTGGAGATCTCATAAAGTACACCCAAATCTTTTTTACACGGACTTTTTGTACACGATTTTGAAATAACACGGCTTACAAAATAGACGAATTAATTTTTTTTACACGCATTTTTTGATGTTGCACGAATTCAAAGAAAAAAAATTTTAAAACAGTTTTTTCCAGTGTTTTAAAGCAAATTCGTGATTGTACATATGAATGAATACGAAAACAAAATACAATTAGGGGATTGCCCGAATAATGACTTACACGCTTTTTCTTTATCTCGTTGTTCTTCAAATTGAATTTCGTGTTGAAATTCTCATTTCGAAGGCAGCAACATTTGTATTGCTCATTATTTTTTTCTACAAATAAATGTGAAATTCTGTTAAGTATTTGGTAATATAAAAGTTCGATAAGCAATATTAATATTAATTCATTGTTATAAAATTCGATAAAAAGATGTCTAAAGAAAATACTCCAAAGAGACAAACAATTTCTCTAGAGACTTAAAATCTTAGACTGTCTAAAGAGATGTGAAGGTCCCACATCTGTTGACAAAGCGTTTGGATTAAACGAAGCGACTATAAGGACAATCAGAAAAAATGAGGATTCCATTCGACAATCAATAGTTTCTGGATCTAAGCTCAGTTCCAAAACATAATCCTATCTTGGAGAAAACGGAAAAACATATGGTCTTCTGGATAGAAGATTTACTAAAAAAAGAATACCCATAGATGGGAAAATTATAAAAGAGAAATCACTTAGAATGTACAGCCGACTTCAGCAATTGGAGCCATCAATCAGGAAACGAAGAATCTGGTATTTAATGCAAGTGATGGATGGCTATCTGGTTTTCTTAAGAGGCACGCATTTCATAATGTAAAAATAAAAGAAGAAGTTGCTTCAGCAGACGAAAATGCTGCAACAAGCTTTCCGGATTAACTAGCAAAAATAATTGAACAGGGCGGTTATAATCCAGATCAAATATTTAATGCCGACGAAACGGGACTATTCTGGAAGAAAATGCCTACAAGAACTTATATAGCAAAGTCTGAAAAATCAGCTAGTGGTTTTAAAGCAGCCAAAGATCGGGTGACGTTCTTGTTTTGTAGTAACGCGTCTGGTGATAAAATTTTAAAGCCTCTGTTAATCAACAAATCTCTTATGCCGCGAGCTTTTGATTTGATGGCGAATAAAAAGGCATGGATGACGGCTGATCTGTTTACAAACTGGTTCAAAAACTGCTTTGTTTCTGAAGTCCAGAAATATATGGAACAAAAAGGTTTGGAATTTAAAATACTTTTGCTCGTTGATAATGCCCCCAGCCAAAATATGTAAAAATCAGGAGAGTTGATGATAACATAGAAGCCGATAATGACGAAGTAGAAGGTGAAGTTAAGTTATTAACAGCTGATTTAATTAGCGAAGGCTTGAAATTTGCTACAAACATGGAACAACACTTTCTTACTTATGATCATGACATGGAGCGTGCATTAAAATTCAAACGCAATCTTCAGTTTTGTGTAGCTGGATATCAAGAATTATATAAGGAACTTAAAAACAAAAAAAAAAACAGCTGCTAATAACAAACTTTATAACAAAAAAACCAACAACAGCCTTTAATAACAATAGACAGACAGTGGTGGAAGAATTATCTTCAGAAGACGATGCTCCAGCCCATAATAAACGTGCACGCTTGTTATCAAGTAGCGATGAATAGTTGAGAAATCTACTTTTATTTCTTATTTAAATTTTAATTTTTATATGATACACCTTTTTTTACTACATAGTAATTTTTATTTTTTTTGATGAAATGAAATATTTCTTGTTTTATAAATAGCATGGATTTCATTTTTACTTTTTATGCACGATTTTTGGGGGAAATATATATAGATTTTCAATCTTACACGATTTTTTATCCCCAAATTTACCATAAGTCGCATGTATTACACGATTTTTTTTGCACGGTTTTCTAAGGAACGTATCCACCGTGTAAAAAATGATTTGGTGAGTCCGTCTGTTATTATTAGCAAAACTTTTTTGCTTCTTGTACTATCTAAATTTGGATGCTTTAAATATCTGACCCATATTCATCAACCATGTAAATTTCATGATTCTAGGGTTACCAGGAGGGGTACCTCCCATACAAACCCAAATTAAATGGCAAACTTTTAAAGAATAAATATACAATAAAATTGCTACTCGAACTGATGTGATGCTAATAAAGGAAGGTTGGATGCAACCCGGAGGAGCGTGAAGAGTATTACATCATTGGCATAGCCAATGATAGCCTTCTTTCTGGTTTTTTTGAAACTTTTGCAGACAATACAAAGTCAATATGGAAAGTTTGTGAATGTGTTTATTTTCTCAGACGTAAGCAGCTTACAGTACAAAAATAAATTTATCGTTTCGAGCCTCTTCGATTTCTTAGAAGAATTCGGTTGCAGGTACATAGGATGGAACTACTTCGCACTTCACGTAGAAAAAGCGAAGTCGATGATGTAGGAGCAGTTTTAAAAAGAAAAGTTTGGCAGTTCATTAAAACAAGAAAATTTAAATTAGTTGCGTTGAAAACTGTTGGCAGGTTTTGCTGACTTTTGGTTTTTTAAAGATGACTACGAAACCCACTTCAGTTTTTTGTCACGCTCGAATCGCTTTTTCTAGCCTTTATTTCAGAATCAAAATTACGTCTGGAATCAACCTTTTCACAAAATATAGTGGACCCAATGAACGAATGTATTATATAAACTAAAAGAAGAAAAGAAAATGTATCTTACACAGACTTTTTGCCACTTTAAAAGCGTACGACGGTCACGTTTGACACTGTGGAAATGCCCATATGTATTATACAATACAATATTATAGTAATTGAAATACAGTAGTTATTGTCTGATACAATCTGATTGTTATGCGACGACATAGACGCAAATATTATACTATGA
Organism: Amiota communis; assembly: GCA_037043315.1. Classification (NCBI taxonomy): domain Eukaryota; kingdom Metazoa; phylum Arthropoda; class Insecta; order Diptera; family Drosophilidae; genus Amiota; species Amiota communis. Next base: position 122,964 of record JBAMAV010001051.1, read on the forward strand.
ATATTTTAAAGAACTTTAAGAATTTTATTGTTGCGGTGGCCGAACGACTATTTTTTAGGCTGTTTCTTATTTTTTAGGATTGGGAATCCACATTAACAAGTAAATGTCACGTCTCTTGGAATTCAGACATCAGCTCGTGCATTCGAAATTATTAAACGATGCCGGGCGCCATTGACGGTAACGTTGTTCCCATCGTTATCCTTGAAAAAATGCAGGCGAATAATTTCACCAGCGCACCAAACAGTATATTTTTCTGGGTGAACTGGCAGCTCTTGCATTGCATGAGGCTACTCATCAGACCGAATTCGGAAGTTTTGTTTATTAACTTTACCATGCAACCAGAAATGAACTTCGTTGCTGAAGACAATTTTTGATAAAAAAAAGTAATGTGCCTCACCCATATAAGCACACTATTGAAGTGAAACTGCTGCACATAATGTTAGGACTTAAGTTTTAGTTTTTTGTTTTTAGTTTTAAAATAATGACTAGAGTTGTGTTCTATAATATTATTCATTTATTTCATTATAGCACATTATAATTAACAATTTAAAGAATTGGGTTGCATAACGTATTGATTTACATATATGACATATAACAGCAAAGACTCAGCGACATGCGTACAAATTAATATGCGAGATCAGCGTCGTGTAGGGCACACATAAATGAAAAAAAAGAATATATGATTAAAGAGAAGAGCGAAAATGCAACTGTAGTAATTGCTGGTGTGTTGTTGTTGATAAGTTGCGCACAAAACCAAAGAACAGCAGCGATCCACATTTCCCTTCTCGATAAACGCAAATTCAGAAAAAGAGCTCTGTTGTATGTGCACTCTCAACAACAACAACAACGACACACACGAAGAGAGAGAGAGAAAAGCATCTTCGGCTGGTGGTTACTTGTTCGTATGGTCTTCGCAAAAACACACACCAGTAAAGCATTTTTTTTGGAATTACACCTCGCTAAAGAAGTTTCACTTCAAAAAACGTTTTCACAGTGCACACATTTTGATAAGCTTTGTTCTTTATCTGATTAAATGGCAATGATAACTGAGCATGTTTCACTTTGACACATCTCACGAATCACGTGTCAGCTGCCAAAAATACAACACTCAACAATTACACAACAAAAAAAATCACCATTTATATAATTCGCTGATCTCCTTTTGAACTATATTATGTGTGTTTTCGTAGACCCCATCCCAGCCGTAGGCATTCAATGTCGTTCTGGAAGAGTAATACGACTATCTAATTCAATAATCTCGTAATGTCTGCGCCACCTTAAAAAATTATTACGATCGTGCTCATTGTATTGTTGGAGATAATTAATTTATTATCAAACTGAAATAAAACACAAATAAAAAAAACACAAAATTCACAAGATCGCTCGTACATATCATCCAAAATTTCATTCGCTTCTTCCCCGTTCATCTTGATCACCATCATTTTTTCTCCTTCTTATTCCTCTATCTGGACCTTCTCAGGGACAAACATCATAACGATCAACACATTGGCAGCACTTGCCTACCCTTGCCAGCATCTTGTCGGCACTTGCTGCTTGCTACGATTTAAATTGTTGCAGTAATAATTTAGGATCTTTATATCACAATGGATCTTTAAAAGAACATTAAGTTTTTTGAATGTCTGCCCTAAACCGGCGGAAAGAACACATCATTTTACAAGAAGCATCTAAATTGCATAGCCTCTGACTTTAAATAGTGTTTCTTTTCAACACAAAATGTTTCTGAACAATAGTATTTATAAAAAAATTTTCCAAATAATTTTGTGTCAGAAATGAAATAATAATTTTACAAATAATATCATAAAATATAACAAGAATTTGATTTAAATTAGAAATGGAAAAGAAACACAAAATTTAGACAAAATCTTTTTTTACTTAAAACAAAAAAAAAAAAAACTTCGCAAAAGATGTTATTTAACATATTAATCACCATATAATCTTGCGAGATCCTGCTTAAAATATTTCCTTTGCTTAATTTTTGCAAAAAAAAAAAAAGGAATAGAAAAAAATAGATAATAAAATAAAATAAAAAAAAGTTACAAAGAAAGAAAAACAAAATAAAATGGAATGCAATCAACTACATTGTTAGGGTAGAGAAGAGAAAATTCTAATAAAATAAATTAAAATATTCAAAATACATTGTATTTAAATGCAAAAATACAATAATAGCGTAATACCCTATTCTTCCCATCCATTATACGAGTTAAAGTTTACCGAGTAAATATTTCATCATAAGAACCTTTGTGCGAGAAGGGAAAATAAAAATAAGCGCAATGTGATTCTGGGGTTTAAGGTCGGTCTAAAGAAAATGTTGAAAGTAATTTTACCTACTTAATCGTATATGGGCATTTCCACAGAAATGTCCACCACGATCGAAAAATTAAATGTTATTAAACAAATATTATTGAATGATGTTATTAAAGTTAAAAATTTAAATTTTATTAATTTAAACGTTTTTCACTAGTATTAATTTACTATGATGAGTAAATCGTCTTTAAAGTTAGAGGGATGTAAAATGGAACTCCTCTATAATGAAGTCGGTCGGGGACGGACAATAACTTCATTATAGAGAGGTTTTCGTTATAGGGGAGTTGTACAAAATTTTTTTTTTTTTTGCTCCAAATGCATTTTACATTTAAATAGGAGATTATATTAAACTAATTTTTTTTATTTATATGTATACATTTTACAATACATACATGTATATGTAAGCAAATTAAATTTTTTTATTTTAATTTTTTTGAAAGAAATCGTTAATTTTTGTTTGCGTGGCAGATTTTTCTTTTTCCTTGTCAACGAAATCTTCAAATATATGTTATGAATTAAATACAGTGGAACTCCTCTATAACGAAGTCGGTCGGTGCCGGACAATAACTTCGTTATAGAGAGGTTTCGTTACAGGGGAGTCGCCAAAAAAAAAAAATGTTTTTGATTCAATTGCACTTTTATATTAAAATAAGTATATATTTTGATATTATATTTAATTCATTATATTATTTATGTATTGGCAGATTTTTCTTTTTCCTTGTCAACGAAATCTTCAAATATATGTTATGAATTAAATATGTTGTCGGAAACATCACTGCACGATTCCGCAAATGACCTGAATACTTCTAGCGCGGAGCGCGTCTCTGAAATTGTTGGCAATTTCACGAACTCTTCAACTTCTTCTTGTTCTTCCTCATCTGAAACTTTAAAAATTTTAAATTTCAATATCATTTGTTGCGGATTAATAATTGTTAATAACCTATAAATTTATTATAATTTTTTTTTACCTTCGATACCAATAACACTTAGTAGGACAAGCCATGGTGACTACATCATTATCAACATTTATAAAATCACCACATGTTACATCGATTACATCATCGGTCCTAAATAACGTTCCATCATATTATCTTTTGACGTGGATACGTCTATAATTTTGATACCACGGGGTAAACCTAAAAAATTGATGGTATACAGCTTGGTGTTGTACTTGCTAAACTATTGTCCACATCCAAAATTAATAATTACACCACTCGGTAGCTGAAGGATCAAAAAATTGGTTACGTTTAGTTAGGCCTGTGTAACATTGCGGCGGGTGGTGTGGGTAGCGTCGCAATTTTGCCTTATTTTTGGCTGAGAAAATTCTCGTAGGTAATAGAGAACTAATGTGTTCTATATATGTGGTCAGAACTCTCTCTTGAGTCTCTCTTGGTCGCTCAGTGGCTGCGTTCATTATACGAAGAACAAAAACAAAACACTGCCGACAAAGAAGAACAGACGATCAGATACGTTGGTTTACATATCAATGTAATACCGCACAATGTGTTCAATCTTTTAACTATCTTTATGGTTATGCGTGCTCATTGCATTTCATTACATTGGCCGACAGCATTTTTGGTGTTTGAATAATTGTAATGATTTATTACTAATTCGAGGTCGCTGATTTCGAATCTGATTTTTGAATTTTTTCTATGTCTTCTAGTTTTTGAGATATAGCAACTTTTTTGTTTTTTTACCTTTACATAAAGGTTGTATACAAAATTACACTACTACTAATGTTGTTTTATTATTGAAAATCTGAAATATCAAATTCATATAAAGAAATATCAACAAATTCATAATAATTTAGTTTGATAATCAAAAAGTTTTTAATATTCAAAATATTTCAGTTTAAAAACGAAAAAACACCTATTTTATGGAGGTTGATAAGAAATTAAAAATAAAATACATATAACGGTAATCGGTTTTGCTTTACTTTTTTTTTTTGGTAAAAATAGCATAATGAACGGTACTTTCAAGATCAAAAGAGCAAAAACAACATGAAATCAGCGACCTCGAATTAGTAATAAATCATTACAATTATTCAAGCACAAAAAAAGTTCGATTTTGTCTGTCAGAGTTATTATTATTACATATTTTTATACTCTTCACGCAGTGAATAGCATTATAAGTTTCTCAAGAAGTTTGTAACACACGGAAGGAGACATTGGAGATCTCATAAAGTACACCCAAATGTTTTTTACACGGACTTTTTGTACACGATTTTGAAATAACACGGCTTACAAAATAAACGAATTAATTTTTTTTACACGCATTTTTTGATGTTGCACGAATTCAAAGAAAAAAATTTTTAAGGCAGTTTTTTCCAGTGTTTTAAAGCAAATTCGTGATTGTACATATGAATGAATACGAAAACAAAATACAATTAGGGGATTGCCCGAATAATGACTTACACGCTTTTTCTTTATCTCGTTGTTCTTCAAATTGAATTTCGTGTTGAAATTCTCATTTCGAAGGCAGCAACATTTGTATTGCTCATTATTTTTTTCTACAAATAAATGTGAAATTCTGTTAAGTATTTGGTAATATAAAAGTTCGATAAGCAATATTAATATTAATTCATTGTTATAAAATTCGATAAAAAGATGTCTAAAGAAAATACTCCAAAGAGACAAACAATTTCTCTAGAGACTTAAAATCTTAGACTGTCTAAAGAGATGTGAAGGTCCCACATCTGTTGACAAAGCGTTTGGATTAAACGAAGCGACTATAAGGACAATCAGAAAAAATGAGGATTCCATTCGACAATCAATAGTTTCTGGATCTAAGCTCAGTTCCAAAACATAATCCTATCTTGGAGAAAACGGAAAAACATATGGTCTTCTGGATAGAAGATTTACTAAAAAAAAGAATACCCATAGATGGGAAAATTATAAAAGAGAAATCACTTAGAATGTACAGCCGACTTCAGGAATTGGAGCCATCAATCAGGAAACGAAGAATCTGGTATTTAATGCAAGTGATGGATGGCTGTCTGGTTTTCTTAAGAGGCACGCATTTCATAATGTAAAAATAAAAGAAGAAGTTGCTTCAGCAGACGAAAATGCTGCAACAAGCTTTCCGGATTAACTAGCAAAAATAATTGAACAGGGCGGTTATAATCCAGATCAAATATTAAATGCCGACGAAACGGGACTATTCTGGAAGAAAATGCCTACAAGAACTTATATAGCAAAGTCTGAAAAATCAGCTAGTGGTTTTAAAGCAGTCAAATATCGGGTGATGTTCTTGTTTTGTAGTAACGCGTCTGGTGATAAAATTTTAAAGCCTCTGTTAATCAACAAATCTCTTATGCCGCGAGCTTTAAAAGGTAAGAACATGAAACAACTTCCAGTTCACTTGATGGCGAATAAAAAGGCATGGATGACGGCTGATCTTTTTACAAACAGGTTCAAAAACTGCTTTGTTTCTGAAGTCCAGAAATATATGGAACAAAAAGGTTTGGAATTCAAAATACTTTTGCTCGTTGATAATGCCCCCAGCCACCCAGTGCTGGATCATCCAATTATTAAATTGCTGTTTTTGCCACTCTAATACCACCTCGCTGATTCAGCCACTCGATCAGGGTATTATAGCAGCATTTAAAATTTAAAGCAAGCGTTTAAATATATTTCAGATTCAGTGGAAGAAAAAAATTTAACGGTTGTGGAAGAATGGAAAAAGATTGTATTACACCTGCTTCTTTTGCCATCAAACAGTTGCGCCAATCCACCTTAAATGCTTGTTGGAAAAAACTTTGGCCGGCATGCGTCAAAAGTGGAAGTGGAAGATGCACAAAAATCAGATGTTTGCTCTGAAATTATAACTTTATCACAGACAACTGGTGGCGAAGGTTTTAACAACATTCAAACGACTGTCATCGACGAATTGATGCAAGAAAGCCCTTTGGATGAGGACGATTTGATTGATGTCATGAGAGTTGATGATACCATAGAAGCCGATAATGACGAAGTAGAAGGTGAAGTTAAGTTATTAACAGCTGATTTAATTAGCGAAGGCTTGAAATTTGCTACAAACATGGAACAACACTTTCTTACTTATGATCATGACATGGAGCGTGCATTAAAATTCAAACGCAATCTTCAGTTTTGTGTAGCTGGATATCAAGAATTATATAAGGAACTTAAAAACAAAAAAAAAAACAGCTGCTAATAACAAACTTTATAACAAAAAAACCAACAACAGCCTTTAATAACAATAGACAGACAGTGGTGGAAGAATTATCTTCAGAAGACGATGCTCCAGCCCATAATAAACGTGCACGCTTGTTATCAAGTAGCGATGAATAGTTGAGAAATCTACTTTTATTTCTTATTTAAATTTTAATTTTTATATGATACACCTTTTTTTACTACATAGTAATTTTTATTTTTTTTGATGAAATGAAATATTTCTTGTTTTATAAATAGCATGGATTTCATTTTTACTTTTTATGCACGATTTTTGGGGGAAATATATATAGATTTTCAATCTTACACGATTTTTTATCCCCAAATTTACCATAAGTCGCATGTATTACACGATTTTTTTTGCACGGTTTTCTAAGGAACGTATCCACCGTGTAAAAAATGATTTGGTGAGTCCGTCTGTTATTATTAGCAAAACTTTTTTGCTTCTTGTACTATCTAAATTTGGATGCTTTAAATATCTGACCCATATTCATCAACCATGTAAATTTCATGATTCTAGGGTTACCAGGAGGGGTACCTCCCATACAAACCCAAATTAAATGGCAAACTTTTAAAGAATAAATATACAATAAAATTGCTACTCGAACTGATGTGATGCTAATAAAGGAAGGTTGGATGCAACCCGGAGGAGCGTGAAGAGTATTACATCATTGGCATAGCCAATGATAGCCTTCTTTCTGGTTTTTTTGAAACTTTTGCAGACAATACAAAGTCAATATGGAAAGTTTGTGAATGTGTTTATTTTCTCAGACGTAAGCAGCTTACAGTACAAAAATAAATTTATCGTTTCGAGCCTCTTCGATTTCTTAGAAGAATTCGGTTGCAGGTACATAGGATGGAACTACTTCGCACTTCACGTAGAAAAAGCGAAGTCGATGATGTAGGAGCAGTTTTAAAAAGAAAAGTTTGGCAGTTCATTAAAACAAGAAAATTAAAATTAGTTGCGTTGAAAAATGTTGGCAGGTTTCGCTGACTTTTGGTTTTTTAAAGATGACTACGAAACCCACTTCAGTTTTTTGTCACGTTCGAATCGCTTTTTTTAGCCTTTACTTCAGAATAAAAATTACGTCTGGAATCAACCTTTTCACAAAATATAGTGGACCCAATGAACTATGTATTATATAAACTAAGAGAAGAAAAGAAAATGTATCTTACACAGACTTTTTGCCACTTTAAAAGCGTACGACGGTCACGTTTTTTTTTTTTTTTTTTTTGTTGTGCGAAACAAGGAGGTAAAAATCTTCCAAAGATACCTATGGCCCGTGCCACAAGTTATGTCGGATTCATTAGCCTACCGAATAAAAAACCCCCTATCGCCTCAAGCCCCTTTCAATCCCTACGGCACCGCCAAGGCATTCCTTCGTAGGGAGGGATACGTTTGAGACTGTGGAAATACCCATATGTATTATACAATACAATATTATAGTAATCGAAATACAGTAGTTATTGTCTGATACAATCTGATTGTTATGCGACGACATAGTCGCAAATATTATACTATGAATATTTTAAAGAACTTTAAGAATTTTATTGTTGCGGTTGCCGAACGACTATTTTTTAGGCTGTTTCTTATTTTTTAGGATTGGGAATCCACATTAACAAGTAAATGTCACGTCTCTTGGAATTCAGACATCGGCTCGTGCATTCGAAATTATTAAACGATGCCGGGCGCCATTGACGGTAACGTTGTTCCCATCGTTATCCTTGAAGAAATGCCGGCCAATAATTCCACCAGACCACAAACTGCACCAAACAGTGTATTTTTCTGGGTGAACTGGCAGCTCTTGTATTGCCTGAGGCTACTCATCAGACCGAATTCGGAATTTTTGTTTATTAACTTTACCATGCAACCAGAAATGAACTTCGTTGCTGAAGACAATTTTTGATAGAAAAAAAAAAAAAAAATTTGCATGTGTGCCATCGTACACGTGATAGAAGTGAAACTTCTTAAAAACAGACAGAGAGTGAGAGAGAGATCATCTCAAAACAAATACAACAATACAACATTTGCATACAAAATATTCTGTCCAGTTAATTTAGTTATGTCTGTCTTTCAGTCTGTCCGTCTGTCTATCCGTCTGTATGTTGCTTTGGTTTTCTTTGGCGTGTGCAATTGTTGTTGTTGTGTTTGCCTTTGCCGTCTATCCCTTGCATGTTGTTGTTATAAACATTTTTACACACAAACTGCATGTTGTGGGGATATGGCAATATCAAGTGTCTATCTAGTGCGGTTCATGAGATACAGAATCCGAAAAACGTTACAATCTGTATTTTTTCACTCAAAATTTTTACTAAATTTTTGCCTAACGGTTCACAGTGCATACATTTTGATAAGCTTTGTTCTTTATCTGATTAAATGGCAATGATAACTGAGCATGTTTCACTTTGACACATCTCACGAATCACGTGTCAGCTGCCAAAAATACAACACTCAACAATTACACAACAAAAAAAATCACCATTTATATAATTCGCTGATCTCCTTTTGAACTATATTATGTGTGTTTTCGTAGACCCCATCCCAGCCGTAGGCATTCAATGTCGTTCTGGAAGAGTAATACGACTATCTAATTCAAAAATCTCGTAATGTCTGCGCCACCTTAAAAAATTATTACGATCGTGCTCATTGTATTGTTGGAGATAATTAATTTATTATCAAACTGATGAAGCTGGCATTACGCAAATAAAAAAAACATCCAAAATTTCATTCGCTTCTTCCCCGTTCATCTTGATCACCATAATTTTTTCTCCTTCTTATTCCTCTATCTGGACCTTCCTAGGGACAAACATCATAACGATCAGCACATTGGCATCAGTTGTCTGTCCTTGCCAGCACCTTGTCCGCACTTGCTGCTTGCTACGATTTAAATTGTTGCAATAATAATTTAGGATTTTTATATCACAATGGATCTTTAAAAGAACATTAAGTTTTTTGAATGTCTGCCCTAAACCGGCGGAAAGAACACATCATTTTACAAGAAGCAACTAAATTGCATAGCCTCTGACTTTAAATAGTGTTTCTTTTCAACACAAAATGTTTCTGAACAATAGTATTTAAAAAAAAAAATTTCCAAATAATTTTGTGTCAGAAATTAAATCATAATTTAATGACATAAGAATTGTGGATTACTCTTACTTTATATTTACTCATCAAAGAAAACTACATTCTACTTCCTCTCTTTAGATTTTACAAATAATATCATAAAATATAACAAGAATTTGACTTAAATTAGAAATGGAATTAAAGAAACACAAAATTTAGACAAAATCTTTTTTTACTTAAAACAAAAAAAAAAAAAAAAAAAAAAACTTCGCAAAAGATGATTGATGACTAAATGTTATTTAACATATTAATCACAATATAATCTTGCGAGATCCTGTTTAAAATATTTCCTTTGCTTAATTTTTGCAAAAAAAAAAGGAATAGAAAAAAATAGATAATAAAATAAAAAAAAAGAAGTTACAAATAAAGAAAAAACAAAATAAAATGGAATGGAATGCAATCAATTGTTAGGGTAGAGAAGGGGAGATTCTAATAAAATAAATTAAAATATTCAAAATATATTGTATTTAAATTCAAAAATACAATAATAGCGTAATACACTTTTCTTCCCATCCATTATACGAGTAAATATTTCATCATAAGAACCATTGTCCGAGAAGGGAAAATAAAAATAAGCACAATGTGATTCTGCAGTTTAAGAAAGTGTTAAAAGTAATTTTACCTATTTAATCGTAGATGTATGAAACAATTTAAAGTAATTGAAATACAGTAGCTATGGTCTGATACAATCTGATTGTTATGCATAGAACCATGCAGAGACTCCATGAAGTTGGAATGCCGGAACTAAATTAATGAACATGGCCATGTATGGCGTGCAATTCAAAAAATTTGTAGTTTGTATCCATACTGTTGCTTTGGATTTGTACATTATTAGACGCAAATATTATATAATGAATCTCTTAAAGAACTTTAAGAATATTATTGTTGCGGAGGCCGAACGACTTCTTTTAGGCTGTTCCTTGTTTTTTAGGATTGGGAATCCTCCTTAACTAGTGTACGACATTCCATGTCTTGAGGAACACACTGTTTTGTGCCACATTTTTGTATGCAGTAGCTGCTTTATGGGTTTCTTCTGAGAATTTTTACTACTGCCCAGAGCTTTAAATAAAAATATGATGTCCGGTGATAAGATCGAGTTTTATATCATAAGCATGGATGGATAAAGTCATAACATAGACGAGTTGAATTGCGACTGATCATGTCAGTGTCTTCTTTTTGATCGCAACAAAGACTATACATGTGAATTTCTTTGTTTGCTGCCCTCTATATAAATGTATGAAATGTGTCTGTGACAAACAGATAAGTGCTACATAAACTGCCCTAAATATTATAATTTGAGTATGTGAATAGTATTATAAGTTTATCAAGGAGTTTGTAAGACATATAATGAGAATGGGGTCTCCGTCATATAATATACTAGCATAGCCCAGCGCGCGTTTCTGCCGCCCGTGATGTTAGTGTGCGATTTTTGTAGTCATTGTTCCTTTCTCGCTCTAATTTTGGTCATGCTCATTTATTTAATTTTTTGCTACTAACGAAAGCAATCATGTTTTTGTGTTTCTTCTCAAATGTTCGAATATTGTTGTTGTTGTTTTCGAATGTTCTCATTTCGATAGAGTGACATATTGATTCGCGCCATCCGTACCGTTAAACTTTAAACCATGATCAAACACAACCGGAGTTCTGTAGCAATGAGCTTTTTGTGTGGTAGCATAATGATCTTACAGTAGAGTCAAAATAAACGCACTTCTTATTAAAAAAAATATGAAAATATATAAAAACTTGCGAGTTCTAACAAAGTGGATAGCATATAAACATTCTTCATGAAGAAATACATATACATGTAGGAAATGATAGTGAGGGGGAACTAAGAGCCACACGCAGTGGTCATCGTTATTAAATTATCATTGTTTCATTGTTGTTTAACCTTGAACAAGATGAGTTGAGTTTGTTAGTTTCCGTTATGTTTTGAGTTATGTACACAGCTGCAGCTGCGCCTAGGAATTTGTGGTGACGTGCGCAAAACGTATTTGAGCTTAGAGTTTCTGTGGGTATACAATTGAGTGAATTGGTGTCGTGCGCAAATGTGATTGCAGCAAGAATGTGTGGTGTCGTGCGCACTAGGATTTATATAAATAGTAGGTAATTAGAGTGAGGAAGTCAGTCGTCATTAAACGATTCGGAGTGGTGACAAACCTACATACATGCCAACTTTTATGCTGATTGGTCAAACGTTGTTGGAGTGAAAAGCCTATTTTATATATATAGATATCGCACCATAACTACAAAAGTCATTAACTCAAAAAACAGCACTTCGAGAAAAACGCATTTAAAGTTTTCAATTTACATGCAAATTGGATAATTATCGAAGAAATATTCTTCTCTCACGCGGAGAGTATGTAAATTCTTAAGATGAAATTTTTACACAATATAAAACTTGTTGTAACGAATATTTCTGCATTATTAACTCAAACATCATGTTTTTTGAGTTATGACAGTCTTGAAGTAAATGAGAAATATGCTATTATACAATGAGTGCAAAAAGTTGTTTGCCGGTGGTGGGTGATTTTTTAAGCGCTCCATTTTTAATTTAGAAAAAAACCAAGAACAATTTTCAAAAGTGTATGAAAATTTTTTTGAGTTAATAAATTAATCCTTGCCATTTCCTTTTTAAAGATTATTTCACTTAAATATTGATCATTAACAACGTTCCAAGCAGAGGCGTAGCAATAGGGTGGTATGATGGCAAAATACTCAATGATCAAATGAAACGTTTTGTGATCGAAAACGGACACTGTAAGCCTAAAGGTCCCTTCTTCAGAGACAGTGACAATAGATCTTTTTTTGGGAAAATATTTTGATATTGGTTCTAAGTCTTGGGTAAATCTAGAATGTACATGGCTTTCCTTCTCTCTATTGATTCCTATGGCATATGTTGTGAATCATGTTCGTTGTTTGCATATAGTGGACCTAAAAATATACAAAATGCTTGGAAGCCATAGAAAGACACGAAAAGACACACATCGAAAATTATTTGCACTTATGTTTAGTAAAAGATGAGTTTTCGAAGCGGAAACATAACTATGAGAATAAACTTGTGCAGCATATGAATCCACTAGCCAGAGCTTTTGTTAATACAAGTAACTGATCTAGTCTCCGTCGCAATGATCGTCCAGCCCTTCCGTAAAGTTAGAGGCCCTTCTTTCACTTGTGAGAAGGGTAAATAATTACATTATTATATTCCTTTATTATCATTTCCTCAATGATTTTGTGAATTATGATTTAAAAATCATTGCAAAATGTTATTAAAAATCAAAATAAGCAAATTTTTCTTGTACAATGTAATTTAAAAAAAAAAACCTTATTTTGAGATGTGAGCTACATCATATTTTATGCATATGACAACTTTAAGAAATACATAAACGTTTTTAACAAGAGCGAAAGACGTCGCACGCATAAATAACTAAACAAAAACTGTTCTGAGACAGGCTGACCTAAGTGCAAACCGCTTCGGGCGTCTTATAAACGTAGTATATATTTTTTTTACACATAGTATTAGTCATAGTTTTATGACTAACTAGAAGCCCGCCCTGCTTTGTACGGCTGCAATTTACATTTTTATTTAATACATTTTAGAAAATATCGCTTTCAAGATATTTTATTTATTTATTTTATAAAATTTGTTTACAATGTGTCTTTGTACACACTCTCTCTCTCTCTCTCTCTCTTGCTACGCTTTCAGTGAACATCATCATCAGAACACAGAAAGAAAAGAGTGAAAAGTTATCAATAAATGAGAAGAATAAATACAACAATTACAACAACACACAAAATTCAAGAAAAAGCTTAGCATTAGCAACGAAAAAACGTAACCAAATTTTTGTGCGTGGTTTTGCAAAAACTTATATGTACCATATGATGACTGGAAATGAATAAAATATATATATTGTTGAATCAATTCTTTATGTACATAAATACCTTTCGAAGAAAATTCTTCAAACGACAGTGAAAACCGTATCAAAATCCATTGCGTTGTTTAGAAGAAATCAGTTTCCAAACTTCTTGAAATTTCGACTTTGCTTTATACTATGTAAACGATAAGAAAGGTAAAGGTCTGGGGAATCTTTAAATTCGGTAGCACTAAATTGTTATAATTAAAACACCTAAAAACTTGTCACCTGTCAGATTTAATATAACTATTTTTGTAAGAAGTCTCAAGGACAGAAGCAACTCGTGCTTTAATTTATTAATTAGTTATAGTATTATTTTTAAGCACATACATATATGTATTATAATCAATTTTGATAAATAAAAACTCACGGAGGGCTGAGAAGCTTCAGTAAAAAAACAAAAACAAAAAAAAAAGACATTTTTAATAAGGGAATATTTAAGAATAGTTATTATTAACAAATTAAAAAAAAAAAAACATATCAACGAGTCATATTAATGTGAAGAGGGCGCCTGTTTTGCATTAACCAATTTCTCTCATCGCTGAACCGTTTTTGTTACATTTACAATTAAATCGTTTTCTAAACTCAGGCGATTTCTCTGTTTGCTTTTTATTTGGGTCATTGATAAAAACGTCAACTCGCACAATTAGGATGTTGCAAATGGCATCAAACACCTTAAAGCTTCTGTGGTAGGTTAGTGTCAGCAACTAATATCATACATTTTTATCAAAATGTACACTCATTTTGTGAAAAACGCTGGTCAGAAAAGTTTCAAAGTATAATCGAATTCAAAAAACACTAAACTACTAAACTTTCCGCCCCAGAGACCGCGCAAGCTGGGGTCTTAAAAACCGAACAAGACTGGATATCGACCACAAGTCACTTGGGTACTGAACTACTGGGGTTAGTAGACATGCAATACAAACTTAGTAAACTTTGCGGCTACAGACCTAACGTCATCAGCCATATACAGAAACATGCACTATAAAGATAAATTTAAGACTTAAAACATAGGGTTGTACAATAAAGATACTTTAGCTTCAACTTTTTACTAGTAACATAAATTGAAATTACCAAAAATGAGAACAAATGAAATTAAGTTAGTCGGTTAATAGAAAGCTAAGTGTTAAAATGAGTTTAAAGATTAAATTTTAGCTGATCGAAAGAAATAGAGTTAGATACCAGGTCAAAGTATAGGTTGTACAATTGACATAAAATGTGAAATGGGTCGTGCTGTAAATAAGTGGTCTTACAGGTCCAAATAAATATAGGGGATAAATTCTTCGTAACCCGAGAAGGAACATTAAAATGTATGTTTTCAAGCAAGGATGGGGAAAAATACTACCAACAATTAGATTATGACACCAAGAGTGACACCAAGAGTCGTCCTATGACTATATAATTTTGGGAGGTGGATTAACTTAAGACGGCTTTGATAGGATGGAAGGTTGATGTTAGGATCCCAGTGTACACTACGCAGTGCAAAAAGCAAGAATTGGGCTAACCAAACAAGTGAATAATAATTTAGTAGTAGTAAACTCTTTGACCAACGTTTAATATATCCTAGAACGCCACTAGCTTTATTAATGATAGAAGCGATGTATATGTCGAAATGCAGCTTAGGATCCATCAAAACACCCAGATCATTAAATTGTGTGACACGTTCTAAAGTGTGATCATTAATGAGTTAACTGTTTACAATTAAATTTTTACGGTAAAAGGTCATAGTTTTACATTTGAAACAGTTCAGCGTGAGGTACTTCATGGTGCACCACTGTGATAAGGAATCAAGATCTTGTTGAAGAAACATTTTTTGGATGGGAGATACAATAGATAAGCATAACTTTACATCATCACCATACATCAAGACGCTAGAATGTTTCATGGCAGATGGCAAATCATTTATAAAAATAGTGAATAATAACGGACCAAGGTGGCTACCCTGCGGGACACCAGAAGTACACGAATAGTCTTAGATATAGCTGCTATAAAGATAACCCTTTGGGTTCTGGAAGTTAGATAGGATGTAACTTCTTCAACCAGTTATGAATGTTATGCAGTCCAAAAGCAACGACATTATAAAATGCAGAGGTCACATACTTCAAATTTTGAATGCAATTGAAACGCACAGATTAGGACTTGAAATTATATTCAATGAAATTTTTAAAGAGTGTTTGGAATTAGCACATGAAGCTTCTTTCGATGTTTGTGTGCTCATAGTTGCAGAAAATCAACAAAATAGGACGAACCCTCCTCTTACAACGGCAAAGGAATACTTCCGGCGAGCAATTTTTCTGCCTTATCTAGACTCGCTGACATCTTTACTGACATTCAACCAAAGATTTTCACAGGAAAATAATGCAGCATTTAATTTAAGTGCTTTACCTCCAGCACATGTCCAAAGCCTTAGCTTGAAAGATTTCAAATCTCAAATTTGTAATGCAATTACTTTTTATGAACTTGGAGGTATCGAAAATAAGCTAGATATTTGGTATAAGGAGTGGAGTAACAAAGAGCCTGCAGATTTAATTTCCGCTTACGAAAATGCAGATTTTTATCCAAAAATTCAAACGCAATTGATCCTTCAGTACCCTAAGAAGAGTAAAAACATGGCAAAGGACTACAATGAGCGAAGATTGCCTAAAACATGGTAATTGCTAACTACCTTCATTTTTTTGGTGAAAAATTTATCAAAAACCCACCTAGAAAGGTTTTGAAACTTTACATTAAATCTTAAATCTAATGATGTCTAATAGTATCATTGATATGTGAATAAGTAGAGTATCTAAATCTTTCATTGAACTATGAAATATAAAATTTAATAAATTGAACAAAAAAACATTGGCAGCTGTACACGCCCTTAACCTAACCTCTATGTGGTAAAGTAAATTTTGGTAGAATGAATCCATATCTTCACAAATGATTCGAAATATTCGTGTCTGTAACGATTTTTCTTTAACAGAATTTATTATTTTTATAAGTATATTGAGAAATTCAATACCTATTGTATTTGTAGGAAGAGCTATACAAAACAAAATTTCTTTCATCAATCCCTCATTGGATTCAAAACGCACAAAAGCTGCAAACTGCGCACAGCCCGCAATATCCGTAGATTCATCAAACTACAAGGATATAAAAGTGCAATCTTTTATTTTTTCTATTACAGACAAGTAGTGGCACCCGTCTGGATATATGGCATCCAAATCTGGGGGACGACTGCTCCATACAACGTTAGAAAAATTCAAGCAATGCAAAATAAAGCATTGCGACGTATAACGGGTGCTTGAGCAAATCAATTTCTTCAGCAGCCGTTATAAAGATCGACTGCTCCAACACCTTAAGGGTCCTAATATAGAACAGAGCTCCACCTCTTCTAAGCTCACGCGATTATTCTTTAAAAATGATACTAATGTTTAAAAACCTTTTGGTTGATTTGACGTTAAAAAATATAAGGAAAAAAAAAAAAATATAACTTAAACACGGACGTCAATTGCCATATACCTTATCCTGCGTTGAATACTACTGTTAGAAAGAGGTAGACTTTTGAGCTTTTCAACCTCTTGTTTGCCAAACATA
Organism: Amiota communis; assembly: GCA_037043315.1. Classification (NCBI taxonomy): domain Eukaryota; kingdom Metazoa; phylum Arthropoda; class Insecta; order Diptera; family Drosophilidae; genus Amiota; species Amiota communis. Next base: position 140,090 of record JBAMAV010001051.1, read on the forward strand.
ATTTCTGCTATATCTAAAGATGGTTACAAAGCGGTGCGCGCGGAATTTTTTAAACTAAAAAAAAAAAAATAAGTAAGTACCTACTTACAAAAAATCATACTTTCCTCCTACATCGGTCGATTCCATAATAGTAATTTGACACGCTACATTGCGACGTTAATCGTCGTCACAAGTGTGCGTGGACGGGGGTGCTGAACGAATTTTCAACTTAAGCTACTTTGACACAGATATACACCCAACTCTTTTTTTACATGTTCTTTTTTACACGTTTTTGAAATAACACATTTGACATATTAGACGAATAAATTTTTTTTTTCTAACAAGCATTTAAGGTGGATTGGGGCGACTGTGTGACGGCAAAAGTAGCATGCATATTACAATCCAGAATCTTAACTAAATAAATCAAAAAAAAACGTTTACATTTTTTTTTCTTTGAATTCGTGCAACATCAAGAAATTCGATGCTTTTTTTTAAGAATATCACCTTCATAATTTTATATCAACAATTATAGAGCTAGACACGTCCAGTTCGTGAAACCCACACAAAATTCGAGAGCATCAGCGACAGCAGAACATTCAAACTTATTACAATCTTTAAACTTCATATGACGATGTTATTGACAATTTCGCAAGACAAAAATGTAGACGCAGAAATATTTATCAAATGTAATTGGATTGTTTTTAGTACTTACCAACTTTAGATAATTAATTCTATTAATTTCATCATTGCTTTTATATGTTAAATACTTTGTATAATATTAACAGTTAACAAGATTTACATCTGTTTCATGAAGGGGAAGGTACAGAGATTTCAAATTTCCACATGCTATCCCTTTTGCTTTCTTCACCCTGATCACATTTTTCATTCATGTCCATCTGTTAAGGGTACACATGTCATAGCCTACTTTATTATTTTGCAAAATATGTTGTCACCATAGGGGCGTCTGTGAGGAGCTTGGCTCTGCCTGTAGCGCCGTTTTGCTTGAACCACCTGTCAACCAGGTTCAGATCGTGCAAAAAACAGTTCAAAATTATTGAACGATGCCGCGAGTCATTCGCGGTAACCTTGTTCCCCTCAACATCCTTGAAGAAATGCCAATGATTTCACCGGACCATAAACTGTACCAAACAGTACATTTTTCTGGGTGAATTGATTGGCAACTCTTGTATTGCCTGAGGCTACTTATCGGACCACATTCGAAAGGTTTGTTTATTAACTTCACAATCAAACCCGCAAAAATGAAGTTCCAACGTTACAACCTTGTGTTGGCAGAATGATTTAGTACAGAATCTTCAAAAAAATGCAATTAATTTTAAGGCAACATTTGGTAATTAAAATAAAATAAATTCATATAAAACACAAAATAATATAACATATGGCACAATTTTCAAATGCCACAGGAAATCAACTTCAACTCTTTGAAGTTTATAAATGGTATGGTAAATGGTTTGCAAAAAATATAAGGCAATTTTAAGAAAAAAAAAAATAAATATTTTTCAAAAATTAGAAACGTGTAACTATGCCAAATCAATACAAACTTTGGTTTGTCTCATTTAATAATTTAAAAAAAAAATCAAAATAATAAGACCAATACTACAAAAATTGTCAGGATAGAGAGAAGAGAAAAAACTAATAAAATAAATTAAAATATTCAAAACTCATTGTATTTAAATCCAAAAATCCAATTTTCTTCCCATCCATTATACGAGTAAATATTTCATCATAGGAACCATTGTCCGAGAAGGGAAAATAAAAATAAGCATAATGTGATTCTGGAGTTTATTGTCTGTCTTAAGAAAGTGTTAAAAATAATTCTAGCTATTTAATCGTAGATGTATGATACAATTTAAAGTAATTGAAATACAGTAGCTATGGTCTGATACAATCTGATTGTTTTGCATAGAATTATGCAGAGACTCCATGGGGTTGGAATACCGAACCTTAATTAATTAACATAGCGTGCAATTCAAAAATATTGTAGTTTCAATCCACACCTTTGTTTAGGATTTGTACCGTATAAGACGCAAATATTATACTATATACTGCTATTCTTAAAGAACTTCAAGAATTTTTTTGTTGCGGTGATCGAAAGGCTTCTTTTTACCCTGTTCCCTATTTTTTAGGATTGGGAATCCAAATTGATAAGAAAATGTCACGTCTCTTGGAATTCAATTTTTGCGACATCCAATGTTATGAGGAAGACACTGTTTTGTGTCATCTTTTTTAATGCTGTTGCTGCTGCCGCTTCTAGGGTATCTTCTGAGAATTATTCATCTACTTGTCCGATTATAAGATCGAGTTTTATATCATAAGAGTTGAATGATCATGTCAGTGTCTTCTTTTTGATCGCTACAAGAACTATTCATGTGAATTTCTTCCTTTGCTGCCCTCTATATAATTGTATGAAATTTATCTGTGACATTTCTTATAACCATTTGTGATAATTTGTTAAACACAGAATACAAACAGATAAGTGCTATATTATAATTTGTGCAAGTTATTATCTTAATATATAAAATTCGAAATCACGATTTTTTAACATGAAAACGTTTTTAAAATGGGTATACAAGTCACAATAGGCCGCTCTTTCAGAATTTTATGAAAATTGTCGCCTTTGTTTTTAATGTATCTCATGACTCAAAACTCGTAGCACCAAGTAATTATATTATTATATATTCAAATTATCTATTCTGAAAATATGGTACGTGGTGCAGCGTGTAAGAGGAATTTTGTCTTGCTGCGCTTATGTCAACAAGAGGGGAGGGGCATTTAAAAAGGTGACTAAAATTGAAAATTAACTTTTCTTTTGTAACCTACGCGTGCGACACGCAATTGACATACAAACCCTAATACTATCTTACTTCTTCCATCACCAAATTTCGCCCACAGTCAAAGGTCGATAATGAAGAAATAAAGCTCAATATTCAGGCTGACCCATCTCAAAGTGTTCAGATTTTATCACTTAAGATAGGTGTTTGCAAAAAAAAACAGTATTTAGTCACCTGTCTTAAATCGGCAAGGTGAAAAAGTTGGATAAGTATGTTCCACTTGCAGGGTCGTGTTATCCATAAGGCAGTATAGGTAGCGGCGGCTGGGGGCCCCGAGCAAGGAAAAAAATTAATTTGAAATTGTTTTATCGAGTATAAATTACATTGTCAAATTCAAATTTTTATTTTTTTTGCATATCAATACAAGATCAAGCACAAAAAGTTTTGTAAGCTTTTTTGTTGTTAATGTTTTGCAGCTGCCTATTACTAACGATGAGACTCAGACGCGATTCACGAGACCAGATACACATTAAAGGACTTGGAAAAAAAGAACATAACGCACTGGCAATATCCTGGGCTCGAATCAATGGTGTCAATATATCTTTACAAAAAACAACTATGGAACTTCGAACTGCAGTTGATCTTTTAAAATCGCTTTTAGATTTTATGCTTTCACAACGATCATTTGATGATTACGAGATGAAGGCAACTGAGAAAACTGATACCAGGTAGAGTGATTGTTGAAATCAGCATGTGCGATGAAGGAAAAAAACATCACGGATCTGCAGAAGAAAAGAGAAGTTAAAAAGGTGACTAGAAGCTTATCGGGAAATCAATTCTCTATTTGCTTTTCCAACAAATTTCTTGACAAAGTCCAACGATGGAATTAAAGTTTAGTGAGCATTATTTCGTGGACAGTGAGTCTGTATTTATAGAGATGGTGCAGTTCAAGTACTTCGTTTTACAATTAGTGGATGCGGGCAAAGATAAAAATGTACCTGCCGAGAAATCGTATAAATTGATTTTCGAAAATATAGCATAGTCAACTTTCCCGAATGTAATGATTGCATTACAAATGTATACGAGTAGAAGTCTGACGAACGACACTGATAAACGTATTTTTTCGAAATTAAAACTACTAAAAATCAGTCTTCATTCATCAATGTCTCAGAACTGTTTAAATTCATTGGCGACGATAGCGATTGAAAGTGATATATCGGACAAAGTCAACTTTTAAGATGTTTAAACGATTTTGCACTTAAAAAACAAAAAACTAATTAAAAAGTCCTGCTACCAACAACTACTTACTATCCATTAATTAAAAGCTTTTATGCTACTCAGATGTAAAATTGTTATAGTAAATCGATGTGACTACATTATTGTACAGTACTGTAGATGAGTTGATCATCTTCTCAAAATAATCTACAATATTTTGTTTGCTTTAAATCCAATTGGTTTTCCTATATCTCATCTATATGTCAAATGTGAAGAAATACAAATGGTTGAATACTAAAAATTAAACAATTCATTGTCAACTTTATTGTTGTATTTTCCTCTCTGAGTACGCAGTTTTTGCGCTCTTCGTTTATGTATATTTGAAGTTCATTGATAGCGGGACAAGAAAGAGACAGAGTGTTCCGTTGTTTGTGCTTTGCTTTGTTTGGGTTTGAGACTATTCATGATACAACTAAACAAGGTAGCGACATTTTGGCCTGTTACGCTCTCAATTTTGATTTCATAAGTATATCAGTGTGCTAAAACGCTGGAAAAATACGCATTTAGTGTTATGACGTGAATGACATACAAAAAAATTAATAAAACAACAAATTAATAAACAAAACAGAAACTTTTCTATTTTTCACACAAATTCCTAATTTCAGGTATTTAAATATGCACATTATTACATATATAAATTGAAAAAACATAAATAACAACATATGATAGTGCTGTGTAGCGTAAAAATTAAGAAGAAGAAGGGCGTAAGTATATCCTTGAGAGAGAACCACATAACTGTAAACTACTTTCGCACCTTCTTTTATTGTATCATGGCTGCGTTCGACTATTGCGTGCTAGTTCCCAATAGCAACAGTAACACATACCAATGCAACAGCAATAGCATCAACGAAAGACAAATACGTCACTTTTGTTATTTTGTTTTTGTTTTAATGCAATTATTTTCATATTATGCACATCCAACAAGCTCAAGCATGTTTGGTGCTCTGTGCTTGCATGCTTGGCTTGCTTAGGTTTGCTATTTTACCAAGCCTTCACAAACATCATAGAGATGTTCACTGCACATCTCTGGTACGAATATGTATTCGTTGCTTATGCTTTGCTCCTTCTAGAATTGTGTGTTGTTGTCGCACACTAACATCACGCAGCAACGCGCGCCGGGCTATGCTAGTATAACATAAAATCAAAAGGCTTTAAGGTAACTTGTGATTTAATAAAATATGTGCAAATAATAAATATTATAATCAAATAATAACAAAATTCAGCATAATATAATAATTAATTAAATAATAAATTTATTAAATGATAAAAAAAAAGAAAACAAATGTATTTCCAAAAAATACGTAAGGTGTCTGGTTATAAGGTTGCTAAGGTTGGTATTACATTACTGCTTTGCAGAAGTGCTACGGAAGACTTCTTCTTAAAGCCAATGATTGTTTATAAGTCACAAAATCCGCGTGCATTACAGGTACTGAAGAAAGGCAATTTGCCTCTCTGAACAGAAAGGCATGGATAATACCAACACACTTCAGTCAGTGTTTTGTGCCCGTACGAGAACGGTACGTTAAACGTAAAACTTTGGACATTCAAATTCTGCTGTTCATAAATAACACACCAGGCAGCGCTTCGAAATTAAACCACACATATGTGTGTGGAGAAGGATTTGACGATATGCAGCAGGATGACATAAATAAACTGTTCACTTAATTGAAGACAACTTGCTCGGCACATGATGCGTTAGAAGATTCGTATACTCAACCGACATACACAAAACTTTGTTTAGAAAAACTGCATCAATTCCCTGCTTTAGCAAATTAATTTGAAGAGATGTTTTAAAGACGACTTCAAAATAATTTTCATCAAAATTTAAAATCATATCGGGAATTAGAAAAAACGTTAATTAATGAAAAACACAAACAAAGCTAACAGACTTCTTATCAAAAAATAAGATGTTAATTGAATAACTTAGTGTTAAAATTGTTACTACTCCATTGATTGAAATTTTTAATTTTTTAATTTGAGCTAAATTGAGCCGATTTGTATGGGAACTGAATCTCGTATTACGCGGCCTTGTATAACGCGGTGTTTTACAGTATGTAAATTGAAAGTATGGTTGAAACATTGTCCTCTGCAGTTATAGATGCTATTTGCTGTTTCCAAAAAACAAGCTATCAATTTTTACACCAAGAATCTTCGGAAGAGGTGATTTGGGAACCCTTAAGCCAGTTCCATCATAACTTCCTTAGTCCAGGAAGTGAAAATGGATGATGTTGATTTGGACGGTGAGTGCTTAAGGTTTTCTTTTTTGTTTTTAAATCTGTTAGTATGGTTGCTTTGGATGTGCAAGCTGCATTTGATTCAGTCTTTGGCAGTGTGTGTCGCGACCACCGGGGGGTCGCGGAGGGTCGATAAGCCTCAGTAGAAAAAAAAAAATAAAAGTCAAAAAGACATTTTTAATAAGGAAATACTTAAGAACATTTATTATTAACATATAAAAAAAATCTACGAGTCATATTAATGTGAAGTGGGCGCCTGTTTTGCATTAACCAATTTCTACAATCGCGGATCCGTTTTTGTTACATTTACAATTAAAATTGTTTATAAAGCTGCATTTAAAAACAGATTTATTATCCACCTTTGGCCATTATTTTCTGATAGTTCTTGCATCGAGAAATACGGACATAATTCATCTTTCAAATTCTGCAATACCATTTCCATACCAGGTACATATGCTTTGATGTTTATCTCAGACCCCACTTCTTCAATAAAAGGCTGAATTGATGAAAATGAATCGAAGTTGTTTTGTTTTATAGATGATAGCCATAAGTTAATTTTTCTTGTAAAACCATGGATTTTGTCCTTAGCGGAAATGACATTTTCATCCCGTCCTTTTTATTCAAGGCATTTAAATGGTTAAACAATTCAGAAAGAAAAGCTATTTTTAAAAGAAATTCCGAGTCACAAAATAATTTGCAAAAATTCTGACCTCGCCTGCTGTAAATACACCAGAAATTCAGCTCAAGGTTCGAAACTCTTGTCAGTACTTTACCTTTTGAAATATTCGTGTCTGTAGCGATTTTTCTATAATAGAATTTATTATTTTTATAATTATATTGAGAGTTTCATTGTATTCCTGTGGCAAGATTTTGGCCGCAAGAGCTTGGCGATGAAGAAAGCAATGCACCCAACAAGCATTCGCCATTAGTTTTTTTAGTCTGGTAATAAATCCGTTTTTCGCAACAGTCATGGCTTTTGCTCCGTCACTACAAGTAGCTATGCATTTCTTCGCCCAATCGACATGTTTTATTCTTTTTAAATAAAAAACTGTATACATAAATAAATTTTTAATAATATCGACTGTAATGGTCTGGAGCAGCGGAGGGTAGGGGGTCGCTAAATATTTTTACACACTAAGGGGGTCGCGACACAAAAAAGATTGAAAAACACTGCTGTATGGCATAGAGGCAAATTGTAAACATTACTCTAATTTTCATTCATACCTTATTAAAATCATTGTAAATTTCCTGAGTAAAAGACAATTTTTAGTATATGTATTAGACATCTGTACGAACGCATTCAGTTGCTTAGCATAACTGAGTACCATTGAATTTTGTACTCAATTTTTTGGAACCACACATAATATGAATGAATTCTAATTCATTTGAGAGAACGATGCCATAGTACACGATCGCATTCAAAACGATTGAAACAAGAAGAGTGTGTAAAAGGAGATAAGAAACGAAAGCAACAAGAAAAACATTCATTGTATTCAGACTCACAACAACAACAACAACAATTGCACACAAATTCTTCGAATTTGTTGTTATGTGTCGGAGAGAGCATTTTATTTTGTGAGAGGAATTTGTGTGCGATTGTTGTTGTGTAATGTAGTCGGGGGGATGTAAATATGTTTGCATACCAACAAACAACGCAGTACAAAATAATATTCAATTTAATACAGCACCGTTTCGTTTGAATGAGAACATGGAACATTGTCTCAGCTACATTCATTTAAATGAATTCCAATGTCAAATTCATTCATTTGAGCATGAGTACCAAAAATGACCTTTTGAATAAATTCATACAGATGTCTAATATGTATATACTTAGATGGACGTCATTCAAACTGCAAGCCTATAAGTGTTGGAGTACCATAGGGTTCTGTGCTTGGTCTCATTTTGTATAATATCTATACACATAATATACTGATTTCTGAAAATTGCAAAACATCTGTCTTTGCTGATGATACAGCAATTTACTACTCATGGGAAAATATTGTAATACTTAGAAAAAAAACCATTTGCAAGTTACACTCAATAATTTAACAACTTGGAAAATTCAATGAAATGCAAGTAAGACAAAAGCCATTTACTCCACCAAAAAATACATGGTCTGTTAACGTCCACTTACAAATTTGATAATGGGGACTACTAGTGTTCCATAGGAAAGCAACTTGCAATAACTGGGCTTCCATTTAGACCAGAAGTTAACATTTTACAGACATATAGCTTACACAGTTGATAAAATAAACAAAACAACACGCATCCTCTACCCTTTCATAAACAGAAAATCGCAAAATGATTACTTTCAAAACAATTTTTACACCGATTATCCTGTATGACTCTGTAGTCTGGGGAGACAGCGCAAATTCACACTTACAAAAATTAGAAATTACACAAAACATATTGTTAAAAATGATATTGAATCTTCCATACTATTTCTCCACAACTTGTCTGCACAAATTAGCAAATGCATATCATCTTAAGGAGCAAATATCCAATGCCCAAAGAAATTTTATTGCACAGCATAATTCTTACGCTCATCCATGCGTACGACTGATTATTTTAGCCCTTTCTTCTGGTTAGTACTAATAAGAATTGGTCTATACTTAATCTAGTCATTGTAGTATGTAAGTTCTACATAAGGCTTTTCTTATGTATATGGACATTTTTCAAAAGCTAAATAATGTATTTTATTTTTTGTTTGTTAATAACTAAGTACTTTAATATATGTGGGATTAAAATATAAAAAAAAAAAATATTTTTCTGTTATAACTGACTGCACCCCGGTAATTAGTCATGAAGAACAACTTTCACTGACAATAAGATTTGTTAACTTATCATCAGATGACGATAAAATATGTGTTAAAGAACATTTCATAGAATTGATATCAGTTAATGAACCGACTGGTGAAAGTCTGACTGAAGTTATTATCACAACGGATATATGCTTAGCAATGCATATTGCATATGCATTTTGCATATTGAACACACAAATGCATATAAAGGCATATTCCTTCATTTTCATTTCAAAAAGACAATTTTCAACTTTGTTCAATTAATACAGTAATTCATTCTGGCAACATTGTAGAGCGCCCACTTTTTCTAATATCTCTAATATTTAAAAACCTCGTGTCACGGCGTTAGTGTATGAAATCCTCCGAAACGGCTCGACCGATTTCTATGAAATTCATTTGATTAAATTTTTTTTTTTATATTTGGTAGGTATGAGAATAGGTCGTAAGGTATTTTTCAACCTCCTTCCCCCACCCACTATTTTTTAATCACGATTTTTGCATTTTCGTTAAACAATATCCAAATAAATAGAGATAAATTTTAAAGTCAATCAAGTCACATTTATCAAATATACAGATAATTATGTCAATATTAATACTTAATTGATTCGCGCAATGAACTACAATTAAACAGAGAACAGCATCACGCACTTTCATCACGTGGGGGCGTAGAACAGCACGCCGGGTATACTAGTACTTGTATAAAATTAAGAAAGATCAGCCATCCACAATTTTTTTTTTTTTTTTTTTTAAATAAGCGGTGGATCAAGTTCCATGCGAATCAACACTTCGACAGCATTACTTGCCTTGGCTGTACAATAAATCTTAAAGGTGCTAAAAAGTCTATCCGCATTGTGGTAGAAATAAGAACTTCAATTTCTACTTTCTACTTTAGAAAATAAAACATATTTGGAAAATTTTCACGCTATTCCAGGCAGAAATAAATGGGTGCCACAGATTCCTACGTAAAAAAACTGTCCCTAACGGAGCTGACTATTTTTTCATACTACCCTGTGTCGTCTACAGATGTTGAACGAAGTTTCTCTGCATATGCAAGCATATTAACAGAAAAACGTAAATCTTTAAAATTTCAGAATTTAAAATATTATCTTATTATTTCCTGTATTAATAAGAACGTTCAAGTGGACGACAAAAATTAATAAAGGGAAACTTGTAAAATAATACATATGATTAAGTCTGAATTTTTGAAAGAAATTAAAAACCCTTCTATATATGCATTTGAATAGTTCCTTTTTTTGCATATTTATATTATTAGTTTTTTCGGGCATATTGTAAGCGCTTATTTCAACATTTTTCATGCATATAAATATCCGCTCTGGTTATTACATATTAATATTTTAAATAAACGCGAATTGGAATTGAACAATTATAGGGGTCAGGGTTATAACAACGGGACGATTGTGAGATGAAAACATATTGAGGTTCAAAAGAGAATTCTGGACCTAAACGCAATTTCATTCACAATTGGTCGGCATTTCAAATACAACATTTATTTGTTTGAGCAAGTATTAAGTATTTGCAAATGTCGGCACAAAACCCAATTTATTATATTTTATTTGGCCCATCGAGCCAATGAAAACTTGCTTTGTCCATAACGAAACAAATGCCTTATTTACCGTTTAAAATGCATTCGTGCAAGACTTTAGTACCTACCATACAAAGCCAAATTGAAATTAATGTTTTTTAGAATTTTTTTTTTTGTTTTTTGTCTTATCGAACTGAAATTTGGGCACTAGAAGTGTCTGATCCATATTAACTAGACATGTGAATGATTGCAATCAGTTTTCGCACTTCTGTTTGTATCATAACTACGTAGTGATACTTAATGCAATCAATAATCATTTTTACTAGCACAAAGCGTACGAAAGAAAACGAGAACAATTTTTTTAGATATCAATTCTAAACGGTTACTCCTTTTAATCATAGTTTTTTATGATTATGAAAAGTATTTAGTTCATACAAGACATCTATACGAACGCATTCAGTTGCTTAGCATAACTGAGTACCATTGAATTTTGTACTCTTTTTTTTGGAACCACACATTATATGAATGAATTCTAATTTATTTGAGAGAACGATGCCATAGTACACGATCGCATTCAAAACGATTGGAACAAGAAGAGTCTGTAAAAGGAGGTAAGAAACGAAAGACTCACAACATCAACAACAATTGCACACAAATTCTGCGAAATTGTTGTGTGTCGGGGAGAGCATATTATTTTGTGAGAGGAATTTGTGTGCGATTGTTGTTGTGTAATGTAGTCGGGGGGATGTAAATATTTTTGCATACCAACAAACAACGCAGTACAAAATAACATTCAATTTAATTCAGCACCGTTTCGTTTGAATGAGAACATGAAACATTGTCTCATCTACATTTAGACATTGGAATTTATTTAAAGGAATTCGAATGTCAAATTCATTCATTTGAGCATGAATACCAAAAATGCCTTTTGAATGAATTCATACAGATGTCTAGTTCATACTATATGTACTAAGTGTAAAAACGTTGTTGTTGTCTACTGTCTGCTGGGGGTGCGAAGTGAGGTGAGCGCTCTAATAAGACAAAAATATTTCGTAATAAAACAACAAAAACGTACATCTTCATCCTAGCCCCTCTCTCTCTCTCTCTCTCTCACTCACTCATTATTACCACGTTTATAAGACGCGTGAAACGCTTTGCACTTATTTCAGCATGTCTCAGAACAGTTTTTGTTAGTTATTAATGCGTGCGACGTCTTGCGCTCTTGGTGAAAACGTATATGTATTTTTTAAAGTTGCCATATGCATAAAATATGATGTAGCTCACATCTCAAAATAAGGTTTTATTTTAAAATTACATTGTACAAGAAAAGTGTTCAATGTATAATGCTTATTTTGATTTTTAATAACATTTTGCAATGATTTTTAAATCATAATTCACAAAATCATTGAGGAAATGATAATAAAGGAATATAATAATGTAATTATTTACCCTTCTCACAAGTGAAAGAAGGGCCTCTAACTTTACGGAAGGGCTGGACGATCATTGCGACGGAGACTAGATCAGTTACTTGTATTAACAAAAGCTCTGGCTAGTGGATTCATATGCTGCACAAGTTTATTCTCATAGTTATGTTTCCGCTTCGAAAACTCATCTTTTACTAAACATAAGTGCAAATAATTTTCGATGTGTGTCTTTTCGTGTCTTTCTATGGCTTCCAAGCATTTTGTATATTTTTAGGTCCACTATATGCAAACAACGAACATGATTCACAACATATGCCATAGGAATCAATAGAGAGAAGGAAAGCCATGTACATTCTAGATTTACCCAAGACTTAGAACCAATATAAAAATATTTTCTCAAAAAAAGATCTATTGTCACTGTCTCTGAAGAAGGGACCTTTAGGCTTACAGTGTCCGTTTTCGATCACAAAACGTTTCATTTGATCATTGAGTATTTTGCCATCATACCACCCTATTGCTACGCCTCTGCTTGGAACGTTGTTAATGATCAATATTTAAGTGAAATAATCTTTAAAAAGGAAATGGCAAGGATTAATTTATTAACTCAAAAAAATTTTCATACACTTTTGAAAATTGTTCTTGGTTTTTTTCTAAATTAAAAATGGAGCGCTTAAAAAATCACCCACCACCGGCAAACAACTTTTTGCACTCATTGTATAATAGCATATTTCTCATTTACTTCAAGACTGTCATAACTCAAAAAACATGATGTTTGAGTTAATAATGCAGAAATATTCGTTACAACAAGTTTTATATTGTGTAAAAATTTCATCTTAAGAATTTACATACTCTCCGCGTGAGAGAAGAATATTTCTTCGATAATTATCCAATTTGCATGTAAATTGAAAACTTTAAATGCGTTTTTCTCGAAGTGCTGTTTTTTGAGTTAATGACTTTTGTAGTTATGGTGCGATATCTATATATATAAAATAGGCTTTTCACTCCAACAACGTTTGACCAATCAGCATAAAAGTTGGCATGTATGTAGGTTTGTCACCACTTCGAATCGTTTAATGACGACTGACTTCCTCACTCTAATTACCTACTATTTATATAAATCCTAGTGCGCACGACACCACACATTCTTGCTGCAATCACATTTGCGCACGACACCAATTCACTCAATTGTATACCCACAGAAACTCTAAGCTCAAATACGTTTTGCGCACGACACCAATTCACTCAATTGCGCACGTCACCACAAATTCCTAGGCGCAGCTGCAGCTGTGTACATAACTCAAAACATAACGGAAACTAACAAACTCAACTCATCTTGTTCAAGGTTAAACAACAATGAAACAATGATAATTTAATAACGATGACCACTGCGTGTGGCTCTTAGTTCCCCCTCACTTTCATTTCCTACATGTATATGCATTTCTTCATGAAGAATGTTTATATGCTATCCACTTTGTTAGAACTCGCAAGTTTTTATATATTTTCATATTTTTTTTAATAAGAAGTGCGTTTATTTTGACTCTACTGTAAGATCATTATGCTACCACACAAAAAGCTCATTGCTACAGAACTCCGGTTGTGTTTGATCATTGTGTAAAGTTTAACGGTACGGATGGCACGAATCAATATGTCACTCTATTGAAATGAGAACATTCGAAAACAACAACAACAATATTCGAACATTTGAGAAGAAACACAAAAACATGATTGCTTTCGTTAGTAGCAAAAAATTTAAAAAATGAGCATGGACAAAATTAGAGCGAGAAAGGAACAATGACTACAAAAATCGCACACTAACATCACGGGCGGCAGCAACGCGCGCTGGGCTATGCTAGTATATTATATGACGGAGACCCCATTCTCATTATATGTCTTACAAACTCCTTGATAAGTTTATAATACTATTCACATACTCAAATTATAATATTTAGGGCAGTTTATGTAGCACTTATCTGTTTGTCACAGACACATTTCATACATTTATATAGAGGGCAGCAAACAAAGAAATTCACATGTATAGTCTTTGTTGCGATCAAAAAGAAGACACTGACATGATCAGTCGCAATTCAACTCGTCTATATTATGACTTTATCCATCCATCCCTATGATATAAAACTCGATCTTATCATCGGACATCATAATTTTATTTAAAACTCCGGGCAGTAGTAAAAATTCTCAGAAGAAACCCATAAAGCAGCTACTGCATACAAAAATGTGGCACAAAACAGTGTGTTCCTCAAGACATGGAATGTCGTACACTAGTTAAGGAGGATTCCCAATCCTAAAAAACAAGGAACAGCCTAAAAGAAGTCGTTCGGCCTCCGCAACAATAATGTTCTTAAAGTTCTTTAAGAGATTCATTATATAATATTTGCGTCTAATAATGTACAAATCCAAAGCAACAGTATGGATACAAACTACAAATTTTTTGAATTGCACGCCATACATGGCCATGTTCATTAATTTAGTTCCGGCATTCCAACTTCATGGAGTCTCTGCATGGTTCTATGCATAACAATCAGATTGTATCAGACCATAGCTACTGTATTTCAATTACTTTAAATTGTTTCATACATCTACGATTAAATAGGTAAAATTACTTTTAACACTTTCTTAAACTGCAGAATCACATTGTGCTTATTTTTATTTTCCCTTCTCGGACAATGGTTCTTATGATGAAATATTTACTCGTATGGATGGGAAGAAAAGTGTATTACGCTATTATTGTATTTTTGAATTTAAATACAATATATTTTGAATATTTTAATTTATTTTATTAGAATCTCCCCTTCTCTACCCTAACAATTGATTGCATTCCATTCCATTTTATTTTGTTTTTTCTTTATTTGTAACTTCTTTTTTTTTATTTTATTATCTATTTTTTTCTATTCCTTTTTTTTTGCAAAAATTAAGCAAAGGAAATATTTTAAACAGGATCTCGCAAGATTATATTGTGATTAATATGTTAAATAACATCTTTTGCGAAGTTTTTTTTTTTTGTTTTAAGTAAAAAAAGATTTTGTCTAAATTTTGTGTTTCTTTTCCATTTCTAATTTAAATCAAATTCTTGTTATATTTTATGATATTATTTGTAAAATTATTATTTCATTTCTGACACAAAATTATTTGGAAAATTTTTTTATAAATACTATTGTTCAGAAACATTTTGTGTTGAAAAGAAACACTATTTAAAGTCAGAGGCTATGCAATTTAGATGCTTCTTGTAAAATGATGTGTTCTTTCCGCCGGTTTAGGGCAGACATTCAAAAAACTTAATGTTCTTTTAAAGATCCATTGTGATATAAAAATCCTAAATTATTATTGCAACAATTTAAATCGTAGCAAGCAGCAAGTGCCGACAAGATGCTGGCAAGGGTAGGCAAGTGCTGCCAATGTGTTGATCGTTATGATGTTTGTCCCTGAGAAGGTCCAGATAGAGGAATAAGAAGGAGAAAAAATGATGGTGATCAAGATGAACGGGGAAGAAGCGAATGAAATTTTGGATGATATGTACGAGCGATCTTGTGAATTTTGTGTTTTTTTTATTTGTGTTTTATTTCAGTTTGATAATAAATTAATTATCTCCAACAATACAATGAGCACGATCGTAATAATTTTTTAAGGTGGCGCAGACATTACGAGATTATTGAATTAGATAGTCGTATTACTCTTCCAGAACGACATTGAATGCCTACGGCTGGGATGGGGTCTACGAAAACACACATAATATAGTTCAAAAGGAGATCAGCGAATTATATAAATGGTGATTTTTTTTGTTGTGTAATTGTTGAGTGTTGTATTTTTGGCAGCTGACACGTGATTCGTGAGATGTGTCAAAGTGAAACATGCTCAGTTATCATTGCCATTTAATCAGATAAAGAACAAAGCTTATCAAAATGTGTGCACTGTGAAAACGTTTTTTGAAGTGAAACTTCTTTAGCGAGGTGTAATTCCAAAAAAAATGCTTTACTGGTGTGTGTTTTTGCGAAGACCATACGAACAAGTAACCACCAGCCGAAGATGCTTTTCTCTCTCTCTCTTCGTGTGTGTCGTTGTTGTTGTTGTTGAGAGTGCACATACAACAGAGCTCTTTTTCTGAATTTGCGTTTATCGAGAAGGGAAATGTGGATCGCTGCTGTTCTTTGGTTTTGTGCGCAACTTATCAACAACAACACACCAGCAATTACTACAGTTGCATTTTCGCTCTTCTCTTTAATCATATATTCTTTTTTTTCATTTATGTGTGCCCTACACGACGCTGATCTCGCATATTAATTTGTACGCATGTCGCTGAGTCTTTGCTGTTATATGTCATATATGTAAATCAATACGTTATGCAACCCAATTCTTTAAATTGTTAATTATAATATGCTATAATGAAATAAATGAATAATATTATAGAACACAACTCTAGTCATTATTTTAAAACTAAAAACAAAAAACTAAAACTTAAGTCCTAACATTATGTGCAGCAGTTTCACTTCAATAGTGTGCTTATATGGGTGAGGCACATTACTTTTTTTATCAAAAATTGTCTTCAGCAACGAAGTTCATTTCTGGTTGCATGGTAAAGTTAATAAACAAAACTTCCGAATTCGGTCTGATGAGTAGCCTCATGCAATGCAAGAGCTGCCAGTTCACCCAGAAAAATATACTGTTTGGTGCGCTGGTGAAATTATTCGCCTGCATTTTTTCAAGGATAACGATGGGAACAACGTTACCGTCAATGGCGCCCGGCATCGTTTAATAATTTCGAATGCACGAGCTGATGTCTGAATTCCAAGAGACGTAACATTTACTTGTTAATGTGGATTCCCAATCCTAAAAAATAAGAAACAGCCTAAAAAATAGTCGTTCGGCCACCGCAACAATAAAATTCTTAAAGTTCTTTAAAATATTCATAGTATAATATTTGCGACTATGTCGTCGCATAACAATCAGATTGTATCAGACAATAACTACTGTATTTCGATTACTATAATATTGTATTGTATAATACATATGGGCATTTCCACAGTGTCAAACGTGACCGTCGTACGCTTTTAAAGTGGCAAAAAGTCTGTGTAAGATACATTTTCTTTTCTTCTTTTAGTTTATATAATACATTCGTTCATTGGGTCCACTATATTTTGTGAAAAGGTTGATTCCAGACGTAATTTTGATTCTGAAATAAAGGCTAGAAAAAGCGATTCGAGCGTGACAAAAAACTGAAGTGGGTTTCGTAGTCATCTTTAAAAAACCAAAAGTCAGCAAAACCTGCCAACAGTTTTCAACGCAACTAATTTAAATTTTCTTGTTTTAATGAACTGCCAAACTTTTCTTTTTAAAACTGCTCCTACATCATCGACTTCGCTTTTTCTACGTGAAGTGCGAAGTAGTTCCATCCTATGTACCTGCAACCGAATTCTTCTAAGAAATCGAAGAGGCTCGAAACGATAAATTTATTTTTGTACTGTAAGCTGCTTACGTCTGAGAAAATAAACACATTCACAAACTTTCCATATTGACTTTGTATTGTATGCAAAAGTTTCAAAAAAACCAGAAAGAAGGCTATCATTGGCTATGCCAATGATGTAATACTCTTCACGCTCCTCCGGGTTGCATCCAACCTTCCTTTATTAGCATCACATCAGTTCGAGTAGCAATTTTATTGTATATTTATTCTTTAAAAGTTTGCCATTTAATTTGGGTTTGTATGGGAGGTACCCCTCCTGGTAACCCTAAAATTCATGAAATTTACATGGTTGATGAATATAGATCAGAAACTTATAGGGTCCAAATTTCAGTTGGATACTTTAAAAAACAAAAAACTATTTCTAACAAGAACATTAATTTAAAGGGGGGTTTGTGTGGGAGGTACCCCACCTGGTAGCCCTATTATCAAAAATTTACACGATTGATGGCTATAGATTACAAACTTTTAGTGTCCAAATTTCAGTTCGATACGTCAAAAAGCAAAGAACTTTTTCTAATAAGAACTTTTATTTAAAGGTGGGTATGGTAAAAAGAAACCTATGAGCAAAATTTCAGCTCTCTAGATCAAAAACTGAGGGACTAGTTTGCATACATACAGACAGACAGACGGACAGACGTCTCATCGAGCTGATACTTTTTGTGGTCTGCGATGTCTCCTTCTGTGTGTTACAAATTTCATGACAAACTTATAATACTATTCACTCCCGTGAAGAGTATAAAAAGCGAACATTATCTTTGTTGTGGCTTAATTTGTCACTGACGATAGCAAATGATTTTATTGCTCCAAAAACCATGCCACGTAGTTAAAAATAGTTACTTGGGGGTAACTAAAATGGGTACTTTAAACCTCATTTTGAGGGTTCAGGCGATAGTTTTCCGTAAAGTCTATTTGCAAAACTAGGTTCGATGGCTTAATATAATTTTTCTTCTCATAAAAATATTTATAATCTCAAAGTTTTACACTTACGAATCAAACGTGACCAACTTCAAATAGCTCAAAAAATGTTAACAATAATTTATTGGCACTCGGTGGTTTTTTCTTAATTATATAGACAAAACTCTGTTTCCAGACAAATTTTGATACCCTTGCTGCTGTTATCAATCACGAAATGAAAACAAATGATGTTTTCCGAGTTCGAACGTGACAATAGAAGATTCTCTTTGTAGAGAGACAATGTCGATGACGGACGTAAATTTAATTGCGATAATGTGGATGAAGAGTGGCACAAAAAGAGAAGCCAATTTACTCATCAAAATTTGTTGAACGAGTTGAGAATATCCTCGATAGGTGATTTCAAAAACTTCCTCTGGATGGATATCGCCACTTATGATGATGGTTGGTTCACTGATTCAAAAGGAAAACACCAATATGCGTGATGCCATTCCCAACGATATTCGGTTGTATAATATAATATATAATATAATGTCGGGGAATAATTTTGAAGATCTTAAGTTTTCCAGTGCAATATCCTCTACTGCTATTTCCAAAATTATAATGGTAACATGTGAAGCAATAAACACATGTTTGAAGGATTACATAAAGGCAAGAAATTCTATGTTTTTATTATTTATTTATTTGTATTGTGAGAAATTTGGATAATGTAAAAATACTGAATGAAACAACGTAAATGGAATATGATAAGTAATTATGTAAATAGAATTTAATGTAATGAACGCATGAAAATAGAATATAATAAGTAAAAATACAGTATGTGCAGTACTGAGGTAATCTAATCTAATGTAAAAGATTCGTAAAATGCCGTGAGACTCGATTCATTTCTACCCGGAGCCTGTTGCAGCGTTTCGTTACTGATTATAGTTACTGGAGTACGTGCACGAGGGATTCTAGGACTTGTTGACGCAGATGGAATGAATCCCATTGTGTCGTTAAGCTCCTGGGCCCTTGCATTCGCTAAATGGTGAGTAGGCAAAGTTGTATATTAGCCTTTACTTTTGCCTTCGAAAATATGATTTTTGCTTCATTAAACTGATAACAATTCAGTGAAAGAGTTGAACAATGGCAATGCGGAATAGTTTATCAATTGGACAAAAACTAAATTTAATCTCCGAGGTTGAAAAAGGCACCAAAACAAAAAAAAATTGCTGATGATTATGGTATACCTTTCAGTAGCCTTTCAACCATACTAAAAAACAATAATAATCTTCTACAACAAGCAACCAACAGTCAAGAACGTCGAAACCATAAAAAAATAAGGCTTTGTGAATATTCAGATATAGACGATGCCATGCTTAAGTGGACCGCTTCTACAGGAAAAAGCAAAAGAATTTGCAGAAGCATTAGGTCATACGGAATTTACAGCAAGTAATGTGGTTACACAAATTCAAAAAAGGCATAATATTATCAGAAAAGTCGTTTGCGGTAAGGGTGGCACAGTGGATATGGAGGCTGCTAACAATTGGGTCAAACATGTTTTACCTGATTTAATTAAAGGGTACGATTCTAATGAGATATTCAATTCCGATGATTATATTTTTTAAGTGTTTGCCGTCCAGGACTGTCACGTTTAAGAATGAAAAATGTGTTGGTGGAAAAAAGAGCAAGCACAGAATAAATGTTATGCTGGGAAGCAAATTCAGTGGAACAGAGAAGTTAAAACTCCTTGTTATCGGCAAGGTGAAAAATCCGCGATGCTTCAAAGGATTGAAATCCCTTGATATGCATTATGATAATAATCCAAAGGCATGGATGAATAATAGTACGATTCTTGAGAAGTGGATTATGAAATTGGCCAGTAAATTTGCTAATGAAAAAAGGAACATCTCAAAAAGTGTGCAAGCTAAACTAAAAAACATTAAGCTCACATTTTTTCCCCCGAATATGACATCGTCATTGCAGCCAATGGATCAAGGCATTATAATTAATTTAAAACAACACTACAGAAAAAGGATATTGAGGAAAATTTTAGAATCAAAAGTAAACGTATCATTGTCAATTTCTTTACTTGATGGCTTAAGACAATTAAGTAAAGCTTGGAAAGATGTGAAAGCAGAAACAATTACAAACTCTTTTGGAAAAGCAGTATTTTCAAAAGATAGTGGTATTCGTTCGTATGCAGCTGGATTCTTCTGATGATGAGAGCAATATGCCTCTAGCAGCATTGTCTAACTTACAAAAATTGGTGTGGCTGTGCCTAGAGATCTTAACTTACACAACTTAATTTCTGCTTACGCTGTGCCCGGATGGATGTATTCCAACCGCAAATTATCTTCATATTTTAATGTGGCCTTTTGACGAGTATAAGCGGACATTATACTTAGTATTTCATTTTTCTACTTTCATTTTTAATCTTTTTATATTTTAACAGCTTTAACACATTTCACTTATCAAGAGACAAGAACTTTTTGTTTTACTTAATTACTCACTCTGAATAGGTGCTATATGCATTGTTCGTTTACACGCGAAACATTCGAAATGAAACGATACGTACAAGAACAAGAAAGCAGATTATATTCGGCTATGACGAAGTTGTAATACCCTTTACGCTCGTGTGATTTAGCATACAAAAATATTACATTGTTGTATGGGAGCTAAGCTATCCAATAATCCTAGGAACTTGAAATTTACATGGTTGATGAATATGGGTCAGATATTTAAAGCATCCAAATTTAGATAGTACAAGAAGCAAAAAAGTTTTGCTAATAATAACAGACGGACTCACCAAATCATTTTTTACACGGTGGATACGTTCCTTAGAAAACCGTGCAAAAAAAATCGTGTAATACATGCGACTTATGGTAAATTTGGGGATAAAAAATCGTGTAAGATTGAAAATCTATATATATTTCCCCCAAAAATCGTGCATAAAAAGTAAAAATGAAATCCATGCTATTTATAAAACAAGAAATATTTCATTTCATCAAAAAAAATAAAAATTACTATGTAGTAAAAAAAGGTGTATCATATAAAAATTAAAATTTAAATAAGAAATAAAAGTAGATTTCTCAACTATTCATCGCTACTTGATAACAAGCGTGCACGTTTATTATGGGCTGGAGCATCGTCTTCTGAAGATAATTCTTCCACCACTGTCTGTCTATTGTTATTAAAGGCTGTTGTTGGTTTTTTTGTTATAAAGTTTGTTATTAGCAGCTGTTTTTTTTTTTGTTTTTAAGTTCCTTATATAATTCTTGATATCCAGCTACACAAAACTGAAGATTGCGTTTGAATTTTAATGCACGCTCCATGTCATGATCATAAGTAAGAAAGTGTTGTTCCATGTTTGTAGCAAATTTCAAGCCTTCGCTAATTAAATCAGCTGTTAATAACTTAACTTCACCTTCTACTTCGTCATTATCGGCTTCTATGTTATCATCAACTCTCCTGATTTTTACATATTTTGGCTGGGGGCATTATCAACGAGCAAAAGTATTTTAAATTCCAAACCTTTTTGTTCCATATATTTCTGGACTTCAGAAACAAAGCAGTTTTTGAACCAGTTTGTAAACAGATCAGCCGTCATCCATGCCTTTTTATTCGCCATCAAATCAAAAGCTCGCGGCATAAGAGATTTGTTGATTAACAGAGGCTTTAAAATTTTATCACCAGACGCGTTACTACAAAACAAGAACGTCACCCGATCTTTGGCTGCTTTAAAACCACTAGCTGATTTTTCAGACTTTGCTATATAAGTTCTTGTAGGCATTTTCTTCCAGAATAGTCCCGTTTCGTCGGCATTAAATATTTGATCTGGATTATAACCGCCCTGTTCAATTATTTTTGCTAGTTAATCCGGAAAGCTTGTTGCAGCATTTTCGTCTGCTGAAGCAACTTCTTCTTTTATTTTTACATTATGAAATGCGTGCCTCTTAAGAAAACCAGATAGCCATCCATCACTTGCATTAAATACCAGATTCTTCGTTTCCTGATTGATGGCTCCAATTCCTGAAGTCGGCTGTACATTCTAAGTGATTTCTCTTTTATAATTTTCCCATCTATGGGTATTCTTTTTTTTAGTAAATCTTCTATCCAGAAGACCATATGTTTTTCCGTTTTCTCCAAGATAGGATTATGTTTTGGAACTGAGCTTAGATCCAGAAACTATTGATTGTCGAATGGAATCCTCATTTTTTCTGATTGTCCTTATAGTCGCTTCGTTTAATCCAAACGCTTTGTCAACAGATGTGGGACCTTCACATCTCTTTAGACAGTCTAAGATTTTAAGTCTCTAGAGAAATTGTTTGTCTCTTTGGAGTATTTTCTTTAGACATCTTTTTATCGAATTTTATAACAATGAATTAATATTAATAGTGCTTATCGAACTTTTATACTACCAAATACTTAACACAATTTTACATTTATTTGTAGAAAAAAATAATGAGCAATACAAATGTTGCTGCCTTCGAACTGAGCATTTCAACACGAAACTCAATTTGAAGAACAACGAGATAAAGAAAAAGCGTGTAAGTCATTATTCGGGCAATCCCCTAATTGTATTTTGTTTTCGTATTCATTCATATGTACAATCACGAATTTGCTTTAAAACACTGGAAAAAACTGCCTTAAAAATTTTTTTCTTTGAATTCGTGCAACATCAAAAAATGCGTGTAAAAAAAATTAATTCGTTTATTTTGTAAGCCGTGTTATTTCAAAATCGTGTACAAAAAGTCCGTGTAAAAAACATTTGGGTGTACTTTATGAGATCTCCAATGTCTCCTTCCGTGTGTTACAAACTTCTTGAGAAACTTATAATGCTATTCACTGCGTGAAGAGTATAAAAATATGTAATAATAATAACTCTGACAGACAAAATCGAACTTTTTTTGTGCTTGAATAATTGTAATGATTTATTACTAATTCGAGGTCGCTGATTTCATGTTGTTTTTGCTCTTT
Source organism: Amiota communis (assembly GCA_037043315.1). Lineage (NCBI taxonomy): Eukaryota > Metazoa > Arthropoda > Insecta > Diptera > Drosophilidae > Amiota > Amiota communis. The sequence goes on from JBAMAV010001051.1 coordinate 163,479, forward strand.
TGATCTTGAAAGTACCGTTCATTATGCTATTTTTACCAAAAAAAAAAAGTAAAGCAAAACCGATTACCGTTATATGTATTTTATTTTTAATTTCTTATCAACCTCCATAAAATAAGTGTTTTTTCGTTTTTAAACTGAAATATTTTGAATATTAAAAACTTTTTGATTATCAAACTAAATTATTATGAATTTGTTGATATTTCTTTATATGAATTTGATATTTCAGATTTTCAATAATAAAACAACATTAGTAGTAGTGTAATTTTGTATACAACCTTTATGTAAAGGTAAAAAAACAAAAAAGTTGCTATATCTCAAAAACTAGAAGACATAGAAAAAATTCAAAAATCAGATTCGAAATCAGCGACCTCGAATTAGTAATAAATCATTACAATTATTCAAACACCAAAAATGCTGTCGGCCAATGTAATGAAATGCAATGAGCACGCATAACCATAAAGATAGTTAAAAGATTGAACACATTGTGCGGTATTACATTGATATGTAAACCAACGTATCTGATCGTCTGTTCTTCTTTGTCGGCAGTGTTTTGTTTTTGTTCTTCGTATAATGAACGCAGCCACTGAGCGACCAAGAGAGACTCAAGAGAGAGTTCTGACCACATATATAGAACACATTAGTTCTCTATTACCTACGAGAATTTTCTCAGCCAAAAATAAGGCAAAATTGCGACGCTACCCACACCACCCGCCGCAATGTTACACAGGCCTAACTAAACGTAACCAATTCTTTGATCCTTCAGCTACCGAGTGGTGTAATTATTAATTTTGGATGTGGACAATAGTTTAGCAAGTACAACACCAAGCTGTATACCATCAATTTTTTAGGTTTACCCCGTGGTATCAAAATTATAGACGTATCTACGTCAAAAGATAATATGACGGAACGTTATTTAGGAGAGTTATGGTCAAAATGCACCGATGATGTAATCGATGTAACATTTGGTGATTTTATAAATGTTGATAATGATGTAGTCACCATGGCTTGTCCTACAAAGTGTTATTGGTATCGAAGGTAAATAAAAATTATAATAAATTCATAGGTTATTAACAATTATTAATCCGCAACAAATGATATTGAAATTTAAAATGAGATGAGGGAGAACAAGAAGAAGAAGTTGAAGAGTTCTTGAAATTGCCAACATTTTCAGAGACGCGCTCCGCGTTAGAAGTATTCAGGTCATTTGCGGAATCGCGCAGTGATGTTTCCGACAGCATATTTAATTCATAACATATATTTGAAGATTTCGTTGACAAGGAAAAAGAAAAATCTGCAACTTTTTACAACTCCCCTATAACGAAAACCTCTCTATAACGAAGTTATTGTTCGGCCCCGACCGACTTCATTATAGAGGAGTTCCATTGTACATCCCTCTAACTTTAAAGACGATTTACTCATCATAGTAAATTAATACTAGTGAAAAACGTTTAAATTAATAAAATTTAAATTTTTAACTTTAATAACATCATTCAATAATATTTGTTTAATAACATTTAATTTTTCGATCGTGGTGGACATTTCTGTGGAAATGCCCATATACGAATAAGTAGGTAAAATTACTTTCAACATTTTCTTTAGACCGACCTTAAACCCCAGAATCACATTGTGCTTATTTTTATTTTCCCTTCTCGCACAAAGGTTCTTATGATGAAATATTTACTCGGTAAACTTTAACTCGTATAATGGATGGGAAGAATAGGGTATTACGCTATTATTGTATTTTTGCATTTAAATACAATGTATTTTGAATATTTTAATTTATTTTATTAGAATTTTCTCTTCTCTACCCTAACAATGTAGTTGATTGCATTCCATTTTATTTTGTTTTTCTTTCTTTGTAACTTTTTTTTATTTTATTTTATTATCTATTTTTTTCTATTCCTTTTTTTTTTTTTTGCAAAAATTAAGCAAAGGAAATATTTTAAGCAGGATCTCGCAAGATTATATGGTGATTAATATGTTAAATAACATCTTTTGCGAAGTTTTTTTTTTTTTTGTTTTAAGTAAAAAAAGATTTTGTCTAAATTTTGTGTTTCTTTTCCATTTCTAATTTAAATCAAATTCTTGTTATATTTTATGATATTATTTGTAAAATTATTATTTCATTTCTGACACAAAATTATTTGGAAAATTTTTTTATAAATACTATTGTTCAGAAACATTTTGTGTTGAAAAGAAACACTATTTAAAGTCAGAGGCTATTTAGATGCTTCTTGTAAAATGATGTGTTCTTTCCGCCGGTTTAGGGCAGACATTCAAAAAACTTAATGTTCTTTTAAAGATCCATTGTGATATAAAGATCCTAAATTATTACTGCAACAATTTAAATCGTTGCAAGCAGCAAGTGCCGACAAGGTGCTGGCAAGGGTAGGCAAGTGCTGCCAATTTGTTGATCGCTATGATGTTTGTCCCTGGAAAGATCTAGATAGAGGAAGGAGAAAAAATAATGATCCGTCTGCATGTATACAAAATAGTACCTCAGTTTTTGCACATATGTTTCTTTTTATCATACGCTGCACATTAGTCGGAGTCAGCCGAATCGGACTACTATGGCGGGTACTTCCCATGCAAACCCTAGCAACGTCCCAGGGTTGTTAACCACTCTGGGACAGAGGTGGCAAATTCATCTTTTATAAACTTCCGCATCTCACCACACAAACAACCTCAATAAATGTTAATAACTATTACCTTTTTGCAAATTTCTTCTTTCGTCGATAGAAATACAATTTTGTTAATTATTCTATTATAAAATCATATTATATAAATTATTTTTTTTCATGTATTCTTTTTTTATATCTTTTTATTCGAGATTTTTATTCGTTTTCTCTTTGTTTTCAAATCTGATCGAGTGGAACGATTTACACGAACTATCCTCTTTTAACTCCATCACAAAACTCTTTTTATATATATCCTTCTCGCTGTGTGATATTTTCACTGTTCTCCACCAGATAAGATGTACTGCATCCTTTATATGTGACCTCTCTGCCTCAAAATTGCTCGTTCTGGTTCCGTTCTATTGATTTTATTTATCTCCTTTTATTTGTGCTGTGCCTGTCAGTATTCTGCACTGTCTAAATGAAACTAGACATAGATGTAGGAACAGGATTAACAAGCACAATCGCCATGATAATGTGGTTTGAACTGGAACCCCTAAAATTCCAACAGAAACTCCACGAATACAAAATATTTCACAATTATTGAATTATAGTTTTATAAATTTTCTGTTTTTTCACAATTTAACAAAAATGTTTATTAATTTCTTATAGATGCAAATACGAAATACAGTTTGATACTTTTGGAATTGATTTCCACACACACAAATTAGAATTTCATAAAAATTAGATGGATGAAATCACTCGCCCTTCGGTGTTTTTGTACTGTTCGTTCAAGACTGACTCTTCTCTTCTTTTTTATTGCTCAACGGACACCCACAAACTCTTGTTGACCTGTACAAACGGGACCGAAAGCTCTCCCTTTTACAGCCTCTCTCAACAGCTGCTCGGACAGACAATTTACCGACTCACTTGCAGTGATCCCTTTCTCACCGATCACCTGATTTAACAGGACGATCATCTGCTTTTTGTTTACAGCAGTGATGCCATTTTAGCCTTTTTCCGGACAGATGTGTCCTTTTTTTAACTGACCTATCCGGAGAAAAAAGTCCAACATCCCCTATCCGGAAATCTATCCTTTTTTAGTTTTAATGTATTATTTATTTTTTTTTTTTTCCAAATTCTGTGAATATGCTTAAATTACGCAAATAATAGAAATAGTCGACATGTATTGGGTTGTGCTCATCACTAATACCATAACTTAACATTGGTTACATATAAACAAACAAACATGCCGAAAGAAATATATAAACACAAATTTCGCGAGTCGTGGCTAAATCAGCCTGATTTAAAAAGTTGGGTGAGCCGCGATCCAAAAGATAACTATAAGGCTTACTGCAAGTTTTGTAAGTGTGGGATTAACGCTAAAATTGGTCAAATACATTTATTAATTATAAATTAATTATCGTTCCCACATAAACCAAGGAACGAAACTGCTGTCCAGGATGCGGCGCTAGCAATGTTCATTGCCCAGAATGCTGCGATTGAACCAGTCGCCCATTTAAGTGACTTGTGCAAACAAAAATTTGGCGCATCGCAATTGCAATTGCGCCGGACGAAATGCACACAGGTTATTAAAAGCGTGTTAGCCGAACATTTTAACGAAGATCTTCCGAAAGATATTGGTGATGCAAAATACAGTCTGCTAATCGATGAGACGACGGATGTAAGCATTACTAATTATATTATAGGTAGGTTACACTTATGAGGTTCCAGATAAATATCTCAACATGATTGGCACTAGTGCCTCCTACAGTAGTGCCTTAAAAGCAGAGGATTATGACCTCATAGATGAGGCAATAAAGCTCATTTAATATAAAAAAAAATTTATAACTTTAAAATTAATAAAAATAAAAATAATAAGGCAAAAAATTTTGTCCTGTTTTCTGTCCTTTTTTAAATATTTTTTTTCCCTTTTTTCCCGCTTTTTTGAGGTCGGTCTGTCCTGTTTTTGTGATAGGTTGATGGCATCACTGGTTTACAGTATGATCGTACTGTCAAATACAGTGCCGGCAAAAAAAACACCCCAATCGGATTTCCCCCTATTTAAAATTTCTCCCATGCTACAAAAACGGACAAACCCTACACAAAAAATTATCCCACGCGACAAAGTTTCATTGTGTTTGGTCTGACGCGAGTAATAGTGCAAAAAAATGAAAAATGTAAGTGTTAATTTTGTAGTGAATATATTTGTTAATTTCTGTGTATGTATGCTATTTGTATTATTACGACATATGTAAAGTGTTTTAGTATAAATTAATAATAGCATTAATTAATAAATTTAAATTCCATTGTAATAAGATATCCACCGCTGATGTGCCATCCAAAAGCGTTAACGATATTACCAAAGATAAACTTTTACTTGGTGAATATAAGTTCTCAAATAAACGTAGTAGAAGTAAGGTGTGGGAAACTTTTAGTAAAATGGAAAACAACAATGGTGAAGAGATAGAGGGGTTAGTTGGGTGTAAAACGTGTTTCAACGTTTACAAATGTGGAAAAAGCACTTCGAATTAGATGAAGCATAAATGCTACATCATGAATATGTCAAAAAATGAGATTGAACCAATAAATTAGAAAAAAAGTCATTGAAATTATAACAGAATCGACCGTTACAAATGGACGCTACTTCAGCATCGTTGATAACACTGGACTTGCAAAACTGATAGAATTTGCAATTTCAGTTGGTGCAAAGTACGGAAAGCAAGTAAATGTAAAGAAATTGTTGCCACACCGCACCACAATATCGCGAAACATTGCGAAACTTTATGAGTTTCATTGTAAGGAAGTCCGAAATGAAATATTGCTGCATAAAAATTGTGGGTATAGTTTATCGTCGGATATTTGGACTGACGTTTAATTAAAAACTTTTAATTAAAACTTCCTTGAATTATTGAATATGGTGAATCAGTGTAGTAAAATTGTAAGGTATTTCAAAAAATCGGGATTTAACTCCAACTTAGAAAGTTCGCTACAAAGTTACTGCCCGACTCGTTGGAATACAGTGTATTTCGTATTAAAATCTATTGAAAAAAATTGGAGTGAATTCACAAATATATTGACGGGTAAAAGTGAAATGGGTAGAATGCAGGATATGACCTTGAGTAATTTGAGCGCACTCGTAAGACTGTTAGCACCATTCCAATCCATTTCTGAACTACTGGAAGGAAATAAGTATTGCACGTTGTCTCTTATAATACCGAATTTAAACCGGTTAAGAAAAGAATGCATCGTAGATGAGAGCGATGTTCAAATTGAGGAAAAAATGTAAAAGCGTGTTGCTAAACTATTTGAATACTATCGTTATGGAAAATTTAACAAAAATTCACAACATCGCCTTGTTTTTATTTCCACCAACAAATAATCTGTCGCAATTTTCGGAAACAGAAAAATACCAAACAATTTCCGATTGTCATGAAGTTATGAGAGGTATTGTTGAAGATAGCACCATAGAAAATCAGAGTTTGTTAGCACCATCAACAGAAGAACTAGACATAACTTATTGTGATTACGTTCGACCTTCCCAAAATGGTAATGTTAACAATAAAATTGCTCATGAGATTCAGCGGTACATAAATGTGAACATTGCTTTTAGTAAACATTTCGATGTATTATTGCAATGGTGGAAAGTCAGAAGCTACTACTTGGCGCTCCTCTCGTGCTGTTAATATTTTAGGCCTTCCAGCATTTTTGTGTTTTGGTGTCAATTCACCACTATTAACGTAATTATTTATAACGTTTTGCACAGTCGAGTGTGCTCTACCAATCATCTGTCCAATTTCTCGAAGAGATCTGTTTTCCAAATACATTTTGATTATTAGTTTCAGCATATCATGTGACAAATGAGCACTTCGACCCATTATTTCTAACTCCAACAAATTTCAATTTGATTATATCATTAAAACGACGCCAAATGCTAAAAATAAGTAAAACCATACACAGTTACTTTTGCAAAAACAACATCATAACCGGCATGTGTACGATTAATTATTTGGCGTCAATTTGCCTGTTCTGACGTTTTGTCTGGCATATTTCCAATCAAACTAGAATATTCTGATCTTTTAGTCCCTACAAAAAAATTTTCAAAAACAAAAAACACAAGGGTCTGAACTGCTCATTTTTGTTTGCCATCAAGGGTGTACGAATAAATATTTGGTTAAATATTACATTGTTATTAATTTTTTTTTATTACTTCCGAAATTTCCAATATATTGTTAAAATGATGAAAAAAAAACAAAGATTTCACTTCTTAAATTTAGTATGCAAGAAACGATTACAATTGATTATCCGTTGTTCTGATGTAGTACTGCATATAAACGAAGCAATCGTAACAACCAAAGTAAGCGAAAGAAACAAAGCAAGGAAAAGTGACACGCATTAACAAAGAGACATAGTGAGAGAGAGAGCGAAAGAGTGAGAGAGAGAGGGGCTAGGATGAAGATGTACGTTTTTGTTGTTCGTACTACAGAAGCAAAATACTATATTTAATTACCCAGCCAGCATTTATCGAAATTTCCGATCATATTCGAGTCTTTTTCGAGTCGCCTGACTGATTAAAAGAGTCATATATGCGCGCATTTTCTGAGCATAAATGATACTTTTGTCGGGCGAAAATGGTACCTTAGCCGCGACTCTTCTTGAGGACGCATTTATGTATCGCTTTTTTAATCATTTATGAGTCTTCTTCGAGTTATATTCCTGATCATTTATGAGTCTTCTTCGAGTCATATTCCTGATCATTTTCGACTCATTTTCGAGTCATATTCCTGCTCATTTATGAGTCTTCTTCGGATCATATTCCTGATCATTTTAGACATATTTTCGAGTCATATTCCTGAACATTTGCTTTTTTTTTTAAAAGGAATATAATTGATTTTTATTATTTAAGTAAGTTTATTTATATTTATACATGTTTATAAAGCAACATAAAAGCAACAATTAAGACTTAATAGTTTCATCCTTACTTTTCCTTTTTGTGATCCTATCTTTGGCGTGCACAAAATGTTTTTGTAGGACAGCATTCATGTCCTTTTCGGTACATTTTAACTGCAAATGGCAAATATCTAAGAAAAAAAAAAATAATTTTATTGTCGCATTCATAGAAATATGTACCTACTTTTAATGGTTGTCACTAGGAAACACTTTTCGGCGCTTCGTTTTGTGCTTTTTCCCTTCCAGATATAAGCTGATGCCAATTCATCAGAAAATACCTTTCGAATGGCTCCTCTTATGAATTGTGCTGATCCCTCTTCACCCGTTTTCCCAATGAATTGTTTCTGAAAATTTTTTTAATTAATAAACAAATTAATATGTCAACGTGTACTCGTAATACTTACAAATTGTACAAGTTTATCTTCATTTTTTTGAACCTCCTCGTCATATTTTTGAAGATCAGCAATAACGGCGAAAGGAAATCGTCCCACATTTTGCAATTCGTCGATATACATATCTGTCATTGTGGTGCTTCCTACTTTCCAATTTAACGGCGATAACCTCCTCCGTCAATTTTGTAAGTGCCCGTGAATTACCGTCCTTTAGATCTTCCATTTGAAGTTTCAAATTTGAAACTTCAGTTTTCAATGATCTATTTTCGTTGCGTAATTCTATTAAAAGGCTTTGAACGGAGTCACTTGCATTGGCATTATGAAAATTATTTTCAATGTTTGGTTGGCTTGGTGCCACCTGCTCTTCCACTTTTTCCTTTAAATCAATGCTTTTGTTTGAGACCATTAATTTTCTGGGTTTGTTTTTAGCCAATCTTTTTAATTGTTTGACTGACATTGTCTTATTTATTGCTTCACATTATTAATTAATTTTTTCTCTTTGAAATCGGGACTGCACTCTACTCTTCAACAAATATTAATGAACAAAAATGTAGAATTTTACATTTGATTTCAAATTTGTGAAAAAGAAAGACGAAAAAGTCCCGTTAGAATCACAAGGAATACCGTATTGCATAGACCAGCGACGCCAAATATTGCTACACATTCAACAGCCACAACAATCATATTTCAATCTCCAGCATGATCAATTTGCGATTTCTCTACATTTTATTATTGTAGTTCCGAGAAATCACATTTTGAGCATAAAGATGAGTCATTTTCGAGTCTTCTTTGAATCGTATGTGAAATTAATCACTTTTTAATCCTCAAGAGGACTCGAAAAAGACTCAGCAAGATGATTTTTGTTAAAATGATCTTCCAAATGCTAGCTGGGTATAATCGCTGCAAATTAGTACGGTAAATCAAGTACAAGTTTAAGAGTAGAGTCCAGGTCTCAATGTTGAAATACAATATGAATAATGACTCTACCTTAAACATAAGTCAACTCTATAGTGTATGCCCAATCAAAGAGAAATTGGCCACATGTCATGTTGCCACATTTTTAGCGCCATCTACAAGAAATATTGTAATTTAATTTAATGAATAGTGTGAAAATTATTAAAATACTGAGATAGATATTGAGATTTTGAATTTATTATTCGTATATCATTTATCAATTGATGTGTAAAGAAACAAAATTTCGTAGCTTTGATGCCTCCCCTATTTTGTAACTGAAGATTTAATTTTGCATTGTTTTCTTCGGTTCGGTTCTGTTCTGTTTCTGTTGCATTAAAACTATTTCTTTTTTGGTGGAGCCTTCTTATATTCCTTTGGACCCAACATGTTCTTAGGGTTAACCCATTCCTTGAATTGTGCCTCTGTGACACCAGCCGCCAGTGCTTCCTCTTTTAGAGTAGTGCCTTTCTCGTGAGCAGTCTTTGCAATAGCAGCCGATTTGTCATAACCAATATGCGGATTAAGCGCAGTGACTAACATCAAGGATTCGTTCATTATTTGATCAATGCGTTTAGTGTTTGCCTTAATATCCAAGACGCAATTCTTGGTAAATGTCATGCAGCCATCAGCTGTCGAAAGAATTTAAGTTAGTGCAATATACAATATACTGATTTAAACTAGATACTTACATAGTAATCGTATAGAACGGAGTACATTTGAGACAATCAGTGGCTTAAATACGTTTAGTTCAAAGTGACCAGTGGCACCACCGACAGAAACAGCTACTTGATTGCCCATAACCTGGGCACAAATCATAGTGATTGATTCACATTGTGTTGGATTAACTTTACCCGGCATTATGGAGCTGCCTGGTTCGTTGGCAGGTAACATCAGTTCGCCAAAACCACATCGAGGACCTGAACCCAGGAGACGTATATCGTTTGCTATTTTCATGATGCTGCAAGCGATTGTATTAAGAACACCATGTACTTCGACCATAGCGTCACGGGCAGCTAATGCCTCAAACTTATTTGGTGCTGACTTAAATGGTAAGCTGGTAAGCTCTGCAACGCGCTTGGAGACTTTTTCGGAAAAACCTTTCACGGTATTTAAACCAGTACCCACTGCAGTGCCACCAATAGCAAGCTCATAAACGCGTGGCAAACATGATTTTACACGATCCACGCTGTATGTCATTTGCTGGGCATAACCACTAAACTCTTGACCCAATGTCAGTGGCACTGCGTCCATAAGATGTGTTCGACCAATTTTGATGATATCCTTAAATTCGTCCGATTTGCATTGAAGCACATCGCGAAAATGTGTCAAACTTGGCATGAGACGCTCATTCAGCTCCATGGCCACACAAATATGCGTAGCCGCCGGGAATGTATCATTTGAACTTTGTCCTTTGTTAACATGATCATTGGGATGGACCGGTGATTTAGAACCAAGTTTTCCATCAAGAGATTTAATGGCAGAGTTGCTTATTACCTGCAAAATGGACATTTCCCAATCATTATAGCTGGTTAAAAATCATCATCATTATATCAATTGAACAACCTCATTGGTATTCATATTTGTTTGTGTACCAGATCCAGTTTGCCATATAACCAATGGGAAATGTCCTTCTTTGTACAATTTACCCGAAATTACATCATCACAGGCACAAGACACGGCATCGGCTATTTTCGGATCCAAGCCAAATTCTTTGTTAACCTCAGCACAAGCTTTTTTCAATATGCCCATTGCTTGTATCACTGGCATCTAAATATAAATGGATGAAGATGAAATTCAAACAGTTATGGTAATGGATAAGTGAATTACCGGCATTCGTTCGCCTATGTCACCAATGGGAAAATTCATTTTGGAACGCATTGTTTGTGCACCGTACAAGCGACTATTTGGCACTTTTACATCACCCATGGTGTCTTTTTCTACACGAAATCCTCCCTAGAAGAATTTGCCATATAACACATATCATATATACCCGCGTATATCACGATTAAATCCAATCAATTACCGCCTACCTTCTTTTTTTTTCCACAAAGGACAATATTGCAATGAACCGTCCTTAGGCCAATTTCCGAGTAACGAACAATTGCACAACGTTTAAAGTTACGAAAAAGCATTTTAAGTTTTCCTTTCTTTTTATTTATTAGAAAATCCAACAAATAAATTATAATTTTAAGTATTAATTTTTAATTCCGAACTGTTATGAAATTTTTAGGACTAAATTTTTGGAGTGACGAAAAATTCACTTGACTCTCGGCAATTTGTTTTTTTTTTTTTTGAAATAAAAATCAAAAAAAAATTAAAAAATACTTTTGACTTATAATGAAATGATGTATAGTTGCTTGATTTGATTGAATTTATGTCGCTATTTCCATTCAATTTCTATTGAGGTCCCAACATATCTTCTGGCTTGACCCACTGATTGAATTGTTCTTCGGTAAGATAACCCAAGTTAAGTGCTTCCTCCAAGAGTGTAGTGCCATTTTTGTGGGCTGTTTTAGCAATCTTTGCAGCCTTGTCATAGCCGATGTGAGGATTCAAAGCAGTCACCAACATCAGTGATTCATTCATGATCTTTGAAATACGTTCACGATTTGGTTCAATGCCCTTGACACAATTTGCTGTGAAAGTGCGGCTGCCATCAGCTAAAAATAGGATTAAATTTAGTAAAAAGTAAGTAAGAATCATTGGATTTCATCTAGTCTTGAATACTTATGTATATGTAATTTTCAATATACTCACAGAGCAAACGAATTGAACGTAGAACATTGGAGACAACAAGTGGCTTGAATACATTCAATTCGAAGTGACCATTAGCTCCACCAATAGTGACAGCAACTTGATTGCCCATCACCTGTGCCGAAAGCATCGTCAATGACTCGCATTGTGTCGGATTAACTTTACCAGGCATAATGGAGCTACCAGGTTCATTTTCGGGCAAATTCAGTTCACCCAAACCACAACGTGGACCTGAGCCCAGGAAACGAATGTCGTTAGCGATCTTCATCAAACTGACAGCAATAGTATTAAGGACACCATGCACCTCAACCATTGCGTCACGTGCAGCCAAAGCTTCAAACTTATTGGGAGCAGTCACAAATGGCAGACCGGTCAGTTGGGCAATCTTAGCAGCACACTTCTCGGCAAATCCTTTGCGGGTATTCAAACCGGTACCCACGGCAGTGCCACCAATAGCCAATTCATAGACGCGTGGCAAACAAGCGTCAATGCGTTCTTGAGCATAAGCCAATTGCTGGACATAGCCACTGAATTCTTGACCCAAAGTCAATGGTACAGCATCCATGGTGTGTGTACGACCAATCTTAATGATATCCTTGAATTCTTCGGATTTCGCTTTCAAAGCATCGTGCAAAATCTTTATTGCTGGCTTCAGATTATTAACCAATTCGAGCGCAACTGAAATATGTATGGCAGTGGGAAAAGTATCATTGGAACTCTGCGACTTATTGACATGATCATTGGGATGTACTGGCGTCTTAGACCCCAGTGTGCCACCAAGCAATTCAATAGCACGATTACTGATAACCTAAATAATTTAAATATGTAATCAATAGCACAACACTTCACTCCACACTTAACCTTTGGCTTACCTCATTCACGTTCATGTTGCTCTGGGTACCTGAACCAGTCTGCCAAATGACCAATGGGAAATGGTCATCGTACAGCTTTCCTGAGATTACATCATCGGCTGCTTTTGATATCGCTTCGCTTATTTTGGGGTCCAAACCGAACTCCTTGTTAACCTCGGCAGCAGCCTTCTTCAATATACCCATTGCTTGCACAACTGGTTTCTATATATACGAAATATTAGATAGATAATCTATTAATTTATATAAGTTCGCTGCCACTAGCACATGACTCGTTTATTGTCATATGACAGACATAGCACATAGTAGTACATATCATGATTATTGAGAGACTTACCGGCATTCGTTCTGTTGGTCCACCAATGGGAAAGTTGATTTGCGAACGCATTGTTTGGGCGCCATAGTATTTGCTCGAGGGCACTTTCAGATCACCAAAAGTATCACTCTCAATACGAAAGTTCTGTGCAGCCTACAACAACAACAACAATAAATACAAGAATCACACACATTAATATTTTTAAAATAGAAAAACAAAAAACAATTAAATTAACCAATTAAAATAACCACCACGCACGCACCATTTCACAAAAGATTTTTAGATATCTGAATCGAAAGCGAAAGTGAAAAATTTTAATTGGAAACCCAAAATAATAATAAAAAAAAGACTAGAGAAATTTCGGTGTGCGAAACTTTCAAGTTTCAGTGTTTCTTAACGACTGAGACTGATGATGATGATTACTGAGTTGTTTGTTGTTTGTCTACAGTTTTCGGGCAGCGCCTGCTTAGGTCCGATGATGATAAGATGGATTCGGATTCAAAAAAAAAAAAAAACAAAACAAAACAAAAACAACTTTCATACATATATTTATATACGTACAAACTACTCGTATATATGTATATACTCGTATATATATGTATACTTCAGCATGCATTTATTACGCTGGGTAGCGATGTATATGTGATTTTTTCTGTTTTCTTTATTTAGGTGTTTTTATTGTAATTAAATTGTGATAATGAAATTAAATGGTTGTCACACTTGCTCGATACGCTACTTTCATATTCTTATACTTATTATCATTGCCAGTCATTTGAAATCACTCACTAAATCAAAAGTGAGGTCTATCAAAAGATTGAGTTCATACACAAATTGTTGTTGTTCATTCATATACATTTCGATCAAATGTTGTGTGTGTGACCTTCTTGCCTAGTACATAATAGTATGTTAGAATGTCAAGTTTAATTTCTCTTCGGTTCATCGAAGCTGAAATACCCTTTAGACATTAATTTAAGAAATAGTATGGCAGATAAATATCTGTTACTCCACTGTAGCTCACAATTTAGAACCCGATACTTTGTAATTAAGGTATATACTTACTTCAAATTTCCAATTTGTTTTAATTTCTTAAGTTAATTGTTAATGATATCATCATCAGAAGAAAGTTTAGTTTCGTCCGATTATGCTTCATTGAAGTTTGCATTCCATGCTTTGATTTAGGTCAGCAGACATGTAAGCATGTCATATTTACTTTAAATGGAGCCACAATTCCTCAAACACAAGATGTAACCTACCATAGGCGTCTCACATGGCGGAATTACAATGAATCAAAATAAAAACCAGATGAAACAAGATCATCATCATGGCATGCGACTTTAGTACCAGGTTCTTCTGTATAACCCCGTGATAAAACCAATTCGGACATATGGTTGTGAATTATAGTGTGCCGCAAGCGCGAGTAAATCTAAAGTTCTCAGAACAATAACAACAGGCGCTTCATGGTATATTAGAAATGAAGACATCCACAAAGATCTTAATGTACTGAAAGTAAAAGATGAGTGTTTGAAACGTAAACGTAACTATGGGGATAAACTTGTGACGCATGTTAATCCACTGGCCAGAGAGCTCTTGTTCATACAAGAAGTTCATCAATTCTCCATCGCAATGATCGTCCTTTCTGTTAAGTTAAAGTCCGTAATGAGATGTTAACCCCTCATTCACTTGTGGAAACCGTAAATAACTATTCAGTATAAATAAAAAAGCGCTAAAAAAAAACAATCATCCACGTCAGAGCACCAATTGAGCTTTTTCGACCCATGGGAATATATTTACATATAAATTTTTAATGCTTCACAACTCTTGGTGGTAAGAAGTAAAAGTTCTAATTTGTGAGGTTGTTGTATTGCATTATATACAATAATATTATGTATAATATTTAAAACAATACTTTGATCCAATTTTTGGATACTCACAAACAGTCATTACAAAAAGTATCTAACATATGGAAGTCATTAAGAATTAAAAGAGGCTCTTCCAATAATTTAGATCGGATTGATAAATAGGATTGAATGCTAATACTCATCTTAGATATTCTATAAATCAATAGAGTAATAAAGTTAATGTTTACTCTGCAATCTTAATCATGCAGGAAATGCATAACATTTTATAGGAAATTATCTGGTTTCGAAAGAGTTAAGGACATGCATATTTTGGAAAGATATTCGTAAATAGTAGTGACTAAAATTAAGAGACTAGCGACTAGTTCAATTCATTTTCTACTCTATCTGGTGTTTCCGACACAAGATTTTATAAGTTCAATGCGAACATCATGAAAATGTTATAATACTCAGTCATGTGCAAAACACATATGTGTGTAGAAGGGATACAATTGAAAACAGTTTAACACATGTGGGGGGTACTAAACTGCTAAAAATCAAGCCCACTGACATACATGCAGACACATGTATATTTGTACTCATAAGTATATGAAGTATATGTATGTATAATCGTACGCACAAGCAAACAGGGTACAATAAGATCATACAAAGATTATGTGTTTTTGTTTTTTGTGTAAAACCGGTTGATTGTAGACCCAACAAAAAAATATACAAACTTGATTTCAAATTCGAGCACTTCGAATAAAAAGAGATAGAATCAAAGATAAAGAGAAGAGACAGAGAGGGAAGGTAGTTTAATAATTTGTATGGAATTATGTTATTAAATTTAATTTAATTCAATTCATTCAATTTCTGAATACTTCGTTGCAGTGCAGCCGGGTGCAGATATGTAAGGGTATAACTTTCAAGATAATCTCGTCATCGAGCTTATTCATTTACAAAATAGTTACCCTCAAGGCAGCGTACTTGATCCAGTGTTATAAAAGTTACCAAGATCTATTAATCGCCTCATATGCCGACGACATTGCAAGGACAAGTTCCAACGATGGAACATCAGAGTGAATCAATAGAAGTCTGCTAATGTGATCATCACCCTAAGGCGAGATTCATGCCCAAGTTTTTACCTAAGTGGTGGTCTCATTCCTACCAAACGACATCACAACTATCTAGGCATGCAGCTGGATAGGAAATTGACTTGGGCAGAATTTATCAAAAAGACTCATACAAGATGCATTGCAAAAATTAACAAATTGTGATAGCTTAAGTCCAGTAAAAGGAGACTTAGTTTGAAAAACAAGGTGTTGGTCTAGAAAGCAATTATCACTCCTACTTGGTTATATGGCATCCAACTATGGAGCACAGCGTCAACATGTCATATCAAACGCATACAAATTATAAAAACACAACACTTCGTGTGATAACGGGTGCGCCTTGGTTTGTCCGTCACTTCACGCTTCACAGAGACCTAAACGTCCTCTTTGTGAGAGACACCATAAATCTACACAGCAGCAGATATAATGACCGACTATCACTTTACCCAAATCCCCTAGCAATCGCTCTTCCTGTAAATAGAGCCGCCAAAAAAAGACTGAAGATGCTCAATCCATATGAGCTTAAAAATCGAAGAATCCAATAAAATAAAGTCTAATAAAGTTATAATTATCGTTACCTATTGACCATTGTTAATTAATTGTACTCTTTTTACGTATTGTAAGCCATTGTTTAAATGGTATATTACTTCTTGCTATCTCTGTACATCTAACTTGAAAGTTACTCCTCAAAAATAACAATTTAAACCAGTTATTGTTTGTTGGTGATTATTGTTAATAAAATACTTGTTTTTATTAATAGTTACATAAAAGGAGGATTAATGAAACATTGGAAAAGATCTCAGATCTTAAATAAAAATTGACAAATTGCATTTATCAAGAAATGAAGCTGACATTGATGGTATTAATTTGAATAGCAAAATAAACACTTGACTGTCTAGTAAAACACCTAAAACAATCTTTACAGAAATGTTACTATTTAATATCAATGTTTTCAAATATAGAATATACATATGTAGGTACCTTAATCTACCATCAGTTACAGTTGCATATACTTACATATATGCATATGTTTGTGATAATTTGGATACTATGTAGACATATCTATAAAAGCAAAATTCGCAAGAAGAATTCAATTTTGCATTCACATAGCTATCTGACCAAACTCAAAATCTCTTGTAGTAACTAGGTCAGGGAAAAAAGGATGGTGAGGAAGGAATAGGTGGCTTTCCTAGTTTCAGAAAGCTTTTACTGAAGCAACAAGAAGGGTCCCTTAGTAAGAGATTACATAGTTTATGTCGTAGCTAAGCAAATTGTCAAGTAATTTCAATCCCTGTATATGGTTAAATGAACAAGCAACCAAGCGAAAAAACTAATTTTTAAATAATATACTAATTTTTAATAAAGTAATTGCAAACAAACTATTAAATAACTATGGATAATTAAGTAATAGACATTTGCGAATAAATTGTATAGAATGGAAACTAGATTGTGGTTTAGTCAAAAGGCTCGTGTGTTCTGAACAATTAATATTAACATGATAAAATGACTTTTTAAAATTTTGTAATTTATTATTTATTCCATAAATAATTACTTTTCTTGCTACATATATACTTTATGACATCGAATTGCACGTTAGAACTTAGCAAAACTGGACAAATCAAGAAATCTCGGACAAAACACCCGACATAATGCAATCAATGCCATTGTCAGTGTCAAAAAAATCATTAGGTTTTCAGCATTTCAAGCTAAAATGTGCACAAAGTGTTGGGTATTTTGAGGATATGGTTAAATTCGTATATAGCCACACAAGCTTATAAAACCAATCTTCAAATCCAAAAGATTCCCTTAGTTTTTGAAATAAAGAGTATCGAGTTTGATCCAGGCGGGACTGAATTCCACAATGAACCGAAATATAAACTGACCATAATTTGTCCAATCGGCATCTACTTGTCATAATACAATATTTCTTTCTCTCTAGTTATTGATTTGAATAAAATGAAGTTTTTGAAACGCCATCAAAACAATTATTGTAATGTATCTTGATCATATCTTGCTCGTTGCAGCTACCGCCTACCGTAAGGGAAATCTTATCAGAAAGCAACAAAACAATTTCATTTCGTTTAAGAAATATTGTTGTTAGGTTTCTTGACGACTTTTGAATTGTCACACATGTTTTTGATTTTTGATTGTTTCTGAACGCAATTATAAGTACATACATAGTATATCATTTACCAGTAGTGGGTAAAATCTGCAATAATTACATAAGAGAAAATGACAAAAAAAAAACTAGATAAAATTACTTACCATGCCTCGAACTATGGCAGTTGACCATGGTTTGGTAAATTGTTGGACGCCGCATAGCGTTGAACGCTGGAGAAGTTGGAAAACCATTTTACTGCTTTAACTTTACAACTTAGTAACTAATATAAATTGAGGAAATCAACAAGGGTTCGTTCTGCCGATCTTCTGCCAAAAGAAGCGAATCAAAAGACAATTTGACAGCTGGTAGCAAAAACAAAAGAAACAACAATAAATTTGCCGCTTCTTCAGTCAATAGCATTCACAGTAAACTTTATGAATAACTCATCAATTAAGCAATAATCATTAAGGCGTTTATTAAATAACATGATTGTGATATTGGAATAAATTAATAAAATAACAAAAACTAAATTATTTTTAAGCATTTCATTTTGACAGATGTTTATATCAACATAAATTGATAGACCTATTCACTGTGAATGGCATTGGCGCACAGCTGTTCTATATGTCTCAATTCCATTTGTTCCAAACAACTGAAGTGGACTGACTTCAAGTTCTCGCAATTTTTTCAGTTGTCTGGGAATCTTATACATCATTGAATTATGGCTACTTTTATGAGGAGCTTACAATTGGCACAAAAACTTGGTGCTGCCAATAGTCAACTGCATCTTCAAATCGCAAGGAACCGTAAGTTTAGTTAAGACGTTATGCGAACAAGCCACGCACAATGCATTGACAGTTTACGTAACTAACTTGTAATAAATTATTTTGTTTGGTTTTTTTTTTGTACATATAAACAGTTGCCGGATGGAACAAGGATTATAAAGCAGGACCATATCCACAAACGGAAAAGTCCAGAGAAGAAGCTGCCAAAAAGTATCATTTACTGCCAGAGGAATATCGTCCATATGCGGATGATGGTCTCGGCTTTGGCGACTATCCCAAAGTGGGCTATGGCCTAGGCACTGAAGCCAAGGATAATTACTATCCATACGATTACCCGGAGATAAAACGAAACTTCAATGAGCCGGTAAGATGTTTTTTTTTAATGTTTTTAACATGTATATACATGTGTATTGATTTTATGTACATTATTACATCTTCAGATTTCGGCTGACCATGATTTGTATAGTGAAGATCGCTATTCGCAAGCAGAAACACCGCGACTAGCTACTAGCCAATATTATTTGAGCTTTTTGGGTGTGATGGCAGGATGCTTTGCCCTATATTTTTGGCTGGATGACAAGAAAATGTATCGTCCTGTCGCTGCGAAACAATATCCTGGTGATGGCAAGAAGCACTACACCTTCGAGCAATAGAAAGAAAGGCTCAGCCTAAGCGTAATATTAATAAATTAATTAGTTTTCAATAAACCTTTGAAACAATTGCTAATCTGTAAACAAATAAAATTTATAAAAGGCGCTATATCGCTCTCACGACAACACGACACAATTTACTGGATTTCGACTTTTGTCCATGTGCTCAGTTATAAACTACTACATATTACGATGTGCAGAAATCTAAGGTTAAAACACTTTTTGTTTATTTATATGTATATAAAAACATTAAAAACTTTTTCTTATGAACTAACGAGAGATGAATGAAATGATGAACAAAGATAATGAAATACGTTAAGAAAAAAAATGTATGTCGCAAAATAACTAAAACTATTGTATTGAGAAGAGATTGTGGTTATTCGACAATATAATTTGGATGAACAACCAGTAATGGATCCTCTTCTTCATCTTCGCCTTCGCCTTCGCCTTGCTTCTGACTTTTCAATGGTTTCAAGTCTACAGTCTTCAACGGAATAATAATTTGATCGTGGTAAATTAAGCGATCGATGAGTTTCTCAACAAGATTTTTGCGTGAGATAAGTTCCTCTTCGGATTCAATTTGATCTGCAACCTGTTCCAGATACCAAGTAACTACATCACTGCGCTTCATGCCCGAGTCGGTACCCTCTATTTCACAACGTGATTCCTCGGATCGCATATGCAAAACAAGCATGGTCGACAAATTCTTGTAGTCTTCGAATGAAAGCGTTAACTTCTTCTTTTGTACGCCTGCTGTCTGACCACTAGATGTATTCAATCCGTTTTCGTTGTCTTCAACGCCACTAGTATTAGCTGCGGCGCCATTATTTTCCATATCAATATCGCCACTAAATGCCTCGTCACCTTCGTCTTCCTCTAGATGTATGTCAGGTTGTTCTATTCTTATGATAGACTTGTTAAGCAAGCGGTAAGCTTCCTTTACATGACGCTCGTGAACCTCATGTGAACACTCCAATTTGGCCATAGCCTCACTAAGACGTATCATGGACTCAAGTTGACGTACAGTAATCCGCCAAGTGCTACGTCCAGAAGTGCCAGTGTCACGTTGACGTAAATGCCCATAGTTCTCGACCAACAATACAGAGGCCTCCTTTGTTATCATTGGCTTAAACTGGCTGGCAAAGGTTATATATCGCAGCACTTCTTCACGAGTGTAAGCACGTTCTACTGAATCCTCCATATTTGAATGTAAATCGATAATCTTACGTGCAATGGCATAGTCCATTACTTCATTACATTCATCGACCAGTATGAAGAACAAGTCGAAACGCGACATAATCGGCGCTGTCAGTTGTATATTCTGCTGTAGACTCTTGGAACGATCGTAACGTCCATTGATGGGATTGGCAGCTGCCAATATCGATGTTCTTGCATTCAAAGTAGCACGCACACCAGACTTCGCCAATGTTATGGTTTGCTGTTCCATAGCTTCATGTATGGCAACTTGATCGCGAGGATCCATTTTATCGAATTCATCAATGCAACAGACTCCATTATCGGCTAACATCAGTGCACCCGCTTCGATGACAAAATCAAAACTCTCTTCGTCGCGGACAACAGCAGCCGTTAGACCAGCCGCTGAGGAAGCCTTGCCAGAAGTATAAACAGCACGGGGTGAGAAATCAGCTACTTGCTTGAGAAATTGTGATTTCGCTGTACTCGGATCACCAACAATGCAAATGTTAATATCGCCACGAAGTGAAGTCTTTTCGAGTGTTGTCTTGGTCACTCCGCTGAACAATTGTAGCAAAATTCCACGCTTCACCTCATCGTTGCCATAGACCGAAGGAAACAGACTGGTTATTAAGTTTCCATATAAATTGCGATCTTTTGACATTTCATAGACCTTATTCCATTCAGCGTCGGTCATTTGTTTCTTCATGTCTTCCGCTGTAACTTCAGACATAGGCAAGTCACTACCACCAAAGCGAGCCACCGTAGCTTGTACACTGCATGCAAGGAACGCCATGCGGTAGTTTAATTCACGCATGCCCAGAGCCTTCAAGCCAGTAAGACCTTCTGGTGCCTCACCAGGCTTGTGACGTGAACCAACTTCGGCTTTTGCGCCAGGCATATTCAAAACACCAACATCGGGTACGACAATCAGAGTGCCAGTGAAATCATAACGATCACCAGCTTGTACAGTCTCAACCAATTCGGAGCGCAAGATTATCTCCACCGAACGTGGAATACAGCCACGCGGTAATTCAGCTTGTGTTTCCTGTATGCGAACTTTTTGAAAATCGACAAACAATGATTTCTCCACATCCAGCATGAAGCGACGCCGATTGGCGCACACAGGATTTCGGCAAATAGTTGGGTTAGTGAACTTAAACTGCTGTTCAACGTTGCTTATCTCTGTCTGACAATCCAGACACATAAAAGTACCTAACACAAGCTCCGGATGCACAGGATGCGTGCGTACAACTTGTCCCGAAATGCGTGTCAAAGTGCCAATTTTTGAGGTTGTTAAATCACGTACCTTATGTCTGGTCGGTACATCTGTGAATGATACATAGCACTCTTTTTCCTTCTTTAGACCAACACGATCCTTTACAAAACTTGAAACTGCTTGACACAGAAATGGATACACTCGGTAGTATTCCTCAATTACTGTCGTCGCCAAGGTTTGATTATATTTCTCAATATCGTCAAAACTCACTTCGAGCGTACAGCGATCGGGTGATTCCAAATCAGTGGCTGGCTTAATATACTTTCTTTCGCCATCCTCCTTGAATTCCTCCAGAAAGTCTTGAAACAATTTCTGGCAGCCAATGCCGACTTCATCCTTTACACGTAATTGGCCAGCTTGAGTATTTGCCGTATCCATATTTATTTAATCTATATAATAGTAAATATTGTTTAATATTTACAAAGATCGCTAGGCTTTCCAATTACAATGTTGTTACAAGTTGAATGGAATCGATGAAGGAATATTTACTACGATCGAGAACTTGAGAAATGTGTACGCTACACAAAATGTTGATAGCTGCGTGTGCGATTTCGCGCCAATTTTTTGACAACCCATGGCTGCTGCACACCAATTGATAATCGATAACACCAATTATCATTGCGACATCTATCGTAAGTTTATTATTCCAATAATAATAATTGTTCTGCATTTAAAATTTAAATAGATAAATACAAATTGCCCCCTATAAAAGGTGTAAATTTTCAATTAAATATAATTGGTATAACTAATTATTATTATTATTAGATTAGTTTCATTTCATTTCGTATGTTTTCTCTAGGGGATACACTTAAAGTAAACAATGTGAATCCTTATGTTCTAAGAATAATTATGCATATTTCTAATGTAAAATTATAAATATCTTGGGAAATCTCCCCCTAAATTTTATTCAATTTGTACCATTTGGTTGGTGATGGTTGGAATTTATTTTGACAAGTTGTTGCCTATGCGATATTCCAATGTTTCAGTTGCACTTTGTTATCGATTATCGAAGTATCGTAGCCAACTAGCTGACATTTTTTGACATTGTCGCCAACTAAATCAATTTTTCAAGGATATTCTCAGAGTTCAGTTCAGTTTTTAGATAGTCGGGCTAAGTAGGTTTTTTGTTAATGAGAATTTTGATTGGCAACACGAGTATTTCATATCACTTTTGTTTATAAATCTTAATGAATTGAATGGTCTTGCGGCTTCGAATTGGATTGGATTATAATTGTAGATCATTTATAAAGTGTGCATTGAAGACGTACGTCGATTGCAGCTGGAGTATTAAATTTATTGTTGTTGTGTTTGTGTTTTATGCTTGAGAGGAAGTGAGCCGTGTTTGCGGCGGAGTTTAGAATTGTTTGTGTATTTCTTTGATTAATAATGAGTCGTACTACGGAGGAAACATCTGAAGATGAGAACTATGAGCCTGCACCGAAGAAGATCAAATCGGAGTGGTCGAAAAGTTACTCGAATAAGGCCCTCGAAATGATGATGAAGATGGGCTACGAGAATGACAAAGGCTTGGGCAAAGCAAACCAAGGTCGTCTTGAGCCCATCATCGCTGTTCAACAAGATGGGCGTCGTGGTTTCGGTTTAAAATTGGACACTGTTCAAGGTTCGGCAGATCAATTTGATCCTAATGGTGAGGAGATTCTCCTGCCCGAGCCTGTCTCTTGGATATCAAATAAATTCGATGAAATATTTGTTTTGGAGAAACTTATACATTGGATACGCTACGGCGATCGAAAGACCACCCTCGAGGGTGAAACACTTTTCTGCGAACCACAAATACTTTCTCATGTATTGCACGCCAAAAGTGTTTTCGATAATCTCAATGATAATGAGATGCGTCGTGCACGTTCACGTTCCAATCCATTTGAGACAATCCGCAGCTCGATCTTTCTTAATCGAGCCGCTGTCAAAATGGCTAACATCGATTCAATGTTGGACTTCATGTTCACCGAACCGAAGGATCAACAGGACAATCCGCTGGTTAAGAGCGATGAACTACTTTATTTTGCTGACATTTGTGCCGGTAAATAATAAATTACAATTCCATCTGTATATACATACGTATATACATATGTCTGTGTTTGTATACCCGTCTGTCTGTCTATCTGCCTATATTATCAAGTATGTATATATATATGTACATACATATGTTCTTAAATATATAATAGATAAATAAAGATATTTGCTGCAAATGCATATCTTTTTGTTCGAATGATGATTTCAATCAATTTTAGATTTATGATGATTAATCAATATTCTGCACTCTTCTTTAACTGGATACCATACTATACTATACACATATGTAATACACATACACATACATATAGAATCCAGTTGCAGTAGTAGGATATGAGCAATCTTCTAAAACATTACCATAGTTTACTTTGGAACACACCAGAACAGATCACATCAGAAGAGAAGAGATGAGAAGAGAAGACAGTGGAATAGAACAGAACAGAACAGAACAGAGATTTTCTGATGAATTTGATTTTCTTGTTATTTATTTGTTTTTATGACTTTTATTTATTCGCAATTTACATTGCGTTTTGCCAGTTGTCATTTTTCATTTTGTCTTCTGTTTTTCTTCTGATTATCATGAAAGACACTTGTGTTCTTGTTTTCTATAAAAAATTGTTTAAAAGAAGCAGCTCATAAATGAGGAAAAAGTAATAATGAATGAAATTTGAAACCATATAATAATATTGTTTATTTTATTTTTATGTCTGCTGTGTACTGTGTATTGTGTTCTGTCGCCTGTTGCCTATTGCCTGTCTTCTGTTTATTGTCAACTGTCTATTGTAATATAATATAATAATCAATGATAATAAAAGATTTGTGTCTTGTGTTCTTTTAGGTCCTGGTGGATTTTCTGAGTATATACTCTATCGAAAATCGTGGGAAGCCAAAGGCTTTGGATTTACTTTACGTAATGCGAATGACTTTAAACTGGATAAGTTTTTTGCTGCTTCGCCAGAATCCTTCGATCCATATTATGGCGTTAATAATGATGGTAACATTTTCGATGAATGCAATCAGGATTCACTGCAAAGCTATATACACAAACATACACCGGAAGGTGTGCATTTTGTCATGGCCGATGGCGGTTTCTCAGTTGAGGGCCAAGAGAACATCCAGGAGATTCTATCGAAGCAATTGTATTTGTGTCAGTTTGTGACTGCCCTGAAGATTCTACGGGAGAATGGTAGCTTTGTTTGCAAGTTATTCGATTTGTTCACACCGTTTAGCGTTGGTCTCGTCTACTTGATGTACAAATGCTTTGAGCAAATCTCTATAATCAAACCAAATAGCAGCCGTCCAGCAAACTCTGAACGGTACCTGGTATGCAAGTGGAAGAAACATGATACCAGCGCCATTTGCCGCTACATGAATACCATAAACAACATACTTAATGATGGCGGCGACGCCGATGTGCTTGAGATAGTTGACTATGAGGAAATGGTACAGGACGAAACCTTCATGAATTATATTATTGAGTCCAATAATTTAATTGGCAGAAACCAAATTGTTGGTTTGCGCAAGATAGCAGCATATTGTCAGAACAAGGATCTGAAGGAGCCTCGTCAGTCGGAGGTGCGTAAGCGTTGTTTAGAATTGTGGAAGTTGCCGGATAAACTGCGCCAGGCACCTGAAATTAAGCCAACTGAAAAGCTGCTGGAAGAATTACTTGCATGTTGGTCCGATAATAAGTCATGGCTCAATACACAACCAACTGAGTTGACTTCTATTAAACATTTACAGAAGAACATTGCTAGTATTTCTGATTGGTATTTTGTACCCATTGGTCGCGGTGAGACAAACATAAATGCCTGCTCATTGTTTCTGTGCAAATCACGTGGCAACTTGTTGCGCTACACAGATGGCAAGAAGTGGGAGCCAGTCGAGACGGTATTCGAAGTGCAACCAAAGTCGCTTTTCTTTGGCGAGATCGTTTATGAGTTCTATGGCGAAGGACGTACCCAGACCCGTGTCGCTGCCTTGCACATCATTGACGCCATCTATTTGGGTGGCATCGATATACGCCGAAACAGTTTAGTCGAACGTGTTAAGATGTGTGAAAAATATGCCGCAAGCATAAATAAACCATTCAAGGAGCGTACCAGTGGCGCCATACGTAGCAAGCCACTATTTCATTTAACCGAAATTAACAATTCATTCTTTAACCAAATGCGTCATTATACACTGAAGGACAATTCGCATCGCTTTGGCTATGCATTGGATGAATCCAAGTTCTTTGTGCCCGGTGGCATTTTGGTTTTCTGCGAAATTTTTCATACATATGTCTCTGCGTTCTCACGTTCAAGCGGTCAACAATATTTCTTCAATCAATTGAACCGCGAGTCCTACTACAAGGATGATGTGCCTGCTGAAAAACGCGGCGAAATCTACGCATCATTTCGCAATTGTTACACACGCCGCATGCAATGGAAATGGATTAACACCAGACAAGTGGAGGAACATGCTCCAAGTAGCGAAGATCCAACCATCTTATATCGTAGTGATTTCGTCAAATTTCTAATTGAAAAACAAAAAACACAAAACACTTAAATTTAAGAAAGCAGAATCAAAACAAAACGAAAGTAAAACAAAAGCAATTAATTTATTCTATCAATCAATCAATCAGCTATCAATACAATTGCATGTGTTTTAGTTAAGTTGTTAAAAATTACAAGAATTAATTATATTATGATTATAATTATTATCATTCAAGATTCAAGATTCAAGAATATATTTACATATATTACAATATATGTCTTATTGGTTTAAACTTTTTATAGAAACACCACAGCCACAACCAACACCACCCATACTTTATATGTCACCACCAACGAACCAACAAAGCAACAAACCAACCAACCAACCAAACAAGGAACCAACCAACGAACATATAAAGAAGGAAATTTGTTGTTGTTGAATTTGGGTTTCCTGTGTAGTATGATACAATAGTAAATAAATAAAAATCTGAATTGAATACATTCATTTCAAATGTAAAAATATAAAAAAAACGTTCTATTATTTATTATGCACATATGTATACAGTGTACACATATATCCTATGTGCATAAACAGGATTATATTGTATTACTAACTAGCAAACTTAATATGAATGTATGAAGAAGTGTTGGCATTAATCAATTAATTTGATTATTTTTGATTATGATAATTAATCATTAATTGATTAATTTGATTTCTAAAATTTTCAAGTTATGGGACATTTTGCATTTGTTCAAGTCAATGGTAAAATGTAGTTGAGTGTAGTTAAAATTAATGAATCATTAATCTAATTTTTTGATTATGATTTTTAATCATATATCATTAATCAGATTAGCTTTTGGACAACACTCATACATAGTACAAACATAGGTAACACAAAATGAAATGAATACTTGTTTCATGTATGTGGGTATATTGTTTGGAGTTTCTTCAAAAAGGGATTCCCGATATCCCAAGGTTTGTCTTGTTCTACAATGTTTAAGATGATTTACTTTTAAATATAAATAGAGATGCTACAGCATATTGCTAGAAGATACAAGTCAAGGAATATAAAAGAAGTATAATTTAACCCATTTAAATTATTCATTCATTTTTACAGATCAAATGTTGCATCTGTCGTGATAAGATCACATTTTTCTAACTATACTTTAAAATTGTTGAATTTGTCATAGTCTTCTACTATGTTATAATTAAGATCATGTGTGTTTTGAGAATTTTCTAAAATGTTGATTGGTTTTAGTCATTCATTCAAAGTTATTCTGGAAGCATTTTTGATACCCAAAACAAGGGAACCCTTTAAACATGAGCCATTTGTCAGACTCTTTATGTTAGGCAAATTGTAAATCATTTAACTTTGTCAGTTGTTGGAACAAGAAAGAAGTCATAAGATCTGGTTAGATTTCATATATGGCACATATATTCTCTCAGGAGTCTGACTCACGGTTTTTCGGTTCTCTGAACTTATTGACATTTATAGTGTTGTTTTAACATGGCTGCTGCAAGCATACATAAGTACAAATGATATGACAAAGCTAGAAAAATAGAAAGGAAAGGTTGCAAATTGAGTCACAAACAACAAACAGTGTCCATGTGTGGGAATCACAGTATTCTACACTTCACAGCAATGTTTATTTTGTAAACTTCAGAATTCTGTTTATTTTCGTCTGTCAACTGAATACAGAAGGGTGTAATCCTATACTGGATTATCAAATGATACTAAATAGAAGGAATCAGCAAGTTATTACAAAATACTCATCAAATGCCCTAAGAAAATTAAATGCCATATACTATGTTATAGTATGAAGTGCTTCTTTAAAAATGATATTTATCAGCAGATTGTATAAACAGTTTTGTTCTGTTGCCATGTAATTAATAAATCAATCTGAAAACTGTCGCCTACCTACGTAAATACATATATATCTTGTTTGTCAAATATTTTTTACAAACTTATTAGAGTTAATCGAATGTACTACTGTCGTTTGTACTAATTTCTTAGTTAGTGCTGTGATGAGATATGATTTTATACCCTAAATACTCTAAATATGTACAATATAGTATGTATACTTTGGGGATTGTGAGTATCGTATTCATTGATCAGTTTTGGGATTAAAGAAAGGTCTTGTTGGTGGTTCTTTTTCTTGATTGTTGTTGTCAGAAATTGAAACTTACTGTACATTACTTTTGTAATTTTGTGATTTTTAAAAAATCAAATATAATTTTAAATATAATTTATTTTCTCCTGAATTGGACAGTAGTTTACATACCCATATATCATATTTTTTTAAGGTTTCGAGCAAGAGGAGTCCGGCCATATTGATTTATCATTTTTATGTGTATACTTTATAAATTCTTACTCGCTTTCTTCTGTGTATTACTGTGTTATTTACTGCTCTTCGCACACACATAATATTATATGTATGCAGTATGTACAATACAACCTTTTATTCTTCTCTTTTAAAAGTACAAGGTATACAAGTATATTTTATTTATATAAACTAAATGGGGTTGAGAATATCAGCTTTGCTACATTATCAGTTGTCTATTGAAATAACAGCCATTAAGGTCCAAACTTGGACCTAACTTGGACCTTAATGAATCCATAATAAGGAATTACATTTGTTGAACAACAATAACTGTTGTAAAATGATTTTACTTACTACTATGGTACTCATTTCAGGAATCTTTGCGGCAGGTGAATTTGGATTAAAAAATAAAGATAAAGCAACATTGATTATTATTATCATGTATAAAGATTAAATTCGTATTTATTCACAATTTCTTAATTTGGCTCAGTGCAGTCGTGTTTTTGCAATAAAAAAAAAATATATTTCATATAAAGATTAAAATAATATAGTATGTAATAATAAAATTTGTTGTACTTATAACACATTTTTGGTGGAATTTGATGATTTTTGATTTTGTTTTTTTTTTTTTTTTTATAAATGGATGAAATATGATAAATGTGAAATCCATAATTGAGTTCGGTTTGACCGTTAAATGTGTGTACATATGTATGCATTGATCACTGTAGATTAAAAACTAATCCAACAATTCGATGTCTATTGTGATATTGATAATAACTAATGAACGCTCTACATAGTATTTATAGGCTATGGATGGTATGAAAGATCAAGATAGATCTGTATTTTGTATTCTTTTCTAATTTGAATGTGTGTGTGATTTACAATAAATAAATAGTATGATGATCCAATGAATGTTGTTGGTATGTAAATCGATTTGTTGGATTAACTTACAACGTGTCATATGAATCACATAATATGTATTGGCTACTAAAGATTATGATGATGATGATGATGATGCTGTTGCTAAGCAAAAATTATATTGCAATAAGCAATGAGCAAGGATAACATAAAAATCTCTTCGATAAGATTCGTCATATGTTGAGGTGTGGCAATCAAAGTGGGCGCAAATACAGTGGCAAGATTGTGTTCATTCATTTTGTTGGCTGCATAATGTGAGGCAACGCTAAAACAAACAAAACAAATTGCAAAACAGATAAAAGAGAACATTTAATAGTAAGATATCTAAATTTTTATTACCGTTTCAAATGTTCCAACATATATTTGAGGCAATTGAAATGTGCCAAAGGTAATTTACGTGCTGCATCTGCCATTTGCTGTAATTGTTCATTTAAGCCAGCGTTACCTGAAAGACGAAATTCAAATAAAATAGACAGAGATAAGATAAGAGGAATGGGAAGGTAGTAGAAATGAACTTACGTGCTGCTGCCATGAAACTGGGATATGCCTGGAATGTTATCAATGGCACTGGCAATAGACGCAAGTATAACTTTAGTGTGCCGGCAATGACATTGATGTTGCCATACGCTGTTTCGGACATATCAGTCTTTTCACCATAACGATCTAATGCCAATTTGAGTGCATCGATTTCATCGGCAAATCCCGATACACGATATATGCCCTCCTGCAACATGCCACGTGCTTCAACCTCTTCGACACAACGTCGCACAACGAAAGGTATAGAGCATTGATACAGTTGCACCATTGTTGTAAGATCAGCGCCAAAAACACCACGTATGCGCTTCAGATCAGGCACACATTTGGGTGGTACCAGTTCCGAGCATTTTGTATGTGCCACAAAGCCGCATGCTTCACATTTCACACCTTGGGCAGTGAAGCCCCAAAGGAAGTTAGCACACAGCTCACACCAATTGAGCCCCTTAAATGTGTGCACCTTGAAATTATGGGGTTTCTCATAGACAAGTGGCACTATGGGATCACTTTCAGTGGAAGATGCCGTGGTATTAGCTGAAGTAACAAGATCGTCATTCCTATTGCCATCAGCATCATCATCATCAGCAGCACCATCATTATTATGTTGAATGCTATTTATGTCTGGATCAATTGCTGATTCTGTTGCATTTATTACATCTACCGATGCAGCCGGTGCTGGTGATGGCATCACGATTGTGATTTTTGCATCACAAACGTCGTTAGAAGTTATTGCCGCCGGAATTGACGATGAATCTGTCGATGATGACAGATTTGTGGCAGCAGCGGATTTACGTAGTTTATCGGACAAGGAGCGTAGCTTGCGTCGATTCAATGTCATGTATGGGCTTTGCCGATAGCAATTTTTGGTCTGTTGATTTATCTGCTGTATGATTAATGCTGCATGCAGTTGCACATAAAATGTAATCAGTCCATCGGCTACCATTTCGTGTACAGTATTATAACGTTTCGATTCATCTTGCAAATAGTGTCCCTTCTCAGGTTTATAGTAGATTTTAAAGTGTTTCGTACGCTTATTAAAACGTACGCTCAGTGTAGCATAGTCCAAGGCATTGGGACTACGCCGCAATAGATATGTGCCATCAATGGTATTTGCCAATAGTTGTTCAGCTTCGTGATGACCCATGAGGCCATGATATTCTTTGCCATAACAATGTTGATCTACTGTCGACGGCGGCGATGCTGACGATTCCATACCAGAAGATGACATTGGTAATGACCGCGTGCAGTGCAATGGCTTTGGTGTGGGTGCTTCTAATTGTATTTTATACACTGCAACAAAAGAAAGAAATTTCTTTAATGTCCAATCGAATACTTACATTAATTAAATTCTACCTATATGAACTTCACTTACATTCTGGCTTCCACATTTGTTGCATGGGTGAACTTGGTTCAACTGCCGCACGCATCTTTGCGTACCGTTCTTCTTCCTTACTTTTTTCTTTCTTCTTCAATTTTCAATTTTTTACTTTTATTTTGATTTGTTTTCTTTTCTTAATGTTAGCAACAATTTTGTTGTTCTCAGTGCAGCTGGTCAGCCGCATTGCCATTTCTGTGAAACACACACATATCCGATTAATGGATATCGATTGCTGCTGAAATAACGATAACATACTTGCTAAATGAAAAAAGGTGGCAAGATGACAAAATAATTTACACTCGTGGATAAAATAATAAGCGCATGTTGATGACATGACTTTAATGACTTGGTATGAATGAAATGATAATATTTTATGTAATGAAATAAATAAATTTAAAAATACATATATGTTGATCCAAATCGCGAATTTCCGTCCTTAATTTGAAGTAGTTTAGAGACTCATTTGGCATATTAGAGACAGAGTCTGGCAAAGATCAAACGATATTAAATTCCAATTTTGTTTTTATTGTTCGAAATTTTATTGTTGATCCTTATTTTGAAGCAGATCTTTAGTCAACCCGATGACTGAATTGATAACCTTAGCAAGGGTTAATCTTGACCAATTTTAGAGTATGTTTAAGATCTTTATCCTACTGGAATTTTCTTCAGCATAGGGTGTTGTTGTTTTCTCGATTATATCTAAAATTGAGGTGTATAATCAGAAATAACATGTATTTGTCCCACACCGTACCATGAAAAACATTCTCCGAAGGCTAGACCCGTCTGAATTTTTTTTTTTTTGTAGAGCATTGGTACTTTTCAATGAATGTTTTGTGTGTATGGTCCTTGACCGACGGATTTCAGGTGGTTCCGAGACGTAGACCTAACTAATAAGGGGAATCAATTCATCAATCAATTCCTGGCTTGTGGTAGTCTTCGCCGAATCATTATATCGAGATTACATACCAAAAACGTTTCTGTTGAGTCGTTTTTGGCAAGAGTATGGATATTTGTCATTAACGACGATAAAATAGCAGATCACATGTAAAAAGTAGATACAGGATAGTATAGCATGTTTCCCTGAGGGTCCCAAGCCTTTATATTTTTGAGTTGCGAAAGTAACGATCAGAAAAGTACGAACTTAACATGCAGAAGTACTGGTTTGCTAGAAGCGCATTGATTTGGGAAATATGAATACTGCCTTAATAATATAGAAAGGCAAGGAAGAAGTTTGATGATCATAATATCCTTGTTATGGACTGGCCGGCTCTATCTGCTGGCGTTAACCCAATAGAACACATTTGTATTGATTTGAATAAAGAGTGAGTCCCAAAAATAATGAAGAAACAATACATGTCTCCAGATGCCGCAAATTAATCAATTCAATATAAAAAGAAACAAGTATTTTTCTTATTATAACGAATAATTGTTTTGGACTTTTCAAAAAATATTTGCTTCTACCAATAAAACCAAATGTGTTTCTTGAGACTTGTTAGCATTTTTAGAAAGCTTAATACACTCCTGGTCATTGGTTAGACGCACCAAACTTTTTTTCAAACCTAACGGTCTAGGTAAAAACAGGCATGTGTTAAGTGTCCAATAAATGTTGGTTATCATAATTCGAACATTGATCGAAAAAAATGTAGCCCGAATTTTTTTTTTTTCGAACATATAACTATTCTTTCGAAGTTTCTCAAAGTGTCAATGCACTTTTATTTGGTCATTGGGATAGATTATAATTTTATTAAATTGTGTGAAAAATTTGCAATTATTTGGACATAAGCAAATATAAAATTAAAAAATAAATATTTTTGAGTAAGAATTCAGGCATGATATGGGTAAAGGGAAAGTTTTGAGCATTTTGGAACGCGAACTAACCACTCATAAGGACTATCCAATCGGATGATTGTAGAAAAGATAAACCGCCGCTCAAGATCCGTCAATAGGTATTTAAAAAATTCAAAATCATATGGAAAACAGTTAAATGGGGAAAAAAGGCTTGAATTCTCGAGAAGAGCAAAAGAATCTAAGAATCGCTTCTAATTGCACAAAGTCGGCAGCCAAAATAAAAGAATTAGCCGGGTTAAACGTAAGCCCCTCAACTGTGCAACGTACTGTTTAGAAAGCGAAGCATCCAAAACGATTAAAGATACGAAAAAAAAACCACTTCTTAATGGAATTCGCAAGCAAAGACGTCTCCAA
Source organism: Amiota communis (assembly GCA_037043315.1). Taxonomy (NCBI): domain Eukaryota; kingdom Metazoa; phylum Arthropoda; class Insecta; order Diptera; family Drosophilidae; genus Amiota; species Amiota communis. The sequence goes on from JBAMAV010001051.1 coordinate 197,150, forward strand.
TTTGCATAAGCTTATATGACGTATACTGTTCAAGCTGATATTCGCTTCAATGATTGGCGATCTGTCGTTTTTAGCGATGAAAAACGTTTTAATTTAGACGGCCCAGATAGATACCAATATTACTTTCTCGATTTGCGAAAAGAAGAAGTTTATTGAAACCGCCATCCCAGCTGTGAGGGAGGAGTCATGGTATGGGGAGCATTACGAGGGCTGCTATTTATATTTCGGGAATAGCAAATAAGAACAAAAATTTTTTAATGTATATGGCTTTATTGTTTTTCAAAATATTCCCCCTGATGATCAATACACTTTTGCATTCGTTCGAGCCATTGGTCATAGGAATTTTTCCATTCCTCTTGAGACACCTCCAAAGCATGGTTTTTGAACTCTTCAACTGCTTCTTCTACGGCGCTCGTAAATCGTTGACTACGCAGTTTTTTTTTTTGATGTGAGGGAATAAAAAGAAGTCATTGGGTGCCAAGTCAGGTCTGTAGGGCGGATGAGTCATCAATTCGATGTTTTGACTGCTTAAAAATTCACCAGTTTGCCGAAATGTGTGAGAGCTCGCATTGTAATGATGGAGAATGATTCGTCTTCGGCAGTTGGTTTTGCGAATTTCTCCGAAGACGTCCGGCAAACAAATGGTCGTGTACCCCTCAGAATTGACAGTCCTACGTTGCTCTAGCGGAACAGTGGCCACATAACCCATTCTTCCGAAGAAACAGGCGACCATTTGCTTCAAAGTGCTTCGTGCTCGAACAACTTTTGATGGATTTGGCTCATCTTAGAACACTCACACAATCGATTGCTGTTTAGTTTCCGGCTCATACGCATATATCCATGATTCATCACCTGTCACGATTTTATAAACGTCTTTTGAAGCTCCACGGAACGACCTTCACGAAATTCGTCAGGGACTGAACTACGACCACGATTAAATTCTGCAAACCAGCGAGAAACTGTCGTTTTTGATGGTGCTTTCTCACCATACAAAGAACTAAGTTCACCGACACATTCTTGTTGGGATAATCCACGTCGAAAGTTGTGAAAAATAATTCAACGAAAACCCTCTCGAGAAATTTCCATTGTTTTGCCAAATTGATTTCTTCAACTTATTGTAAACAAAACAAAAACCAATTGTACATAAAAACGTTGTACGTACATATGTGCTAAAATATGACAAAGTTTACTATCGCGTCGCCAGATTTTACGTATTGACATTAGTATTGCCAATTCCCGAAATATAAATAGCAGCACTCGTATCGTTTTACAGAACGATGGATTTAATTTTTGTAGAGCAGAGAATGAACAGCGTTTGTTTCAAATCACTATTGGAATTTGTTTTTCCAACGATAAATAACCTTTTTGGACCGTTGCCATGAGTTTTCCAACAGGATAATGCTCCTACTCACTATGCTCGAGTCGTAAAGTCGTTCATTTCAAGGCAAAACGTTGAAGTAATGAATTGTCCACCATACTCTCTATTCCTAAACATAATAGAAAATGTGTGGGGCTGGCTATCTCGCAAGGTTTATGAAGGAGGAAGGCAGTACGAAGGTAAAGAGTCGTTAAGGGCAGCAATAAAACTCGTTTGCACTGAGATTACATTGGACTACCTAAATACCCTGTACTCCTCTATGAAGGACAGAATTTTCGAAGTCATAAGCTAAAAAGTTGGCAGCACTCACTATTAAATATAATATTTAATTTTATTTAAATTAATTGAAATGCTTAAATGTCCAATTTATAACCAAAACAGACATTTTCCTTAGAGCGTCTGTTCATTTGACCAAATTTACTTTTTTGTTGATAAACGTGTAAGAGCAATTAATACATAGAACTTGTGCACAATTACTTTTTAAAAATTGTTTCTCGTATAAAAGCTACAATGTCATTTTTAGAAGAAGTGAAGGTGCGTCTATCCTTTTGACCAGGAGTGTACTTAAAATCCCATTAACATTAATTGTGGAAGGTCGGTTGCTTGTTTATTGAATGATAACTCCCAGGTATTTTAGATCGTTTTCCCATATTACACTATTTATATAAACTTGGAACATGGTAGAAAGCAACTATTGTGCTTCTTCGAAAAGTATATAGCTTTCGTTTTAATTGCATCTAATTTGATTTGTCATTCAGTTAAGATTGGGGTAACACACTACTAATAATACTATTCACTCTCGTGAAGACATAGATTGAAAAAAAAGGGAACCCAGGGATACTTCAGTACTAATTTGTTTGCTGATTGATTTTGTTCCGTCGATGAAGATAGAAATTGCATTTTGGCTTTGTTTGAAATCTTATTTAAAGTAAGCACACTTTGTTTTGGATATGATGGTAAGTATATGATGCTTCAAGCTCAGGTGTCTCCTCTCCCTTAAAAGAAAATTTATCAATAATTAAAAAATGGAAAAAGGAATTATTAGAAAAAAAAAAGAAATTGCCAATTATTTATTATAACGTAATATTCTTAAAAATGTCAAAAACGAAGAGTTGATTGAGTAATGGACAAATGTCATAAGTGGTTTCAATCTTCTCTTATTTGGACCTTTAATGAGGCAAAAAGCGAAATTGTTTGATAGGACACATAGAGTTCGAAGCGGGTGCAGGTTGGCTGGGTAAATTCAAAAAACGGCACAGTATTGTTTAAATAACCTTAAGTAGGTTTCCCCAAATTTTAACATTCAAAATAGTTTATCAAAAACTATTCAAATATAACAAAATAAAACTCTTCGCCGTTCTTCATCATCGATCCCTTTCGTTTTCATGCGTGCTCTTCCAAATGTCTTACAAACTTCCTTCATTATTCCAAAAACACCTCAACATATACTATATTGTATATAACTTTTCTAACGGTCCACCAAACGGACTTTTCCAACAGACTTCGTTCGGATAACAGCACCCTTCTTTGTCGCGCAAGCTTGGTTTGTTTTTTGCATACCTAGGATACAACAATAGTTGCTTCGGACAAACAAACAGATGATATCTTTAAAACTATGCATCTCTAGTGCTATGTTAAAAATCGCCCGAATTATGAGATTAACATCGGAATTAATACTTGGCAAGTCACTTTCTATATAAATACTGAAAAAGATAACTTAAAAAGGAAACCCTCTACTAGTCTATGTTTGTTTAAAGATGGTCTATATTGTCAGTTGGGTGCTCTACTTAAATATTTATTGATGATCATGCTTATTTATATATAATTTAAGCTTAATTTGGTGGTTTCTAGAGATATGAGTGGTGTGAGTTTAGTTGTTTTGTAGTGAGTAAAAAGTTGTGTTCTGGCAACCACAAGTTGAACTTTGTGTTCAGACGATCACAACAACGATAACAATAACGGCCAAATTGAGGAGTTGTTGTAGCAGTCAGAACTTTGTGTTCTTGTTTTGTTTTCCATGAACCCACTTTTAAGGCTGGTCACTCTACAGTAGTGCTGTCAACTTTTTGGTCATTCACCGTCATGGGCATCATTAAACATCTGATGATGGCACATAACATTTTTGAGTAAAATTGAAATAGTTAATGTTTTTTAATTACAATAAAATAAGTATCAGAAATGAAAAAGGGTCCTGCAAGAACTATGTGCATATTAGTGATGTTGCAAATATTCGCATATTTCTTGATATTCGCATTCACATTCGCATTCGCAAAAATTCATGCTAGTGTACTAGTGATGTTGCGAATATTCGTATTCGCATTCGCGATTATTTTCATATTTCCAACCATTCGCATCGAATTCGCATTCGCAAATGTCTAAAAGTTGATATTCGTTACAGCTCTAGTGCATATAAAGCAAAATATTCTAAATCGGGGCAGATTGCGCACCGGTCAAGTACACGGAGAAGCCTTTTTGTCTCGTCAATTTTCGAAACACGCGAATAACCTTTTTTTGATTTTGCTTTCAGCATAAGTACGTTGGGGATTCACCCAGTGGGGCAGCCTTTGTTTTTATTCGTCAACTTGTCTGCGAGTGGGAAAATTAATTAATTTTTTTAGCACTTGTGGCCTAACTCTTCGCGGTTTCTTCCAATAAGGCCCAGGTAACCAAAAAGGTTGGACAGCCCTGTTCTCTAAATTATGTATTTTTCTCAAATTTTCAGATTTAATTTAGCCAATGTGCTCGCAATGTTCCAGGCATAAAGGGATTTTTGTTTAATTTAAAATAATTGTATCTGTTTAAAAAAGAAAATGATAACAAGACAGCAATAAATTAATGTTAACCTCATACCCACAGAATATCGTATCAGATTTCAAAGAATCTAAGTTGGTCATGGCTTTTGTTCCAAGCAACTTTTTATTGGTCATCTATCTATAATTTCTTGAAAATGTTTTGAAAAGACTAAAAGTATGCAATATTTTAAATCTAATTAATTAATTTTACTTTACAGGAGAGTAATGGACAAAATTGTTTACCTTATGTTACAAGGCAGACTATGTAACTTAGAGCAAGAAATTAAAATAAAAAAAATGCCAAAAAAAAGAAATACAAAACAAAATTATTTCACTTGCTTGAAAAGGGGCAATGACATCTGTCAAGAGACAATTAAGTTCGCAACAAAACAAATAAATATCACTAAAATTGATAGGAAAATTGTTTTTGCTGGTGTTATTTATTGTATACATAAGTATTTATTGACGCTTAACCTGGTCTGATGGGATCGATAACATTGCTTGATAATGAATGATTATGAAAATGATTATGATACTGATGAGCAGCAATCAAATCAATTCAACTTAACAAATGAATATTCATTTTATTCATGACAAATCGTTTGAACAGACAACAATCGACGGGAATTAAGAATGACTGACAATAAAGTGATATTGGCCTACTCAGGTGGTTTGGATACTAGTTGCATTCTAAAATGGTTACTCGAAAAAAACTATAAAGTGATCTGTGTAATGGCTGACGTAGGCCAACAAGAGGATTTCAAAGCTGCACGTAACAAGGCACTCAAAATTGGCGCTGATAAGGTGGTTATCACTATCCCATTCCATAGTTCTGAGATCGATAAAGATCGAAGTGCTATTTCATACTAATTACAATAGCTTCTTATTCTCATTTCATTTATTAGGTCATAATTGTTGATTTAAAAAATGATTTCGTATGCAATTATATTTGGCCTGCTATTCAAATGGGTCTCATCTATGAGGAACGATATCTATTAGGAACTTCGCTGGCACGACCATGCATTGCTGGTGCCCTAGTGGCAGCTGCCAAGGCTCATGGTGCTAAATATTTGGCACATGGCGCTACAGGGAAAGGTAACGATCAAGTTCGCTTTGAGTTAGCTGCATTTGCTCTTCAGCCTTCATTGCAGGTGAGTACTTGAGTGAAATACAGTTTGAGAACGAAGGGTCTAAAGTAAATTATGATATGATTGTCGTTAATACAATATTATATTGTAGATCATAGCACCATGGCGTGATGTGGAGTTTTGTAGTCATTTCCAGGGACGCCTCGATTTGATTGCTTATGCTAATAAGCATGACATACCTGTCAGTGCCAAGCCGGCAGCACCATGGAGCACGGATGCCAATATGTTGCACGTGAGCTATGAATCAGGTGTTCTTGAAGATCCCAATCATGTGGCACCATCAACATTATATGAGCTTACTGTTGATCCATTAACACAAGCGCCACAGCATGCCATACGATTGGCTATTGACTTCGAATGTGGTTTACCCATTAGCGTTGAGGATTTAGCCACAAGTCGTGTCTATACAACTCCTATTGCAATGTTAAAATTCCTGAATGACATTGGTGGCACTTACGGCATTGGACGCATCGACATTGTTGAGAATCGTTTTGTTGGTCTAAAATCACGTGGCGTCTATGAGACGCCTGGTGGCACAATACTGTATGCTGCCCATCAGGACCTAGAAGTTTTTTCATTGGATCGTGAGGTATTACGTACAAAGCAATTGCTTCGTGATCGTATGTCCGACTATGTCTATAATGGTTTTTGGTTTAGTCCCGAGGCAGAATATGTTCGTAAATGTCTGATGATATCACAGGAACGTGTTAGTGGTCAAGTCACTGTCGAATTGGCACCAGGCTATTGTCGGGTAGTCGCTCGTCGGGCAGCTAAATCGAATGATGCTCTCTATAATGCCGAACTTGTTTCAATGGACTCACATGGTGAATATGTGCCCCAAGATGCTGGTGGTTTTATAACAATCAATTCGGTAAGGATTCGTGAGCATGTACGAGCATTTGGTCCATATCATCATATGGATAATATATCTAAACTGCTTACTAAGGATCAATAAAAAATCAATAATTATCTTCAATATTTTTATTTCTACAATATACTATATGGTATAATAAATATGTACTATCTCTCTGGGTTGTAACAATTAAATTGAACTATTAAAATATGTGTATACATTTGGATATATTTTTGTATTTCTATTGCTTAAATATTGTTTTCTTGTTGTTTTAATAAAATTTAAATTTGTAACTTTTTTTGGACTTGATTTTGTTCACTTTTACTGCATCCCTGCCTCTTAATTGATACGTTGATTACTGCGATGTACGGGGTTGACTAGGTACATATTTCTCGGATGGCTGATATTGCCATTGTCGGCAAATCTCATCTTGTTCCGTTTGATTATAGCCAGCCCTTTGCGAAAGATTGGAAGAAAAAAGTGAAAATAGATTAGAGTGAAACTCTTCTTACCGTATACAATAGAAGTATTATTTTTATTGGTAAAATATCATAGAATTTGGTATATAGTAAAGCTGATTTTATAAAAATTTACAATTATTATCACTATGTGAAGTGATGTTTGTAATGCGTTGACGAAGACTTTGAAGGGTCCATATGGCCCATCTCTGACCAAATTTATCCCTTATAGTGGCTTTACAGTGGCTCGTATCACGGGGACTCATTTTTGTGCTTTACAGTGCTATTTTAGTATCACGAACAACTGTTTTTTTTGTTTTGATTATGTGGGGTGCGCAACAAAAAGAAGAAGAAGAAGACACCTGACAATCACAAAAACAACGATATTATCAAAATGCTGCCAACTTACATGGAAAATTTTCCCAACACCGCTAAAAAAAACGAATCGAAGCATATCAATTTGAGATAGAATCATTCAATCGAATCACATCTACAACAAATGGGAGTTGAATCAATAGTCGCATCTTCATAGATTCGAATCATATAGTGGCTTTACAGTGGCTCGTATTTTGTGCTTTACAGTGCTATTTCAGCATCAAGAACAGCTGTTTTTTGTTTTGATTATGTGTGGCGCGCAACAAAAATGGAAGAAGAAGACACCTGACAAACACAAAAACGACGAAATTATCAAAATGCTGCCTTACTTACACGGATTACTTTGATACTTTATGATTAAAAATCAAAGTAAAAAAATTTTATGAATTGATCATTAATCAAAATATTTAATTGCAATTTTTAATTTAAAAAAATGATTAAATTTTAACTACACTCAACAACTCGCTAACTTGAACATTTTTTTTTTACCATTGACTATTCTATAACTCGAACAAAAGCAAAATGTTCTATATCTTGAAAATTTCATCTATCGAATTAATCAATAGATGATTAATAATCATAATTAAGTCACGGTTAAATGAATCATGATTAATTTAATTTAATTAATTGTTTGATTAAAAAATTAATTGATGAAAAATATTAGTTTTTCTATAAAATAAAGTCTTAACTTTATAGAAAGAAATAATTTAACATTAACCAACCCGGTATATCCACCAATTCGAGAAAAAATATGTTATTGGTATGGAAATAGTTACAAAACAATATTTATTTTTACATTACTATTAGATCGGACAGTATGAATTGGGACAGGGACATGTAAAAGTTCCATTGGTTTATTTTAAACATTTCAATTCTTATGAAAATAAATATGTATCTGAAATATTTACACACTCTTGGTAGAATTTCGTGTTGGATAGATGTCTATGGTATATAAGTAGTCCTAGGAGTAAATTTTTCCAATGCTGAGACTTGTCATGCAAGAGTATCAGATTCGTTTGATTGACCAATTTACCCCTCAACGATATGAAAAAAATTTGAATTTCAAGCCGCGTCCAATTTCATAATAAACGAATCAATACAATATAACCAAAAATTGGACAGTTAAGACCAATTTATCAGAAACTGACTTAAATATGTAATGTTCTCTTCTTTGTTGCCTGGAAGGGAAAATGCCCACACAAAAAACGAAGCAACATTAGCTTGGAAAATGTCTTTTGTACATCCATCATAAGTTCCATAGTTTTTAGATTCAAAGCTTAAAAATTACAACTAATTCAAGTATAACATTGCATTTATCGCATTGTGATGCCTGATAAAAATTTTAAAAATTGTGAATAGGTGAGGGGATTGAGAGGCAATTGGGTTAATCTACAACTGTACCATACCATAGAAGTCATGATGTGCAACATGCATCTTATGGGCCATCAGCCCGAAGGTGCAGTGCCCTGTAATAACTCCTGTCATCTTCCGAATCTATTTCTTGTTAAAGTGTAGGAGCTCTTTGGTTGATAATACTATTTGGCACACAGTGCCTATATGAAGTTCTGGTAGAATAACGGGTTCTTATGAGTTTTTGTAACGAAAATGCTAGTAATTCTTAAGAATACGAATAGAACTATTTAGAAAGATGTTTTACTTGTATCACCAGTTTTGATATTGGATACAATACATTCAATATCCAATCAATCGTGTATATTCAATCATTTAAAATTTGTTATGTCTATCTATTAGAGCCCTGCACAAGCGGACATTAAGTAATGTAAACAGTCGGCAATCAAACTGTGCACACTATGGAAACGAGTATGGTGTTTTCGAATCGTGTAATTACGAGTCATGTGTGTTCTTGAAACGAATCATTCAACTCATTTTGTCTGTGCTGTCATTTGACTCGGTATCACACTGTCTTTGTTAACGAATTCAACTAGATTATTGATTCACAATACCACACGAATTAATTTGCGAAAATGTTCGTGCAGACAGTGTGACTATTGATAGGGTTGCTTGTAGCACATGATGCGTTTGAGCGATAGAGCATAATTCTTGGTTTAGTGCAGCGCTTCGCTTGGGTGCGAAAAGTACTATGTAAGCTTTGGAAAAATCGAAGTTAGTTAAACAAAAAAGGAAAATAATATTAAAAAATAAAATAAAATTCATAATAAAATGTTTTATTAATAAAATCTTAACAAAATACTGTACACTTTAATAAAACTAATAATACGAAAAATAATTTTAAATTTATATACTTAAGTAAATAAAATTTGTAATTTATTGTGCGAAGCAATAAATTTTATGGATGCAAAAACAAAAATACAATGACAAATTATATGAGTTAAAATGAATAAAATAATTGATTGAAAGTAAAATTTTCATTTAAAATGTGTACTAAAAATATAAGGGAAAATTATTCATCACAGAAATCTCCGCTGGTATTAATCAGTCTCAAAATACTTATTGTAGTTCTAAAGTTTAAAAAAAAATAATACATAATAATGAAAATAAACTCAATGCCAATAATTTGGTTTTGGATAGTAATATCCATTAAAACTACTGCTTCTGCTGTTGCCATGATGGTAATAGCCATAATCATTATTGTGGCCTTGTGATACGGATAACGGGACTAGACCTTCACGACTGACAGGCGTATGTAGACCATGCCAAACATCACCGGGACTTTGAACAATTTCACGAAATATATTCACTGCTGCCAAACCCACTGAGGCCAATTTCACTCCCACACGACGCTTAAAATGATCAAAATTTTGTTTTAAAGTTGGTGAAGTGTCATCATAGACATTTACAGAGCGACCATATCCATATGATGACGGAGGAGGTAATGGTCCAAATATTTTCTCCCTTAAACCATAGGGATGTGCTAAAATCTTTTGTATAAGATTTCCCGCATTGGGAGGTACAAATAGTTCAGCCTTACGAAAATCAATTGGACAATGATTTCTATTATAAAAATAATCCTCAAACCTTTGATGCTGTGAGCAAGGACTACGTTCCTGAAAGCATGTCACCTGGACAACATTATAGAAAATTGCACCCAGAGTATTTGCCGTTTCTAAATACAATACATAAAGAAGTATGATCAGTTACGAATCAAGTGTTAGACAACGACCAAGGCACACTACCCACCTGTGTTTGCTGCTTGTAGACAACGTCGAAATCTTGCATCGCAATCGCAATGGGAGCGTGTAAATGTTCCAGAATTGCACAGGCCACGACGACACTCGCCCACATTCAGGACATTGGGACACATGTCATGCTCACGACAGCAACGATCTTCACGTGCATGAATACCCAAATCGTCATAGCTTGTTGCTGCTGTACCGGGACCGCACCATTTTGTACCGGGATAAATAAAACCCAAGCCGCCACGGAATTCATGACCGTATGAACCTTGATTCTTGCAGACCTCTTCCAATTCCATTACAGAGTCATGTGCAACTTGGCGTATGCGACGTGGATCCGATTGCAATAGCATCCTTTGTATGTCCCCACTAAATATATATTATATAACACCTATATACAATAGTTAAATGATGATATCGTTTTGAACTTACCGATCTGTATGCATTTTACAGAATGGATGACGTGATGATAGCTCTACCATTACTGTCATTGTCATATCCGATATAAGGACAGCAGAACTGGATACATAATCCATGACTTGTAACAGCAACAGGGCCGATATCATAAAGTATTGACCCCGTATCAATGTCAATAACTTCATATTGATGATGTTGAGGAGCCCTAAAATACAAGAAATCGAAACATGATTTACCTAATACGATTCAGCATTGCGATGCGATAATAAGAGAGACAAATTAGAGCGTGATCCGATCTGTCCATTCGATCTTAATTTTAATTAACATAATAATCGCGTCAATATGAATTTATGCGATGCCGTTAACACCATTGACCTACGGAACCACAATCAAAAATACTATACTATATAATCAAATAAAACAATAACACAAAATGCAAAATGCAAAAATCGAATAAAGAGGAAGCTATTTAATATTTTTTTACCCAAAGCATAACAAAAAAAACAAAGAAACTAAATCACATTCATTTTCAAGTTTAAAACAGTTTAAAGACCTATAAAAAATCACTAATTTCTTTAACTGCCAACTGCCAATGACCAATAAATGAAAACATAGTACATAGTACAGTAATCGGCATATTTGTAAGGTCAGTTTTATTTATTTTTATTTTTCTAGCGAGTTATTTTTATGTAAAAAGATACATTTTTAATCTAAACTACTACTTGATCCCTAGTCTCTATTATGATATAGGTCCTTGTTTTAATTATATGTATTTTATTATTATATTGTATAATATATGAGCTTTATCGAGTTCTTTAGTTCTCAGATTGTAAAAGATGAATAAATTATGTTAAAAATTTTCAGACATACAACTGCTGTACATCTATACTTATACGAGTAAAAAACTTTGCCATAGGTCTGATAGACATGCTGACTCTGTGAGAAAGTATACAATGCTTTAGAACTGACATTCAGATTTCCATGTTTTGTGGGTTGTTTGTCTGTTTGAAAATGTCATTTTTTATTACTAAATAGAGTGAATTCGATTCACTGAATTTGTATTCACTGTCGAATTATCCTTTAGACACAAGACTAGGGACGCGAGGTTAGAAAGGGGAGCGAGTGGTGTTAAATGAAAAAATAATTAAATAAATACACAATACACACAATATAAGAAATACAAAATATACATATTTGGAGATGGACCAAAGTCAAGGTTCTGTCTGTTTTTTGTGCAATATCTTACTTGTTGTCATACAACAAAATACGTACATTAGAGTAAAAGCTATTGAAAAGTGGTTTTAAGCTTATGTAATTTTCCTGAGGCACATATTGATCTATAAAACCTGTATCAAACATAGCATGTATGCTTCAATTTCTCAACAAAAATATTGATCTTTTTTGACTTTATCAATAAGAGGCCAGTGGGTTGGTGAATTCTCCTGGAATTAAACGAGCAATTCATGAAAATATATAAATATCTGTATATCTCGGAAACGACTCTACCGATTTGACTGATTTTGTTGTATTCGCCTCATTAGTGGTGTGGTTTAAGAAAAAAGAAAAATAGATAAACTATGTTCATATGCAAAGTGACCTTCACTTGTCACATGTTCACATGTCATGGTTGCCTTCTGGCGCCATATGTATAAAATATAGTGTGACTTGTCCATCAGAATAATAGTAATATAAATACAAGTATTTTACGCAAAAACACGAAACACGAGCAAATCACAATCACCTGGTTCTGTAATTTAAACGCCAAAAATATTTATAAAAATAATGGATGGATTGCTAAAAATTATATTGAACAGTTTATGGGCTAAAAAAGCCCTTGCATATGTATGTACCATAGTATTGTATTTCGGCTTTAATAATATTTCATTTACTGTTCAACGAATGATGAGTCAAAACAAAAAACAAAACAAAACAAAAGATACGATTTGACCGGTTTATTGACCGTCAAATTTTTCTATTTGGCAAACTGAGCCATTGTGGTATACACGATGTATGTATGTATGTATATATGTCTTTATCTATCTATCTATCTATGTTGCTTAGTTACAATAACTTTGAGTGTAGAGAGTAGTCTATTAAGTTTATAAAGACGTTTTTGTTAAAAATTAATGGAATATGATGATGATGGTTACGGTGATGATGATAATAAAAATGGTAGCGAAACGAAATTAAATTGTTTGTGGTCATTTTAAATAAGTTTAATGTTTTCTTTCCTCTTTGATTGTTGATTTGATTGTTTGTTTTGATATTTTCTTTTGTTATTATACATACTATGTACTTATGTATAGTATTACAGATTATAAGGTGTGAAATGTAACGTTCCACTTAACTATGGGTATGTATTGTTATTATAATAAAACGGAAACACTTTTTAAACACTTCACACTGCTAGTGATAAATGTTTAATCGCTTTAATCTGATGTTTGTTTAGCATAAAACTGTGTATTGGTGACCCCACAAGGGGGCACGATCAGCACATATTACGTATGACTATAGATAGATTATATTATGATTTAGTTAGTTAACATGCAGTATGTTTTGTGGCAATACTCCCCGTTTCGATAGTAATTCACTATCCCCTTTTCTTATTACCTGGTAGCTAGTCGCAGATTATGCAGATGGGAACTAGTTAGTGAGAATTTCCATAATAAGTCAGCAGCCTCTTTTCGCATTTGGTGGCTAGCGAATTCACTAGACTTACGAAATACAGTCGGTGGCCTTTCAATGACATCGCATAGTTAAGTTCACCAGTTGAATTCATGTAAAAGGAGATGTTCTGGTTCCAAAGGGTCAAGCCACGCAACAGTTTTGAACCAGTGATTCATACTCTAGGGTAGTATTAACAATTTATTTATGTGCCTTCAAAGCCACATATGTAAAGTGTATATAAGCGTTGTTGAGACGAAAGTCGGAATATTTTTTTTCCTATTATTTAATGTACTTTGTATTTCACTTTAAAGATAAGATTGTAAAAAAATATTTATGGTCCATAACAGTTTTATACTGAGAATACAATAATTGTTTCTCATTTACCAGAATATCATTAAAACTTGTTTATTTTTAATGGATGGTAAAAAACTGATTTTGATTTTATTATACCGTGCTTTTAGAATAAAGTTTTATTAAAACACAAAGAGAAGGGACTACAAGTATGCAATAGAAAAAAAAATGAATCCCAATATTGAGACTGACAAAAGAATAAAAGTTTGAACTCCCGAATCACATTGTGCTTATTTTTATTTTCCCTTCTCGGACAATGCTTCCTATGATGAAATATTTACTCGTATAATGAATGGGAAGAAAAGTGGATTTTTGGATTTAAATACAATGTATTTTGAATATTTTAATTTATTTTATTAGATTTTTCTCTTCTCTGACAATGACAATTTTTGTAGTATTGGTCTTATTATTTTGATTTTTTTTTTAAATTATTAAATGAGACAAACCGAAGTTTGTATTGATTTGGCATAGTTACACGTCTCTAATTTTTGAATAATATTTGTTTTTTCTTAAAATCTCCTTATATTTTTTGCAAACCATTTACCATACCATTTATAAACTTCAAAAAGTTGGAGTTGATTTCCTGTGGCATTTGAAAATTGTGCCATATGTTATATTATTTTGTGTTTTATATGAATTTATTTTATTTTAATTCCCAAATGTTGCCTTAAAATTATTTTGAAGATTCTGTACTGAATCATTCTGCCAACACAAGGTTGTAACGTTGGAACTTCATTTTTGCGGGTTTGATTGTGAAGTTAACAAACAAACCTTTCGAATTTGGTCCGATAAGTAGCCTCAGGCAATACAAGAGTTGCCAATTCACCCAGAAAAATGTACTGTTTGGTGCAGTTAATGGTCCGGTGAAATCATTGGCATTTCTTCAAGGATGTTGAGGGGAACAAGGTTACCGCGAATGACTCCCGGCATCGTTCAATAATTATACTCTTCACGGGAGTGAATAGTATTATAAGTTTGTCATGAAGTTTGTAACACACAGAAGGAGACATCGCAGACCACATAAAGTATATATATTTGTGATCAGTTCGATGAGACGAGTTGATTTAGCCATGTCCGTCTGTCCGTCTGTCTGTCTGTCTGTCTGTATGTATGCAAACTAGTCCCTCAGTTTCTGAGTTAGAGAGCACATAGGTTTCTTTTTACCATACGCAGCACATTTGTCGGAATTAACTGAATCGGACCACTAGGGGGGTACCTCCCATACAAACCACCCTTTAAATTAATGTTCTTATAAAAAAAAGTTTTTTGTTTTTTAACGTATCGAACTGAAATTTGGACACTATAAGTTTGTAATCCATGGCCATCAATCATGTAAATTTCATGATCCTAGGGCTACTAGGTGGGGTACCTCCCATACACACCACAAGGAAAAAATGTCCCTACCAACGATCAAATAGGTAAAGTAAATCATTTTATTCTGTCAAAGATCAATGGACTGACACACTGAAACATACTACTCTGTAGACAATGCTATTGACCTGGAAGAGGCTGTTCATTTCCCAACAGAATTTCATTCTCTACAGCCTTCTGGTTTGCGCCCACATAAATTAGTTCTAAAAGTAGGGTGTCAATATTTTATTACGGAACCTTAATCCACCAAAATTGTGCAATGGTACACGTTTACAGATAAAATCGTTAAAAAAAACTACATAATAGAGTGTACAATACTGACCGGATGTGGAACTGGTGAAGTTGTTTTAATTCCCCGGATTCCATTAATACTAACGGATCTACCTTTCCAATTTAGAAAATTGCAATTTCCTATAAAATTGTCATTTTCAATGACAATTATCAAATCACAAGGTCAAACATTCAACGTTGTGGGATTATACCTGAGTATTCAGTGTTTTTCCCATGGACAGTTATATGTAGCTCTTTCACGCGTCAATTCAGTTCGTATTGTGTAATAACAAAAAAGCTGTAGAAATTGTATACAAAAACATATTGTAAACAAAAATTTGTTAAAAAATGAATTAATAAAATTGCATGCTATCAATACCCAAGCGATATTTTTTAAATTGCACCCGTGCAAAGCAAGGCGGTTTGCTAGTTTAAAGAATAAATTTACAATAAAATTGCCACTCAAACTGATGTGATGCTAAGAAAAGAAGGTTGGATGTAACCCGGAGGAGCGTGAAGAGTATTACATCTTTGGCATAGCCAATGATAGCCTTCTTTCTGGTTTTGAACTGTTTTTTGCATGATCTGAACCTGGTTGACATGTGGTTCAAGCAAAACGGCGCTACAGGCAGAGTCAAGCTCCTCACAGGTGCCCCTCTAGTGACTATATATTTAACAAAATTATAAAGTAGGCTTTAACATGTGTACCCTTAACAGGTGGCCATGAATGAAAAATGTGATGTGGGGGTGAAGAAAGCAAAAGATATAATGTGGAACTTCGAAATCTCTATACCTTCCCCTTTATGAAATAGATGTATAGCTTGTTAACTGTTAATATTTTACATAGTATTTAATATATAAAAACAATGATGAAATTAATAGAATTAATTATCTAAAGTTGGTAAGTACTAAAAACAATCCAATTACATTTGCGTCTACATTTTTGTCTTGCGAAATTGTCAATAACATCGTCATATGAAGTTTAAAGATTGTAATAAGTTTGAAAGTTCTGCAGTCGCTGATGCTCTCGAATTTTGTGTGGTCCATGCAAAACTGCTGTCAAAAATTAACTAAATATTCAAAATGACCGACCTTGTCAGCATAAGTGGGGGACATGAGTACCAACATAATGCCACAAAAAAAAAAAATGAAAAATCGGACATACTGTGTTCCTTAGAAAATCGTGCAAAATGCATGCGACATATGGTAGGTAAATTTGGGGGAGATGTTCCGCATCTTTAAAAATACGTGTATATAAAAATATAAAAATTTATATTCAATTAAGAGATAAAACTTGGTTTCGAAGCTATTCATCGCTACTTGATAACAAGCGTGCACGTTTATTACGGGCTGGACTATCATCATCTGTAGATACTTATTGTATATCAAATTCTTGCACAACTGTTGCATTTCATTCAAATGAAGAATTTCGTCCGTTATTAGAGGTCGTTGTTGTTTTTTTTGTTGGTTTTATATGTTCTATATTTGTGGCAAATTTCAAGGCTTCGCTAATTAAATCAGTTGTTAATAACTGAACTTCAGCATTGACTTCTTCATAATCCACTTCTTTATTATCATCAACTCTCATAACTTCAATCAAATCGTCCTCATCCAAAGGGATTTCTTGCATCAATTCATTGGAAGTAAGACTGTAAAATTAAGAATGAAAGCACTATGCGGATGGAAATTGACAGAACCGCCTGAATAATAATAAACATAAAGTTATAGTATTTTATTAAAAGGAAGTTAGTTGTTTTAGATTAATTATTAAATTGAATAAATTTTATTAATATAAAAAGGTAAAAAAAAAAAATATTAAACTTAAATGAACAATAAACAGAAACAAACGAAAATGGCAATAATCAAATACCGTTCAAGTTGTGTACCATTTTATATATGTAAGTATTAAAGTTATTTCTTTCTAGGTCAATCTCAAAGAGATCGAGAGTCTTTGACGGGCAAATAGACAGACAGCTAGACAGACAGACATATGGCAAAGACCTCAAAGCTTTCAAATGTGTATACATACATACATATATGTGTTTTTACGAGTATCTGAAGCTTGGCTTTTATTTTCGTATTTCTGTTTTTACTGTATTTCTTTGTAGATTTTTGCCCTTAATTCTTTTACTCTTTTTTTTTAACTTAAATATACTCTTGGGTGTGTGCGATAGTGCGGGAGTGATTTGTGTATTACTACCTACATATATTATGTATGTATGTATGCTAGTATACACCATATATGTATGTAGTTTCGAGTTGATAATAGTTGACAATCCCCCAGATTAGGAGTGGTGTGAGTGAGTGTAATGTTAACAAGTTATCATATCCTCACATCTTAAAATGAACTTGTTTTGAAGACAAATAACAATAACAAACGTAATAACAATAACAAAAAAAAAAAAAAAAATTACCATTATAATTAACTGTGTCTAGTGGACCCCCAGACCTCTTCGTGATGCCATCCACCATCACAGCCAACAATTAAAAGGTGAAGGTCATTTTTGTTGTTTTCTGTTTGCTGTTTTGCTATTTGATTTTGTTGTGATTTAAAGCCAACTTCTTTATTTTGTTTTTTCCGTTTTGCTTTTCGCATTTTATTTCTTATTTATTTAGTTTTTTAACTTTTTGATTTTAGTATTTATTTTTTATACATACAATCTTTTTTCTACTAATTAGCAACCGGCTTTATTGCTTAGTATCATCATCTTCACTGCGTCTCGATTCTTTCAAAAATCATCAGAATATTAATTTAATGATTTTTATCTTTTGTTGCCATTCGGTTTTTTAATTTGTTTATCTTGTAATTTGTTTTTATATACAATTAGAATTATGATGAAGTTTTTATTGATATAGTACAATGGACTAAATACATTTGTAGTAAGTTGAAAAGACCATGGCCTTAATGAAACTAATAAGAAAGCAAAAACACAGAGTGAGATGTAATATACAATAATATCTAATGACCAATAATTTTAAGCTTCTTCAAATTACATAATGTTGCACTTTTTTCTTGAAATCACATTGAAGAACACAAAAATGCTTAATCAAATTATATGTGTAAATAATTGTAGGTATAATATGTATGTATGTACAATAATCTCAAGCGTTAGTTTCCTCATTACAAAGGCAGAAAATGTAATAAACTGAGATACCCTCTTCTTTCAGACAACATTTTACATTTGAAATAGGACAACTTTTTTGGTTTTATAACAAGAGGAAATGTATACGTGTATATTGAACATTTTTTTAGTAGTAGTAGAATATCGGAAAACTGTTCGAGAGGGTCGAGTTTTCGTATGTAATTATTGTTTTTGTGTTTACGTTTGCCGTCTATCCCCTCTTGCACAAAAATTATATCAACTGCGAGCTTCTATGTGTTTTTCGTTCTCTTTTCTTCGTATATTCGCTTTTTTTCGTACGACACACAATCTGTTTGCTTGCATGTTGTTGTTATAAACATTTTTATACACACAAACTGCATGTTGTTGTTGTGGAATTGTAATATCTTTTTTGAGACTTTTCCGGTAGATTTTCTAATAATTTTATTATTTGTTGGGGATATGCCATTTTCAAGTGTCTACCTAGTGCGGTTCATGGTCCGAAAAACGTTACCATCTGTATTTTTTCACTCAAAATTTATACTAAATTTTTGCTAAAGAAGTTTCACATCACAAATAAAAAATCATAGTCAACATTTTGGAGTTAAAATCAACTACACAGTTTCTTATATGATCAAACTTCACAAATGTAAATTTGTTTTGTTTTGATTCTAACGGTACTTTCTAAAATTAACATCAAAAGTGAGAACAAGTGTTCAAACGTTCAGTGAAGTATCAGCAGCTTAATAGTGTGGTTCATTTTTGAACATTAATAACTTTTAAAGAAAGTCTTCAAATTTAAATTGGAAAAATGGATATTAAACATGAAGGTATTAGTATTAAGTTTACGTATTACAATATTTTTTTATTGTGGAGTACTTTTTTTAAAATCCAGTTTTTTCCAAGTACTATTTTTTATTTTTTTGTATTTATTTTAAAATATCATTTAAAGTTTTAGTTGTGTCCCCAACAAATCCCTTTATGATTTTTTTTTCTAATATTTCTTCACGTTTAAAGATAATATAGTGTTCGTTCCAGTTGCGGAGATGTGTGTCGCTATGACTTTGGGTTGTACATACGATTTTTTGAATATTTTCTCCATGTCTAGATCAAAAAATGTGGCAAATTAGGTCTCAACAACAAGGTCGGCGAAAATCCTCCAGCTATACCCTCCCCGCGGGTGCCGACTGGGCAATGGGTACCACCGTTTGCAGTGTTGCTGGGTCTACCTGATTTGCAGCAATGCAAACAGGTGGTGCCTAGCCAAGACCGTTGTACGAACTTCCCTGTATCTCCTCGGAGGATAACTTTACATGTTACCACAAGGAGGGATAGGGGAGCTAGTACAAAGGTCATTGCTAAGAGGTTCCTGGCAGTAGGAATAAAATGCTAGGGGTAGGGACCCCCGAATAAAAAACTCAAATGGAGACTGGAAAAGATGAAGATACACGAACCGGGATATCGGTTCAAACGTCGGTGGGAGAATTGGCTGCTACCACCGGCGGGCACGGGGATTCTATGAACCGTGTCGCCAGTGGCCATACCTCTACTGTAACGGGAGCAGGTTATAGTGGTTGTAATGTTACTGCCAGTACAAGCACAAAAAAGGGGTTAGCCATCAGGGGTACTGCAGTCGATATAGACTCGGACCTCGAAAGCGTGAGTAGCGTGGCAACCATTAACACAGCTGCCGAGGAAGAGCTTCTGAGTTCCCCAAAGGCCTCGACGCCAGGTACCACATCCGTTAGCAGGAGTGGGCCGAAGAAGAGGCCCAGTAAGGAAAGCTTGAAAGCACTTGCTCAATATAAGGCAGCTGTGAAAATAAAACTACGCCTGGGAACTAAGGTGACTCTATCGTCTAAAGAACGGGAGGACCTTAAATGGGCAACGGAGACTGTCACGAAAGGTAGAGAGCACTTCGCGCAGAGTGATAAACATGCGACGACGCATCCTGCCTTCGTGAACAGAATTGAAGAGAATGTTGCGAAGAGTATCAAAGAGCCGAAAAGACAGCGGTCTAAGGATGAAGAAAAGCCTGAGGCCAAACGTCTTCGCACTCAGAAACCTGATACACCAATTGACCAGCCAACCACTTCCAAGAAGGCGATGAAAGTCAATGAAGTAGCTAAACGGCACTTGATCGTAGCGCTCATTGACCGGAATCACCCGAATGGACAGATGACGGCGGATCAATGGAGACAGGTGGACTCAAAAATTTTAAATGCCATCGTTAAAAGGCTGACGGATGAACCCGACAAACCCTCGCCCTCGTTTGAAGGAGCAGGGTGGTATATGGGAGTTAAAATCCTAAAATGCAACGATGAGCTAACTTTGAAGTGGATTACGGAGGTAGCTCCCAAGATAGAAGGACTTTGGGAAGGCGCGAAGCTGGAGATAGTGGATAGAAACGATATTCCGTGTGTACCGCGTGCCAAGGTACGAGTACCTAACACGTTAAAACCGGAAGTCACTCTACTGCTATTCCGGCGGCAGAATCCTGATGTTCCAACTATCGATTGGAAGCTGCTTCACGCCAGTAAGCCAGACAAAAAAGGCAATCAAGATCTGATCCTCCAAATAAACAAAGAGGCAGAGGACATACTATACCAGCGACACGGGAAGATGTCGTGGGGAACGGGTAGTGTATACCTGCGCCTCAAGAAACGTCACCCGAAGGATGGTAACGTCAACACGCTGGAAGCGGGAGAAGTAGAGAGGGATCTCGGACTCGAATCTGTGACCAACTCTACTGAAACCCTTCAGCTGCACGGGGAAGAAAAGATGGAGGGGACAGACGGAGTGTCGGCGACTACAGCTACACCCGTACAACGCATTGCTGAACCTGATGGGGAAAGTATTGCAAATAAACCTCCATCACAGTAAGGCGGCTTCGGCCGAGCTGCTCCTCACGTTAGAGGAAGGCAGCTATGACGTGGCCCTGATCCAAGAGCCCTGGCTATCCTCCGGGAACAAGGTCTCTGGATTGGGGTCGAAAAACTACAGAATTTTTCATGCTGCAATGGTAAGGAAGATTAGATCTGTCATCCTTGTAAAGAAAAATATTAACGCATATTTATTATCCAATCTTAGCACAGATGACCTGGCAGTGATTGTCGTAGAGGGGGACGATGGGCACAAACTCCTTGCCTCCTGCTACATGGCACACGACGCCGAGGCACCGCCCATGGAGCTACAAAATCTCATGGAGGAGGCCGGTCAACGTGGATGGAGGATAGTGGTAGGTGCAGACGCTAATTCGCACCACCCTCTATGGGGTAGTAAGGACATCAACCAACGTGGTGAGTACCTTTTTAACTATATATTACAGTATAATGTAAGTATAGCAAATAGGGGAAATATTCCAACTTATAAGGGTCCAACATCGGAGGATGTATTGGACATAACTCTCTTTTACGGTGACAATATACAGATCTTGGATTGGAAGGTGCTTGAGCAACCCTCCTTCTCCGATCATAGTTATATAAGTTTCACTGTAGATATAAAGATCCCACTAAGAACGAATGACATATTTAGGAACCCTAGAAATACGAACTGGGGCCTATATGAGAACTTGTTAAAGGGATACTTAAGAAATGTTCCTCAGATCACTACTAGCAGCGACGTTGAGGCAGTGTCAGAACTCATAACATCTAAAATCCTTCTAGCTTACCATAAATCCTGCCTGCCTACGAGACTTGGACGCAAATCCAAGCCCCCATGGTGGAATAAGGACGTTGGTAAGCAAAGACAGGAACTTAGAGAGTTCTTTAAGCTAGCCAAACTTGCTGATTGTGAAGAGTGCTGGAGAGAATATAAGACACTACTATCGCTATACAAAAAAGAGATAAGGAGAGCCAAGAGGAGATCCTGGCAGATCTTCTGTGGTAATTTGGACAAGACTTCTGAGGCGTCGAGACTTCGGAAAATACTTGCCAAGTCTCCTATAATCCCTTCACTAATCCGCAAAGACACAGGCGAATGGACCAAAGACGGAAAGGAAACGCTGGAAACTCTTATAGAAGCCCACTTTCCTGGCTGTACTGAGGTTTCAGACGCAACTGTAACGACACGGGGTGTAATCAATGAGGTATGTGAAGGCTTAATTACATCGGTTAGACTGGAATGGGCCTTAAAATCGTTTGAACCCTTTAAATCCCCGGGACCAGACGGCATCTTTCCTGCGCTCTTGCAAAAGGGTTGTGCTGTACTGACACCATGGCTTAAAGGAATCTTCAGGAATTGCCTGAGGTTTAATTATGTTCCGAAGAACTGGAGACTCTCAAGGGTTGTTTTCATACCAAAGCCAGGTAAGAGCAGCCACTTGTATCCAAAGGACTATCGGCCAATAAGCCTCACTTCATTCATACTAAAGACGTTTGAAAGACTATTGGACTCGTATATTAAGGAAAAGGTTTCACCGTATCTAATATCGAGAGACCAACACGCCTATACGAAAGGCAAGTCCACTGAGACTGCGCTTCATAAGGTCGTGATGCAGATAGAAAGGGCCATACAGTACGGAGAGTATGCCATAGGTGTCTTCCTTGACATATCAGGAGCCTTTAACAACGTTTCGACAGAAGCAATGTTAGAGGGTCTTGAATCAATTGACGCACATCCATCCATACGGCACTGGATCGGCAGTCTACTGAACTGCCGGACAGTGGTGGCTGAATGGGGTGCGACGAGTCTGGCAAGGAAGGCAAACAGAGGTACGCCTCAAGGGGGCGTAATCTCTCCGCTGCTTTGGACACTTGTAATGAATAAAATTCTTAATAAAATGCGAGGTGGAGGTGCAAGGTTAACTGCCTATGCAGATGACCTGGCCGTAATCATCTCAGGCAAGTGCCTTAGCTCAATGAGTCAAGTACTCGAGGGGGCACTTAAAGAAATTAAAGACTGGGCAAGCAATGTGGGACTGGATGTGAATCCAGACAAGACGGACTTAGTACTTTTTACAACAAAATACAAGATTCCGCACTGGCTCCCTCCTAAATTAGGAAACATTGTACTGGCACCAAAGATGTCTACAAAATATCTTGGAGTCATATTGGATAACAAACTGACGTGGAAGTTAAATGTGGAAGAAAGGGTGAGGAAAGCTCTCAATGCCTTTTACGCTTGCAGGAAAATGCTCGGAAAGACATGGGGTTTATCTTCCCGTCTAACATATTGGATGTACACGGCAGTGGTTAGACCTATATTACTCTATGGTATCTTGGTATGGTGGACAAGTGTCAACAAAAAGACATACGTCAAAAAGTTGGAGAAGGTACAGAGAATCGCAGGGCTTTGTATAACTGGTGCAATGCGCACCACCCCTACAACAGCACTTGATAGAATACTCGACCTTCAACCTATAGGCTTGGCAGCGAAGAACACTGCAAAGAAGTCTGCGCTAAGACTAAAGGTAACAGGACAGTTGATACAGAGGCCTTATGGTCACAGTAAGATACATGAAGGTTTAAACAATAGCTCTGACTATGTTATTCCCCAGGCCAACTTCAATGGAGGGCCTAGTGTAGTAATAGAACATAATGGGTGGCAAAGGGGACTCCAGTTTGGCGGTCATACTTGCAACCTGTTTACAGACGGATCTAAAATGACAGAGGGAGTGGGGGCTGCAGTATTCTGCTCAGAGCTTGACCTTAAACGGTCATATAAGCTTCCAGACTACTGCAGCGTGTTTCAGGCTGAGATTTATGCGGCTACAAAAGCTGCAGAATTAGCAGCCGAGCTGACTCCTCTAAACTCCCAAATAAACATATTCATCGACAGCCAAGCAGCCATAAAGGCAATAGCGGCGGTGATGACGAAATCGTACTGTGTTCAACAATGTAGAACCAAAATCGACGAACTCTGTTTGGACAGACGAGTCACCATCTTTTGGGTACCGGGACATAAAGGAATTGAAGGGAACGAAGAAGCAGACGCACTCGCTAAAGCTGGCGCTAGCCAAGCTGAGGTAAGTGCGTCATACTTACGTCCCTCTCTGTCCACGTTAAAAACAGAAATAGACGAAGCAACGATTCAGGAGGCGAAGAGAATGTGGAATGGCACACTCTCTTGCAGAACCGCAAAAATCATGCTTCGCTCTGTTAATAATAAGACTACCAACTACATCTTAGCTCTCCCAAGAGAGGATTGCAAGTTATTAGTCGGAATACTCACGGGACACTGTTTAACACCTTCCCACGCAGCCAAATTGGGCTTGATACAGAGTGATGCATGTACATCATGCCACGAGGTAAATGCTAGGGGAACTCTAGAACACCTACTTTGCCAATGTCCAGCTCTCAACAGATCACGCTTTAGCTGTCTCGGATCTGTGTCTTTCCTCTCCTTGGAAAGTATCGCGGATCAGAAAAGTAGCAGTTTGTTAAAGCTCGCAAAAAAGTGCATAAAAAATAGCATTTAAAGAGTCTCCATACTTCTTCTTGGCAACACAAAGGACCATTATTGGTCTATGTGAGATCTCTTGATCAGCCAAGCAAACCTAACCTAACCTAGGTCTCAACAAATTGAGTTTAAATTTTTTTTCAAATATTTTTCTTATTGAAAGTGGGTTGTGTGGGGTGGATGTAGAGGTGTGAAACTACCCCCAATATCTCATTAAATACTTCTCGTCATATTATTTTAACAAATTGCGTTTTAAATATTTTTCTTATAAAAAGTGGGTGGTGGGGTGGTCGTAGAAGGGAACCACCCCTTTTTTCTCATTAAATAGTTTCCTCATTTATACAAAGATATAACCAAAGTTTCAGGTTGATATCTCTACTGGAAGTATTTTTAGTCGCTGGCCGACCACTGTGCGTTGGGTCGTAAGTTCTAACTGTTATAAAATGATAAGTGCAATGTTTTTTGGTAAAGTTATGAAAATAATAATACGTATTTAACTATTTTGGAAAATTCGTACAGTTTCATTTGTTATAAACTTTTACTTGTTTTCAATGAAACTTTTCTCAAACAAAGCTTAATAAACGAAAAACATCAAATTTATGCTGTTCAAAAAAATAGTAGTGCTCACAAAAATTAAAAATAAAATCTGACAATATGCCTCCTTTACCACTTCCCAAAGCTGTGGCTTATTTAAAAAATATGCTGCTCCCACCATTCGTTTAATATCTCCCCCACAATTTTTTGATCGAATTAAAGTCCTGGGACTGAGCTGGCCATAGTATCACGTCGATCTTTTGAGATGTAAACGATGCCTTAGCTAGTTTACTTCAGTGATTCGGATCAATGTCCTGTTGAAATGTGCATTTTATTGGTATTTTCCAACAAGCATATGATAACATTACATCCTTCTATATATTGATGTACACTGCTTTGTCCATAATGCCACTGATCATATGAATAGGACCTACGTCAGTATACAAAAAGAAAGCCCATACTATAATGTTCAGCCCTCTATGTTTAACCATCTTGGTAGTGTATTTGGGGTGTTATTCTGTGCTTGGTGGATGACTTACATATTCTCGGAAGCCTGTTCCATCAAATAAAATAATTTTTCTGTCATCTGTCCACAAAACGTTGCTCCACTTTCCGGCTGGAAAATTCCTATAAATTCTTTCAAACTGCAATCTTGCACTGACGAGCTTCTTTGTCAAAAGGGGTACCTCACTGGGACTTATCGCTTTCAAAATATTTTCTATAAAACAACGATCAGTTGTCACACCACAGACCAAGAAATGTTGGTCATTTTCAATAATTTTTGATAACGTAAAAGGATTGGTCCTGCTATATCGCTCAATCTGTCTATTGTCTTAAAATGTTGTCTTGCAGTTGCCACCACATGTATCGGGTTTTTTTACTATGAGTAATGTCACTAAATTTCAATTTCCTTAAAGGTTTTGCCCCGATTTCCGAGCCTAAGAATTTAATTTTTAGTCTTAATTAAGCTATGCTTTTTCCTCTACCCACTAAAAAAGGAACAGTGCCGCTATTACAGAAAATAAATATCAGAATATTATTGGACTACTTAAACACACTTACTGATAACGGCTTTTTAATGTTTTTTGATGATTATTAATTTTTTTTTTTTATTTTTCTTACCTTTGTGAAGCATTACTATTTGAATGAACAGCAGATTTTTGGTGCAATTGTTTTTCTGTTCATTAACTTCTATTCTACGAACAAATAGTAAAAATTTCCTATTTGCAAGACAGAACATGTCAAAAACGAGTTGATTCCATTATTATTATTATGAGCACAACTGTAAATGATGTGCATACATATGTAATTTATACAAACGTTATGTCTTTTGCTGCCATTTTGTGAGAAAATACCATTTGGCATTGGAAAACCACGTTTATGTTTTTCATAAATGTATAAATATTTGTATGAAACTTGCTAATATACTATAAAGTAATAATTTAGGATTGATATAGGATTGGTGAAAAATACGTCAGTTAAGGTTGGAAAAGTGTAAAATCTAAAATAAAATATATAAGGATATAATAAAGTAGTCAAAAAAATACACGACAACAAAAGGATATTAGAGGTGTGTGAGGTCCCAGTATCAGCAAAAAAGTACAGGCAAATCGCGATAATTCGTAATTGCATGGGATCAGAATTTTGTGCGAATTATTGATGTTTTCGAATTATCGAGATTTCGATTTATCGAGGTTAAAAAAACAAAAATACGAATTAACGGGGCTTTTACATTTCAATTGATATTCACTTATTTTTTAACTTTATTAGAACATAATAACTCAATTTACATATGTATTTACATCTTACATACTATTAATTTAATACAAAGAGAAAAATTAAGGTTTAAAGAAGTTTATAATTTTTGATTGTTGAGGTTCTTTTCACCTATCTCTTTAATTGGGTTTTCCAAACTTATTATACAATCAAAAACATTTTTTTGGACATCATGATTTGAAACATAGTATCGAAATTGTTGAATGACCGATTTTGCTTGTTTATTCGTTAAAAGTACTTCTTCATCGGCGCTATCATCCTCATCACTCTCATTATTAATAGCCGTAACTTCTTCCAAAATATCGTTGTCTGTGAACATACCGGATACAGGCACGTCATTATCAACATTCACGTAATCATCGAAAAGGGCGACATTTTCAGAGTTCTCAGATATACGATTCCATAGATGATCTATGTTCAATTGCTCGTTGTGAATTAAATTTTCGTTGGTATCTTTATTAAAACCGCAAGCACGGAAGTAGTTTTGAATACAAGCTGCGTTGACACTATTCCACGCTTTATTAGCAATTTGCATTGCCGTAAATAGCGTTCATTTAAAATCTTTTTTGTCTTCAATGCTATTAAAAAGAGGCTGCTGTTTGGAAATGGTGTTTGCTGGCAAAAAATTTTTATGTGGCTTAAATCAGGGGACCTATTGTGCGCCGTAAAATTATCCATGAATAGCAATATCTTTCGATTTGTAGTTTTCATGGTGTCATTCAACATGTTTTATGCGTGCGTTTGTTTGACATTTTGTATGTTTTGAATGAAATAAGCACCAAAAAAAAAACAAACCAAGTGCAGTCTGTAAGGCGACATGATTGCGACAAAACGGTAAACTGATAACGATTTGCTTTTTTTTAACGTTTTCATTACGAATTATAAGAGGTTTAAGAAATGAATTACGATTTATAAGAGGTTTTTTGTTCATTGAATTGCAAATAAAAATACGAATTAACGAGGGGACCAAAACGTATGAAAGTTTTACGAATTATCGAAATGTTTTCAAGGGATCAGCACTTTGTTACGAATTATTGAGGTTTTCGATTTATCTGGGTACGAATTATCTCGATTCGACTGTATAATGATTATGAAAAGGCATAATTAATTTAGGTACATATGAGATGTTTGAAATGTACTTAGACTATTCATCAAATATCCATCAAAATTGTCAAAGCATGCGATTGCTGAAACTGTAGGAACAAAGCATAAGACTATACGTATTATTTGTCCGACCAAGTGCCATCTAACATAAGAATATGTTAAACACTTTATGCAGTGACGGAGTAGCATGACCGGGGCGGTCTTCCAAAAAAAAAAAAAAAAAAAAAATTGTTCTCTGGCAAACAATGTTGATGAACAAAAACCAGAAAGAAGGCTATCATTGGCTGTGCCAAATATGTAACACTCTTCACGCACCTCCGTGTTGCATCCAACCTTCCTTTCTTAGCATCACTATATTTTCTCTGTTACAGTTTGAGTATCAACAAAGAATACATTTTGAGTATCAACAAAGAACATAGTTTGAGTTGCAATTTTGTATTTTTATTGTCCTTATACTCTTTATAAGTTTGTCATTTAATGTGAGTTTGTATGGGAGTTACCCTTGCTGGTAACCCTAGGATCATCAAATTTACATGGCTGATTGATACGGAACAGAAACTTATAGTGTTCAGTTCAATAAGTCAAAAAACAAGAAAGTTTTTCTAATAAGAACATTAATTTAAACGGGGGCTTGTATGGGAGGTACCCGCCCTAGTGGTCCGATTCGGCTGATTCCGACAAATGTTCAGCGTTTGGTAAAAAGAAGCATATGTACAGCTCTCTAGCTCAAAAACTGTGGGATAGTTTTGCGAACAGACGGACAGACGGACATGGCTAAATCAACTCGTCTCATAGAGCTGATCACAAATATATATACTTTATGTGGTCTGCGATGTCTCCTTCTGTGTGTTACAAACTTCATGACAAACTTATAATACTATTCATTTCCGTGAAGAGTATTAAAAAAGGTTCCGTGAAGTTTTTGAGCCAATCAATGCTGAAAGAAAAAACAAAAAAAAAAAAAATACAACACAAATCAATTACTAAACGTGCTTACGTGATTTCATTTTCGATTTTCGATGACTTTGTCGAAATTAACTTTACTGTCCTTTTCAATGGACAATATGGAAATATTGGTAAGTCGCGCTTGGCTTATTGTGGATATTAAGTAAGATTTTAGCAATTCTAATTTTGAAAATCTTCTTTTACTAAAAGCCACCGAAACACAGATAGTTAAAAAAACCTTATGCACAGACTCAGAATAGTTCGATTCTACTATAAATATCAGAAGCTCCAAGGACTGCTACTAGGAAAAAAATGCTAGCGGCTTCCAAATGGCACCTCAGTCGAAAAATCTCCAAATTTAATGTCCTCTACAGAAAATTCATCATAGATTTTTATTAGGTTTGG
The DNA here is from genome assembly GCA_037043315.1 of Amiota communis. Lineage (NCBI taxonomy): Eukaryota > Metazoa > Arthropoda > Insecta > Diptera > Drosophilidae > Amiota > Amiota communis. The sequence continues at coordinate 226,649 of JBAMAV010001051.1, forward strand.
GAGTATAACACGAAGTTGTTCTTGTTCTGTCAATACATTTTAACATAGCTCTCTGCAGCTCTTCTGGCAATGTTAGCCCAGCATCTTGGTCCATTTTTTCTGGCATACGTTTTCGGAATCTCCTCCTTCCTTTTTTTTCAATTGAATTATCCAATTCGTCACATTTTTTAGTTGCGTAGGAAATAGCTAATCTCACTATTTGGATACGTTGGCTTTCAAAAAAAAATGTTACGGCTTTGATTTTTATGACACACTTTTCCAGAGATAGCCCAGATGTTTGTATATGCTCCTGTGTCTAGTTTACTTCTTGTAGGACTTCACCTCAAAAAAAAGGTAGCATAAAAAACTAAAGTCACAGAAAGGTGGTAACAGTGTAGATGCTGCTTCTCTTGAATCGGCATTTTCTCTACTGCTCTCTTATTATGGGGTATGCACATGTCTTCGATTGTTGTAACAAGTTTCTCAACATTATTCATCAACAGCGTTCTGATGAGCACTCCATCTTGTCTCTACTAGTCTTTTGACCGATACGCCAACAGTTTTCATTAGAACTTCCCATCAATGTGTGCATGACGTAAAGAACGTGTAAACTCTTTCTTTATTCCGGAAAAAGTAACACTTGCACCAACTCAACCGGAAGAGTGCACTCCACATAGATTTAACGAATGATTAGCACAAGGCATAAACATTGCTTAAGGATTGTGTTCTTTGATTTTGGTTTGTAAACCATTCTTAGAATATGTTCTTCTAGCACGGGGTCATATTTGGGCAATAGATTAATTAATTCTACAAAATTTCCTCTATTTTCTTATGAATCCCCTCTATATGCCCACTAAATGGAAGATTTTGGCGTGCAATGAAAAGAATTACATCAAAAAGGCGACTCAGAATGTCACGCCACTTCTTTTTATCTTTCTGTAAGACTATTTGATGACCATGGTCGATAGTTTTTTGCAGCATCAATCCATTTTCTAAGATTTTCCATTTTTCAAAAGAGGTTAGATGGTTTTCAGAATTCTCGTATTCAGACACCTTGGGATTAAGTTTTCACCATTGTTTGTAGAGAAGGAAATGCGCGGGTCGCTCAATCACATGTGCGACAGACAGACACGTTTAGTACAATTCCTATATATTTGTAAAACAGTTGTTTCGTGTCAGAGCATCTTTTTTATTTCAAAGCTTAGCTTATGATCTGCTTTGCTGCTATAATGTAGTTTTTTGTAAGTTATTGGTTTATTTGTTCCTCTCATTTATTAATATTGATCATTGATGACAGTTGTCCACGAAACTCTTCATGCGACAGCCCCTGCCGCCCCACTTAGGCCGCCACTGACTTTATGAATTCTCCGATTTCTCTGGGGTACAAATAAGTTTTATGGGATTTTTTACTTTATTCCGAGGAACTTTTATTCATAACTAGATTACTCGACCTGATGTTAGTGCGTGATACTGTTCTCTTTTTACTTTTGAAAAATCAGATGAATCAAATATTAATATCGACATAATTTCCTTCAAAGTAAAAAACTATCTGTATCTCCAAAACTACGCTACCTACCGGATCCAGAGCTTATAACCATCCACTTGACCCAATAAGTACAACAACAAAAATTTCATCAAAATCGGTCCAGCCGTTCTAGAGTTTGGCGCTTACAAACACTTTTAGTGATTTATTTTTGTATATATAGAGATACTGTCCATCATTAACTATGACTTTTTCCCATCTTTCAGGCAGCATTCGAATTCCGCGTTGGAATAACTCCTCGTCTTTTGAAGCTATCCAAAACTCGATCCATATTTCGGAAAGAAGTGAAGTGCTGCTCGGTCAGGTCATGAGTCATTGACCGGAACAAGTGGTAGTCGGAAGGAGCAATGTCTGGTGAATACGGCAGGTGGGGTAGAACATCCCATTTATTGAATCCAAAGTTTCCTTAATGACTACTGCAACATGTGGTCGTGCGTTATCGTGAAGAAAATCACTTTGTTATGTCTTTTGGCATATTGGGGGCGTTTGAGCTTCAATGCTCGGCTTAATTGCATCAATTGTTGTTTGTAACGATCCCCAGTGATGTGTTGATCACTCAGAGCTGATCCTACCAGATGCACAACATTACCTTCTTGCCTATGCATAGCTAACATCACAAGAATATTAATAAAAATCATTATGCAACAAAAAAAAAGTTCTGACATTTTTTCATTCTTTAAGAAATTGAAACACTTGAATTTATTTAAAATTTTTATATTGTACAATGGGAGTTAATCCCTATTATTTTTTTTTTTTTTTTTTGATTCTTGCTCACAGCTCAAAAGTATTTCTTTGTTTCTAATTGTTTTTATAATTGAAATAATCGTTCGAACAATAAATTAATAATATCCGTCAGTAAGTAACTAAGTATTAGAGTAGGTACAATAAAAGTTATATATGTAACTTGTTTATCTATTTAAAATCTTTGTCTTTCTATTTCTTTTGATTGTGATTTTGATTTGTTGGAGTCTTGTTGATATTTTCAAAAAATTTATCTGTCATAATTTAATTGTCTTATGATGAACGTCAAAAAATAACCTTGCATTGCGGCGTTCTCTTGCCTTGATTTGCACTGTCTTATATGTATGTTAGTTATTATTATAGTTGTTAACTGACAGTTCCGTAATAAATGTGTTGAAAGCCTTAAGAATTTAAATTCATTAATTTCGACTTTGATTATGGTAGCGATTAAACGATCTAACAGTCCAAGTGACCAACTGTCTATACAGTCATGTTTGAGTGACTTTCAAAGTTTAAAAAGAATGTAGGCGAAGTTACTTGATAATGAATGAAGTTGGCAAAATGAGATATGGTAAGTGATCACTGAATTTTACTTATTAACGTACCTACATTACTAAGTACAATCAACAAGAAGTTGTATATGCTATGTATATGTTTGTAATTGTGTATTTACACAAATATAGTGAGAAGGCCTCTTCACGAACAAGTTCTTCAACTCCTTGCATTAAACGGAGCGACTGAAATGAACTTGGCCCACTTAAAACGGGTACAAGTTCTGGTAAATGAGACTGTATTGCAATCAAGGACAACTTCCTGTCAATACAACTGAATTCAGTTGCTGACAGTTGAGATCAGTTCAGTCAGACATTCTGTCTGTCTGTCTGTCAGCGCGGCACGAACATGGTTTTAAATAGCTACAGCAGCCGCAGCCTTTTTTTTTTTTTTTTTTTTGTAATTTTTAAAATGACTCGATTTTGTAGTCATAAAATGACATTTAACAATAATAAATCACTCCTCGTACATCTTAAGAGACTACAAGATTTTTTAGTTTATTTTCAAAAACAAGATCTTCAAGATCTTCAAAACCTTTAATTACTTGGCTGCGTTCGTGACTGAGTAACTGAATGAGTAAGTGAATGAGTGTCAGTAAGTGACTGAATAAATGAATGAATGAGTTGTTGTCAATCAGAACTAAGCTGGGATAATTAAATTTGTACAATGATGACTAAATGGACAAACTGGCATATAAGATTGACTGCATAGATGGTTAGATGGATGATGTAGCTAATTATAAACATTGACAAGTTTTGACATTGACAATGTTTATGATTACAAGCCTTTGATTGCTACTGTTTAGATTTCATTTAACCAATTTACAAGTCTTTGTCTAAACACGAGTATAACCATAGTCTTTAATTTTGGACTTATTAAACTTATAAGTATATCCATTTTTATTGTATAAGTATAATGATAATTTAAAGTAGAGTTTCTTAATCTTTTCACTTTTAACTAGACTTTATTTTGCATATAAGAACTAAGATTATAATTATAATTTATAACATAATTATTTTTGTATGAGCAATAGCAACAGAAACCTTCAGCTCAGGGGGAGAGTTAAGAATGATAGGAAGAATAACTAGACACTGACTTGAGTTTCGCAGAGTATTGAGAAGGCCGGATTAGAACAAAAAGTCTTTCTTTCTTTGTTTCTTATGAGGGAGCACACACCAAAGCAGATAAAAGACATGTTCTTGTCTGAATGACAAATACACGTCTTTGCATACGGTCATCACCTACCGAATTGAACATGTCTGGTACCAGCTGGGAAACAGAGTCTAAGGATGCCATCGTACATTATATTCCAAAGGAGAAGCTGAGGACAGAGCCCTGGGGCCCTCCCTCCGGTTACGCGGAATGCTGCCTCTTTCTCTGAAGTGTCGTAGAGAAATGAGCTTACCATTAGTCATTTTTTAATTGTCACGATGTGGCTATGATAATAAATTTTAGAAACAATGTTTGGGTTCAAATGAATCATTTATTTTTGTTAAGCTCCCCCCAACATACAACTCCCACCTAATTCTATCAAACCATGGATAATCTGCATCAGAGCAGATTTCGTATAAATCTATAATTTTTATCACATATGAAATGCATTTAAACAACCAACATGATATGACCTTTTTAGTACAATTTAACATATTCGGAGCATAAAACATTTATGTTGCTCTTAGCGATGAATGATTATATTTACATTGTTGCATCTTTATACGATATAATTTAATATTACTTGTGGCAGCATAGTCTGGAGAGTGTTCCTGTTAGTTTGGAGTGGATAGTACTTGCTGTTGTCGAGAAGTTGTCGGATAAAATTTTGCATACAAAGCTTAGAGACATATTTTAAAATCAATCAAATCGCCTTTGTCAAACAGATCAGATAATTATGTCAATATTAATAATTGATTCGTCTGATGTTTCAAAAGTATTTCAATTGCTGTGCGATATATTACAATTAAAAAGTGAACAACATCACGCACTAATATGTGTTCCTGTGTTCGCTGGTATATATTGTCAAGAGTTGGCTCTATTCAGATTATTGTAGAAAAGAACGAATGAACTCGATACATAGTATGTTTAAAAACAATGCAATACCTTTGTCGACCCTGAATTCTACTACAGTTGTGAATTGCAAATGTTATTGAACTCACTTCTTTATATTCGTATTATCATCTTCATATATATGAGTATATTATCATTATCATCTTCATCATCTGAGACTAACGATTGTGGCAAGTTTATAACTTTTGTAGGATGATATTGATAAATATGTTGATGGCTAAGTACTTGCCAAAGGTGTTAATTTTTAAGGCAATCAAATGTCTGAAATGAACAAACAACACACTTTAAGCTCCCAAGATTTGTTAATAGATTCATTCAATCTATCATTGGTGGTGTTGTTGTCGTCTACTTATTGAAGTTTGTTTAGCATAAAAAGATACGTGGACTAACTAAGATGAGAGCAAATCAAACAGAGGCTTGGTCTATCCAAAATAGTCGTATGTATCTATCTACAATATTTACAATACAATATCATACGTGTCAGTATCTCTAAGTGATAATCATCAAAGGAACACCTTGTTATGGCCAAAAATTTGCATAGTTCTAAATGATTGAATGAATGGCAACTATGGTAAGTATGAAGTACAATATGTTTATGAATATTAATGCCAACGTCAGTAATGAATTGCGTTAATTGACAAAACAAATGTTTAACATCAAAGTTGAAATCTTAAGTAGTAGTAGTAAGTATGTGCTAAGTATGATTAAGTTTTGTGGTACAATGAGATTGAGGACAGGTATCACTAATATTACAAAAATATTGCAAAAACAAGAAAAAATAAACTATTTACATCGATAACTTCGAAAATTATGTGCCTCTCATTGCATATCCATATTGTACTTAGTATTATATTGTAATAGGTTTCTATGGGGTTTACCATTCTAGTTCTAGTAATCGAGGATGAGTCAAGTTCAATTTCACATCAAAAGCATAGAAAGTTATACATACATTTCATTTTATACATTGCTGTACTGTAATAATTGTGTATGGTTGGTTGGTTGGTTTCCTTGGCTGACCCGTATAGTCCACTAGGAGCCACAATTAGCACTAGAGTGCCGTTTTAAAACCACTTCCTCGCCGAACGCAATCAGTATTACTAAATCCAACCTGTCGAATTTAGGTATTTTAATAAATCACCCGGACATGTGACTGAACAGTCCGAGAGGTTGTTGATGATGTATTTGCCCAGAAACTTATTTCTAATTTACCCAGTCTCTCCGCTTGAGTCCCTACACACCAGTGACCAGTAAAAACCGCTGTTAGCCTTGTGGTATCCGAGCGTCTTCTGTTGATGAGTCTAAGTGACCTATTTTCGTTGTAACTAGGCCAGGTAGCACGTGCCATTCTGCAAGATTTAAGATCTTTCCACCGCCTATTTGCCAGCTGACGGAAATACAGGAAGTTACTCCTCTTGACGACCGCCAGGAGAATTGGGATCTGTTCCGCTAACGATATATCAAGGGAAGCACCAAACTAGCCAGTTCGTCAGCCTTCTCATTTTCCACAATGTTCCTATGGCCTGGAACCCATAAGAGAGTGATATTAGCTTGAACTTCACAGTGGTGGATTGCAGTGCTTTGAGTGCTGCCTAACGAAGATAGCTATCTTACGACCTTCTGGTTCGTTATTTCTTGCCAGCCGACATGCCTCTCTAATGGCTAGGACCTCTGCCTGAAAGACTGTAGCCTCGTCTGGTAGCCGGAAAGAGTGGTCCAGGCTTATTTGTGGTGAGTGCACCCCTGCACCTACACCACATTCCATCTTTGACCCACCCGTAATAGTTGTGTATGGTGTTTACTGCTTCCAGTAATCGTATGGCAATAATAAATCTTTGTTCATAACTGTACGATTAAACACAGCTTAATTAATTCTTATAGGTGTGGTTTGTCTTCTTCGATGGATGGTTGGACAAACATCAAGATAAAAAGAATGAATGAGTATGAATGTGGTTGAGTGTTTAAGTTATTTGCAAAATCATTCATGTCATTAGTATTTAGCCAATCTTACTTCATGAACTATTGTTAAGCAACTGTTTCTTGTGAATAAATAAATATTGTAGTTAGATATTGCAATGTAGCTGCATGGGTGCGTGTTTGTTTTGATAATCTCTTTTTGTTCAGGGTCTCACAAGATAAAGCAAACCACTGTGTATTTGATAGTTTAATAGAAAGTAACTTAAATCATTCTGATGGGGTTGGATGGAGCCAAACATTTATGCTATGTTCACTCTGATTTGCTACAGAGATTAAGTGATATTATAGAAACGTTCCGAATGTATAATGTATGTATGTATTTATCTCTCTATGCAGTTGCAAAATATGTACAATAGATGGTAAATTAGTGACATGTGATATCTGTGCATATTTCTCATTGTCATAAGTCCATTTTTCTTGGTGGTAAATTGTTGAATTCAATCTGGGCTAATATCATGAGGTGAAACGATTGGCGTTGTGTATTAACTGTTTCAGCAAATGTCATGGGCCTTTTCCATACAAAAGCCGCAACGATGGTGGCAGATATCAAAGATGAGAGTTCAGCGGTTAGATCATCTGAATTAAGCTTGTTGTACAATTCATTGTTATCCAACGTTCGCACAAGTTATCTGGAAACAGCAGTAGTTTGTGTGAAAGGAAGAGGCAAGGAGTTGATAAGCTGTAGGTGTGTATTGGATGCTGGAAATCAGGTTAATTTAGTAACTAACAGTTTAGGACTAGAAGTGAAAACCACTGAATTGACAGTAAAAGGAATCGTAGATACTTAGGCAGGTGTTTCAAGGTGCTTAACGATTTGTTTGAAAGCGCGATTGTCATCCCATTCGACCACAACGGGCGAATATGTACTCTTAACTCAGTAGGGGTTTGGAAGATACCTACTGGAATACATTTTGGCGGCCCCAAAATCCTATAGAGATCATCATCATCAACTAAGATATGCTGATTCATAAATGGTGTCCTCAAATATACAGATGAGATGAGATGACAATTATGCTACAATATATTACTTATTATTTATAAAATTTCATTAGTATATAAAATTCTCTATATTTCATTCTTTATGTTCAATGAATCTCAGATGCTCTAGGTGATGGAAGGTAAAGAAGAAGGCGTTAAGGTTCTCACATACTTCCTACAACTTTAAATATATAAAACTCCTTTTATTTTTTTATTACAAAAATTTAATCGCAATTTCCTTTAAATGTTTGCTTTATTTCTCTTTTGTGTGTGTGTGTGTGTGTGTGTGTTTAGAAGGAACCAAGCTCAAGGACAATTGCGCATTGTTTGCATTGTATACAAAGTTACATAGATACATATTACATAGATACAGACAGATACGTTTCTTTTGCTAGAACACATACTTAGACAAATATAGATTTTTTATGTAGCCTTCACCGTCACCCAGCTTACATGAAACTCCTACCCAAACATTAACATATTTTGATTAAAAAAACACTTTTACTTGCCCAACGCAATCACTTTTCACTCTCACTAAATACAGATATACTTATATGTACATATGTATATGTAAAAATGTACTCGTATATACATAGTATATGTATTGTATATAAACATAGAACATTCATGAAATCTTTCTTACTGAGTATTGATTTATATATGTTTGTTAGTTTGTTTGTACTTACATTTAACCTTGAACATTGCAGTCCTGTTCTCAGCATGATTCCACCTTCCTAAGGACATGTGAACTTGTAATATACTATGTATATATTATAGTTTTTCTTCTCATACACGGACACGAGAACATGGAAAAACAACTAAGGGGCTAACACTATTCCAGTAGTAATTTTCTAAAAATTCCAATAAACACTCGTATTTCTGATTTTGATATATGCATTTAAAACGAAAAAATTCGAATGATTTTATTTCAACATTTTTACGTGTATGTGTATAAACCTGTTGTAATACTTTAAATTTTAAATTTATCAGGTAATAAGTTCCATTTTAATGTAAGAAGATTAATCATTAGTTTTATTCGAATCGCCAGTAACAGTAGATGGAACTATAGTAAGCATCTTGACATTCGCTTGACAAGCAATTCGTATAAACTAGTACTTTTTAAGTGCATATAAAGCAGCCGTTTTACAATTCCATGCCATAAAACTTGAGAGAATAATTTGCACACAAAATGAGGAACAGACATATGACAATCGGTGATCCGCGGCACGCTGGTCACATCCATATATTGTATTTTGCACATTGAAGTAAGTAACTCCGAAGCACGGTTCAATGTTATAGCATCTATTCTCACTAGTGTGAAAAGTATAAAAGCCAGTTGTTTAACTTTTGATAAAATCAAAGATAATACATATTTGTTTCTCATTATCACTATGACGAAGAAAATCAAGACAATATATAGACGTGATCGCCATGTATCATATAGAATTTTGAAATTTATGAACTCTTGTATTCATATTATTAATAAAGTACCGGGCTTCGCTCTGATGGGACATAACAATTTTAAGTTAATAAGTTTAAGCAAAGAAAAAGGGAGCTGAAAAAACTATGTGCATGCCCTAGACATGTCATTTTCCGTTCATGCATGACCAAAGCTTCTTCATTCATTTACTCACACCCGCAATACACATAGCAGAAGCATACATCACCGGAAATTACTCATGTTAACAACCATGCAATGTGCCATCTCACTTTCATACCTTGATTTGGATTTTCCGATTTTTCGGCTGTTCCTTTTTGGGTTTTCACGAATTTTCTTTTTTCTAAAATACTAGGGAATAAGGTGTTCACTAAGCAAAAAATTCGGAAAAGCTGTTCCGAAATATTAGATTTCATAGGAACTCATGGAGTTTATTGAAATTTTTTTTTTTTGATTTTTTTTAATGCACCTCCATTATGCAATAGCTGTTATACAAGTATGTGTGTGAAGCATTTGAAGAGGCTTAAAGTAAAGAAAAATCACCATTCAATGATGCGCGTAAAGCAGAACGCCTTCGATGTACTCGAAAGCATATGACGTGGAACAAGGTGTGGCACATTGAAGTTAAACCTGAATGGACCGAGCGGCTTCAAGTACAATATTACTTTCATGAAAGGAAATCATCTGTTCGTGCGAGTAGTATAATAATGGGGAGGGCCATATCATACACTTTGGATAATTTTGGATGGATTCCATGGACATATAAGCACAGTCCCATTCAACCTGCAACTAAACACATATTGTAAAATGTAAAATTCATCGAGTGACCTCTAATCTCACGGATGCTTTTGTGCCGAAAAGTATGTGAGGGTGAGAAACAATGTGACGTTTCTGCTATCCTAATTGACGCGATTCAAAAAGCCAAAAGTCAACAAATTTTGCTACGAATTATTGAAAGATGGTATAAGCCTTTGCCAAATCGTATGTACAATACACTACAATGAAATTTTATTGATCTAGGGAGGGAGTACTAAATACATACTAAACAATGTATACATATGTATGTACTACAAGAAGAATAGAATGTAAAGAAATAAAGCGGTGAATTACACAATCTATTGAATTTATTTTAAATTTTTCAACATATTCAGTTGGATCAAAACAAATGGACATTCTTTGTTACTTGTGTTGCAGACAGCAGATACTGCTGATTTGGTCAAATCCTAGAACACATGATGCATATGGACCAAAGAATTATAACCTATTATTATTATTTATTGTGCCTTAACTCGGAACATACAACAATGACTATAAAAATCGTTTGTCGGAGAGAAATTTCATTTATGATTTGTATGGCAAAAGTTATGATGGAAGTTGACTTGAGACTTTATAACAGCGTAGAAAATTGGAATATTATAAAGAAATTTCAAGCAGTTTTCAGAAAGATGTACTTCAACTGCAGATAATATATATACAATCTTGCTTGTGCAGTTCAAGTTTTAAGAAAAGAGAAAATTATACACATAAGGTATGCCGTTAGTCTTCAATTACAAATTACAAGAAATAAGATTCATTGCGAAAGTCTATAGTAAAACATAGCAACAAAATCTGCAGTTTGGTCGGGAGAGGAACGCTCAGATGAGTTTGAGATAGTTTTGGGAGTCAAACAAGGATGTCTACTCTCACCAATGATTTTTGCACTTTATTTAAATGATTTGCATGAGTACTTAAGGTATGGTATTGCTATTGAAGATATTAACATATGATAAGGTCGATTCTATCTATCTCGTATATATATAAAAGAAAGTCGTGTGTGTTACACCATTTATAACTCAAGAACGGCTGGGTCGATTTTTATGATTTTTCATTTGTTGGATTTAACAAGATTCCGTGAGCGAGGGCGCAGCTATCAAACTATGCAATATATGATAGAATTACTAGCTACATACATATGGTACATAAGTATGTACGAGATATGAGTAAAAATTGGAATGAAAACAATTGCAATATTCAGGTCAAGATAAAGAGATCTATGCAAATCATGTATTCAGATCTTGTCTATAGTTGCAAAATATTGATTAATTATAATTAAGTAGGTTTCTTTTCGGTTTTTTTTTCACTTCACTCACAAAAATTCGTTAATTGATATAACGTACACTTCTGACTTATGTATATGAGGAAGTATGGTATATGATTGTTGCATAGAATATTGGCGGCATCTGGGTCAGCAAAGAAGGATTTGTTAAACTTGTGCTTAGGGGGAGGATCGGTAATGTGGAGATGTATTGTACAACGAGTTAACAGATTTGTAGATTAACTTATTGGATAAGACACAAAAGTCTGGACCTTATACCCATTGACGAAATCTGGAAAATTCTCTCCAAGACAAAAAGACAATTCGACACAGCAAAGGAACTACAATTGCATTAAACGAGAAATCATTGGTAAAATGCATACCATTCGCCTTATTTGGGATAAAATTCAAAAGGGACATCTTATTAATATTCATTATAATCATATTTTATTTAACGTTGCACATAGAATTCTTTATGACTGTGAATTTCTATATTTTTATTGCATATTGGATTAAAGTTTTATTTGATTTGATTAATATGATTGTAAGTAATAGAAATCCAACATAAAGGTATCATTCTTCATATAAGGTATTTCCCGTGGTTAAACATAAATACAACAATATTTATCTAAAAACAATAATAAAAATTGGATAATGTATGATATAAACCAATTGAATTATGTATTACATACGTACATATCTATGTATATTATACAGTAAAGAAAGCTTCTAACTTACCTTTTATTAATATTGTACTGCAATAGTACGAATATATACAATATTTTATTTGTCCATGATTTTTTAGTTAACATATAAATATTTATTATTCAAAACAAAAATAATAATAAATATATATATATAACATATATTATATTTAAAGAATATTTAAAAAAAATAATATCACTTTATTTTTTAATTTACCTTTTTGTTTTATTTTTTTTTTTTATTTTTATAATTTTTAGAAATATTTAAAAAGACGTTAGACGACAATAACCAGGAATGATGACGATTAACATTAAAATGCCGCAATATTTTCTTTGTTTATTATTTTTGCATAAGCAAAATTGACAGTAACAACAACAATAACAATAATAGCATCAAAAAAAAAAAAAAAAATTAATAACAAAAACTATGCACACAGATGAAATCGCAAAAGGAGGCGCGAAGATAAAATAGAATCTCAAACTGTAGCCAAAATAACAAAAGACCAACAAGAAGATTGATTTTTTACAAATTAAACATTTCCGTAGCGCGTTTGCGGCGCAACTGAACTTGATTCTTCTGGCGCGCTTAGCGTTGTTAAACTTGGTCTTGGTTTAGACAGTCAATCCGACAGGCGGTCGGATGGTTTGTCGTTCGGTCGGTTGGTTCGTCGGCCAGAAAGAAATACAAATGTTACAACAAACAAAATAATCTACAAATGAGCATAGCAAAAAAACAAAGTACAGCAAAACAATCGAGGCTCATTCACTCAGTCGTTGGTTGTGTAGTGAAGAGAAGAGAAGAGAAGAGTGGAGTCACTTACTACGGAAGCTGTAGTTGTTGATGTTGATGTAGATGTACGCAACTCCTACAAAACAAGAAGCCCCCACCAACCACCCGTCAGTCGTGACGTTGTTAATGCAAAGCACGAAGAAGCCAAAAACAACGACATTGAGACGAGAAGTGCGAAATAAAATGAAGCAGCGGCGCTTTCAATTTTAAAAAAGCTCACGAACGAACGAAAACTACAACACCACCACCAACATTAATGAAGACGACGACGACGACGACGACTACGACGACTACGGCTATGACGATGATTGCAAAGACGAAGCTAAAGACAGACGAAAATGCATGGCATGGAATGGTTCGTAACCAATGTGTAAAAGAAGATGAAGAAGGCTTTACAACAACAACAACAACAATAAAAAGAAGAGAAACAAAAACGTTGACATTTGGAATCAGTTTCACGGTCACGGAAAGTATTTTTTTTTTTTTTTGCTTTATTTTGCCACTTCGTTACCTTTGTGTGTGCGCATACATATGTAGATGTAAACATGTATGAGAAACCGAATGAGTGACAAAGTGAGTGAGTGAGTAATTGAGTATTGTAGGCTTTTGAGAGCTTTTGATTGTGATTGAGTGTGAATATGTAGATGGACTTATGTTGATGGTGTTGCTGTTCATTGACGTCACAAATCTGTGAACGATAAAATTTTATCTTCGCAATTGCGTATGTATGTGCACACATATGTACATGCATACACATACGGTGGAAAAGCTCTCAGTGAGAGTGGGCAACCACATCATCGAATCAAGGCTTTGCAGAAAGTACCAGGGTGTACTTCTGAACCACCGGCTGTGCATTAAGCACCACCTAAGTTAATCAGTCAAAAAAGCAGCGGCCTTTACACAAAAATTGGCTAGGTTTAGGGAATGCAGGCCGCTCGCGAGTACTCGCGAGTTCAACCAGAAGCCTTAAAGCCCATTGTGATGCCTGTTAAAAAATAAAAGCGTGGTGGATTGGGAGGAGTAAGAAATAATCCACTACTGCCCTCTTCCCCTAAAACCAACCTGAGGAGTCCACGAATAGAGCCAGGTCCCACAAAGGACATTTTGCCAAATTACCCAGCTCCTCAAAAAACAGTTTCCCGAGAAACCGGGTTCGTCTACCAAGAAGATCAGTCGAATCACAGTGGAGGTGTTGGATGCTCTCCGGTTCCTCTTCATCTTCACAATTACGACAGAAGTCATAAGTGGAACCTGCATCCTGTAGGCCATCAGTCTGACGGTGCAGTGCCCCGTAATAACTCCCGTCATCGTCCGAATCCTTTTCTTGTTCAAGTGTAAGAGCTCGCAGGTTCCCTTTGATTGATAGCAAGGCCAGAGTGTCCTAGCGGCAGTGCAATCAGACTCATTCGTAAAATTGGCTACGATTCTCCCTAGTTTAGTGGGACAGCAAACATGGGTTCTGCAAGGTTCGGTGAGTAAATCCATATTGGTTTATGCAGTTCTGATCTAGACAGGGGCACTGGCAACCAAGTCACACCTGCAAGTCATAAAAAATGCTCTCAGAGTTGCTTACCTGAGTATCTGCAGAGACTATCGGACAGTTGCAGATGATGCAGCAGGAGTCCTTGCAGGCAGACTTTCAGAAGATTTGCAAAAGATGCATATTCCGCCCGAGAAACTTCCCAGAGGTAAAATACAATAGAAGTGAGATTAGCACCAGGTACCTAAACATGTGGCAACACAGGTAGAGCAGTACAGAGCCACGGAGGATCCCAAGTATTGCACACTGGCTTAAGCGTCGATCTGGGAACTTAGGGTCGGAATTTACCCAATTCGCAACTGGCCACGCATACTTCAGACAGTACTTCCACAGATTTGAGTACGCTGTGGGTTCTTACTGTAGTCTCTGCCAAGATGTGGTGGAAGACCTGGATGACATTATTCATAGGATATTATCCCTATGGCGGTAACGCAGGGAATCAAAGGGATTTGAGGCAATAGGGGGTGTTTTAGTCGCTAGGAATCCAGCATAGTATCTTTTGAAGATTTTGGCCTCCGACTGGTATTTTAGCAGAAGGACCTTTAATAGATATAGAAACAATTTCCTATATGGCTACAGTTTGATTAGGATCATGTGAATTCAATGACTCATACCAGTTATAACAGATTGGTACAATCATCAGTTCGACCAGTTAAGAGTTATCTTTTCCAGATGACAGAAACACCTGACTACATCAGTAATGAAACCACCAAACATCGTGCAGTGGACACATATGGATGAGACTAGATAAATCTATAAAATTTAATTTTTTTGATTTAAATAAACAAAAATGCACGAATTTCGGCTTAGAATTTCTCAAAATTTTATACATATGTCGCCTCGTTTTACCAATTTCGACGCTTTGCTTTCACAAAATTAAAAGTACTATGTGAATTAAAGTACAGGAACTAAGTTGAAAATCATAAGTTGTTTTGAATTTAATATATGGGCGGAGGTGCCTGTCTCTTCCAGTAATCGGCGTCTGCCTCTTCTGACATTTTATCGATACATACAGGCATTTCATCTTTTGTACTAACCAAATTTACATAAGTTTCTTTTAGAACAAATACACAAAAACAAAACAATTAACAATCTCATCTCAATCCTCTCTTGTATATAAATTTTATGAAACGAAGTCCCCACACAATCATTTAGGAAGGTTAAAGGTGGATATAGTATTTTATTTTTTGTAAATTGCTTGAAGATGTCGGAAGAAATTTTGCCGATTGGAAGCTTTACTGGCGTGCGTCGCGTAAACCAATACAATACTCATTGAAATTGTTGTTGCGAGAGTTACTCGGATAGAGCGAAAATATTTCGCGAGATTTTGCCATACACATGAATTCATTTTAGATCGAATGACCCGTTGGTTGGTTGGTTCTACAGAACATACATTATACTTCTGCAAACGCCCGTCCTGATATCGGCTGCCACAAGCGTCGTATTCTCCCGATTTGATACCAACTGATTCCCACCTCTTTCGATCTCTTTTAAATGCTATGCGCGAAGCTACGTTCAATACTGATGCAGAACTATTAAGTATATTCCTGAATTCTTTTGTCATGCAGGTCTCACAAATGTACTGTAAATAAGAACTCAACAGGATCTTCACATCGAAGTATCGCCAATAATTTTAATATCTTATCTTATCATATGAACTGTCATCTTAAGAGAGGATGTACAGAATCTTATTATTCTGCACACGCTAAGAAGTAAAGACGTTCACTTTGTGCTTACCACTGGTTTATTGAAAATGTTTCTTTTCTTTTTATACATACGTGTATTTATCTTAAACTATTCTTGTGGTCGGACACCACATTGGTCATGTAAATAACAAACAGGCCTTTTAAGTGAGGCTCAAATTACATGCCTATGTAAAGTAATGCAAACGCAGCTGGAGTCTTATCTCAATAGCTGTATTCATAATGTTTTTTTTGTCATAAGTGTATATGTTTTATTCTGTTCCTAGTTTTATTACTTACAATATGTCTTAACATAAGTGCATAAGTTAAAATATTCTCTATTGCCTACGCCCTTTGCTCCCTCGCGGTGGTAATCATGTTCATTTATGAACGGAGGATATATTAGAAAAATCAGAAAAGAAGCAACTCTCATGACTCTTAAAACACATCCCATGTTCATCAGATTAAACATTTTCACAATTATCCTAACTTTCCTACAGGAAATCAATAAAATACAATTTGATACGAAAAAGATGCACATTTGTTAAAAGCAAAATCCACACTGACACAATGAGAAAATAGGGGATTGTCACCATTGCAAAGAAGTTTCAGAAGAGCACATAGCAGAACATGGATCAATTTATTTGCGACACACAACGCCAAGTCGTAGCACTGCGAATGGAATTCTTACTTTGATCACAACATTATTACAAGGTCAAGGTTGGAATATGTTGGATGTGACGGAACTGCAAGTAACACCGATGGAATTGTGGCGTGATTCAATATTTAGATCAGTATTTGGAGAGACCGTTACAATGGTGTTTTAGTATGCTTCTTGTCAATGAAATCATTCATCATTTATTCTTAACATTAGATGGCTGCACTTCGGGTCCTAGAGAATACTCCGGACCTTTTGGAAAGCAATTGGCTGATATGTCAAGCTGTATCAACGGGTTTCTGGCTTTATTAGAACCAGATTGCAATCTGCATGGTGTGGATATTTTATTACTTAGTTAAATGTTGTCAAAACTCCATTACCGTATATCTAATACTTAGTTTAAAAGATTTAGTTGTTAAAAAGTAAACAAACCATTTTGATATTGAAATCGGTAAGAAAAAAGGCATACATACCTCCCCACAGATACAAAACGAAATTATTGGCTTGTGCGGCTTGGTCATTAAAAGTGAAATCAAACAGACCGCAAAGAAGGCTCATGCTAACAGTGTAATGACAAATGAGTCGTCTAATATAGCTGGAAAAGTACAGCTATCCATAGGAAAACGTTTTTACGACGAAGATAAAAAAACAATATTGGCAGTGTTCAAAAATTGGTTAAAAGAAATATAAAAAGCCTTGTTTTTCATTGCGCAAGCCACAGACTTAATTTGGTCGTGAATGATTTAAATGAAGTTCTAGAAATCAGAAATAAGATTAGCACCATAAAAGATATGTATTCCAGCTTAATTTTAAACACGCTGGTCACAAAAATATAATTGTCCATGGACTTTCAAAAATTTCTAGAGAAGGGAGTGTTGCGCTGCTTCTAAATTAGAATTCATTATATGCGTTGGATTGACAACCAAATACAATCAAAGACTATTGATGGATACTATGGATCATATCAAAAAGAATAATATCTCTTATAAAAGATCATCGCATCAACGTGGACAGGGAGAGCCAAAATATTTTAGACATCTCTACCAGAACTGTAGCTGCACTGATTTTCTAGTCTCGCGCATTATATTTCGCCAACAATATCGGTCTCCATGCGAGACCTTCATCCCTGATATTCGCACTGGAGCAGCGTTTTGCTAATGCGTATTAACCTGCTTTCGGGTTGATTTAAAAAGAAAAAACGAAAAATTTCAGTCAATACTAACATTTAGAATGTTTTGATAACGTAGCCGAGTTTTGGTTTAAACTATGGAACGGCAATGATATGACAATAGAAAACCTGAGAGACCTAGACCTTATGGAAGTTTTAAAAGAGAAGGACATATTCTTTCCTGAAACAAAAACCCAATTATAATTTTAAGCAACGTGGAGAGATGCTTCTCTACACTGCGTCGTCTGAAAATGTGGCTGAGGACAACGATGGTAGAGAATAATTTGAACGGTCCATGTATGCTTAGTGTACACAGATCAATTGTACAAGAAAATGTCGATAAAATTGTACGTGAAGTAACGAAATAAATATTTTTTTCCAGTAAGAACGTTTTTATAGTATGCATATTATTCGGTGTTTTTTGTCCATCTTTACATTTATTTCGATTAACATCACATTCACTGATGTATGCATTGGTCTCATTTCTCAGCACTCAAACAATTCTGGGATTTAAAAGAAGGGTTTCAAAACAACTCTATCTATCGTTAAATTTCGTAATGTCGTGATTTTTCGATAAGTGTCAACATGAACAGGAGCAAGAAGCCGCAATGGCAGCCACTCACATTGACGTCGGTCTTCGATGAATATGTTCAATTTTTTTTTTTTTTTTTGTTGAATTACCAGATACCGCAGAGCTTTACCTGTAATATCATATATTTGATTTAAGCATTTTACAAGTTATGATTGTTCATTTTACATTTTTTTTTTTTTATTTGGAATGTGAAAGCCAAAAGTCTACAACACACCAAAAATTATCCGCAATATCATCGTTTTCAATCATCTCATCTCTTCTGAACGTATAACCAACCTATCGTCTAAGCTGACTACAATAGAATAAGGCTAGATCTAGGATAGTGTGGCTTCACATTAACATATTTCACATTGTCTCTGACCCAAACCAAATGGCATATCCGGCAAAGACAACTTCAGATATATGCAATATGCTCATTACAGTTTGGCAATTATAAACATATTATTTTACAAGGATGTCCCATATTTCTGTTGATTAGAAGGGTATTGGGAGAAAGTTATGATCACATTAACAAGAATAAAATATTGTACCTCGATTCAAGTTTAAGTAGAATAAAAATGAGATTCATCCGATTTAGAATCTCAAATACTTTTTATAACACAGAGCAAAAGCTTAACGCTATCCTCGGCAGAAATAAGAGACATAAACACACACACACACATCCTGTGTCGTCTGCAGATGTTGAAAGAACTTTCTTCGCATATGTAAGCATCTTAAACTAAAACCCAGAAAGAAGGCTATCATTGGCTGTGCCAAAGATGTCATACTCTTCACGCTCCTCCGGGTTGCATCCAACCTTCCTTTCTTAGCATCACCATATTCTCTCTGTTACAGTTTGAGTATCAACAAAGAACACAGTTTGAGTTGCATTGTATTTTTATTGTACTTATACTCTTTATAAGTTTGTCATTTAATGTAAGTTTGTATGGGATGTACCCTTACTGGTAACCCTAGTATTATGAAATTTACATGGCTGATGGATACGGAACAGAAACTTATAGTGTCCAAATTTCAACTCAGTAAGACAAAGAACAAAAAACTTTTTCTAATAAGAACATTAATTTAAAAGGGGGTTTGTATGGGAGGTACCCCTAGTGATCCGATTCAACTGATTCCGACATGTGTCCAGCGTTTGGTAAAAAGAAACCTATGTGCAAAATTTCAGCTCTCTAGCTCAAAAACTGTGGGACTAGTTTTGCGAACAGACGGACAGACGGACATGGCTAAATCAACTCGTCTCATCGAGCTGATCACAAATATATGTACTTTATGTGGTCTGCGATGTCTCCTTCTGTGTGTTACAAACTTTATGACAAACTTATAATACTATTCACTCCCGTGAAGAGTATAATGGGTAGTCTTTTGTATTTGAAAATTTAAAACATCATTTAATAATTAACTGTACAAATGTACAAATAAGCTTTATTAAAAAATTTGAATAAATGAAGGATTCAAACCACTTCTATAATACTAAGTACATACATATGTATTTGAAGAGATTTCTTTTGCTTATTGCTATTTTTTTAAGTATACTAGAGGAGCCGCCGGCCGACACAATTGACCGCATTCTAGAAAAAACATTTATTTTTTAAAGTGCTAATACAATAACTTCTCTATAAACAGTGTTCTTTGCGAAAACTCTATAACACGGCTTCACACAACCCATGAGCTTACAGCAATAGAACATAAGAGAGAGGCACACACACCTCTCTATTCTCCCATTCTACTGCGTGCACAAACGCACACATCAACGGCTGTGTGTTGTTATTTTGAACACCTTTTAACGCCTAAACCTCTAACCTATTTTGATGATTACATGCCACATCTAGCGAAAAATACCTTTCCAATTGCTGTTTCTTTTGCCAAAATAGGTTCATTGGTTTAAGCAAGATTCACAAATTCAATGTTTGCCGTTTAATTATTTAGATTATAAGCGCTTCTTTTAAAGTTTTTCGTGCTTAAAAATATCCACGCTAATTATGACTAAAGAAAGTAAGAAGACAAAACCTTAAATTACATATTTCTGTGTTTTTATTCATTGATAATTTTTTTTTCTTTTTTTTTTGTTCTTGTTTATTTTATGTTCCCTACATTTAGTAGTCGTCCTCCCCAGACTCAGCCATCCAACGATATTGATATGCTTCTGGAATAGAAGTGGTTGTTGAAGTAGTTGTTGAAGTGGTTGTTGAACTGGTTTCTGTGTTCAATATTTCATTTGTAAAATTAAAAGTCTCTCCACGAGTATATGGAAAGTTTTCTAATTTATCTATGACATCTTCTACTCGACAGCAGATCATAATGCCATATAGAGGCATCAGGCGCATTTTATTAAAGCTATGAGTCGACAGCCAAGATATTTCCTCACAGATATTGGGGCAGAAACTCTGTTCATTCGTAAGCTCTGCAAGATTTAAATTCGGTGAATTAAATCCTATGACAATAAATTCTTCGGGTTCTGTTCTAAGCTTTAATTCCATTGATTTTGTAATTGATGATTGTAGCACCTTTAGATGTGCCCAAATATACTTTGGTGCCTTCACTATTAAATCGTTTTTCTGGTAGATTAGTGACTGAGTCATATTACAATTACCAGCAACTTCCAGTTCGATCAGACCGTCTGTACCTAGACGCACCTGATACTTTACGTTCTCACTTTGCATATACAAAGCGTCCATAAACTTACGCCATGAACCATTTTTCAAACGTTTAAACCATACAACATTAAGTACATCTGCATATGAACTTAGATCAATGTTATACTGCATAAGACTATCATACACAAATAGGTCTGAATCGTACATATTGTATCTTTGTTTCAAAGTATCTGAAATCTTATTAAAGTCGGACTTACTGTGGAAAAATCAATGTGAACATAAGTTAAACGGTTTGCTACTAAAGTATTTCTGTACATACCTTATGAATTCAAATATGTTATGAAATATTTCTTTATCCAAACGAAGATTATCCAATTCATTTGGTCCCAATATCTGATATTATTAAAAAAAAAAGAAAGAATGAAGATATTGTATACTCGTATATTGTGTTCTCCCCATATACTGACCTCATTCAATAGCACATTTGTTTTGGTATGCGATATAAAACTTAAGAATTTCAATTTTTGCTTTTCAGGGTCAAAACAAAGAGCTGCCGATTTTATGTCATGTATTTCTGTATCCAATTTATTTCCTAAGACTAAAGTTGTATCCACACAATCGGTTAAACTGGGAACACTTTGGAACATCTCCAACGGTGTAGGGGATAGACAGCCAATAATACAATGTTCCTCACATTCAGGAAATGTACTTGTAATTCTGCTATTCTTACAAGTCCATATTCCATGATTCTGATGATTACTTTTTTGTCTATCGTAGGAGTTGCTTGATTTCCTACAATATTGTTAATTTGTGACATAATATTTTAAGCATCCTCTTCACTATTTATGGTATACTTACAAATTGAATCCACTGCTACAATATGCTTCAATTGATTCGCCTTCATCCAGATCTATGGCATTATTCTTTTTTGTTATAATTTTTTTCAAACCAAAATTCCTCACAAACAATGGTCCCGTCGAAGGATCACTTTTTAACGTACATTTTGCTTGAACTTCCCATGTAAGGCATATTATAATGAGGCATAGGACTAAACTCAAGCGAACCGACATCTTTACTGAGTGTCAACTGCGGCATCAACACATATTTATACTCAGTTCTATGCTCATTTTCCTTATCTGTTCATAAGCAAGCTGTACAAGCATATTCAAATGAGAAATGTACATTATCTTTATATAGAATATACATATGTATACATGTTTGTATTAGTAATGTATGTTCGTACAACATATAGATGAATTTGTGTTTACATATGTATATGTTATAATCTATCTCAAAGAAGTTGACGACCAAAAAAATAAAAATTAAAATTAAAAAAAGGGTTTTCCCCTTATACTTAAACGACGAACAAAAAAAATCAAGAGGCCTGAACAGCGGGCCAAAGAGAATTCTGTTTGTCTTAATTTTCTTTATTATTATTAACATAGTATTTATATTGTACGAGAAATATTTGAATAACTTACTTATAGTCAAGTATTGTATAATATCCTATATTTGTCACATGGAATTGAATTAGTACGAGCCTAACAAACCCATGCCCTGTGATAACTTGTTACACAAATGCAATAGTTTTAAGTTAGAATAGATACAACAATCTTATAAATGATCTTAAGTATCAAATTTAGATAATCGTGGTATATCTATCTATATAAGTCTAAGAACCTGAAATTTAAATTTTGACATTATTATACATACATTACATAATGTAATTAAAATACTGTGTATAACGGTAATCTAACATATACAGTGGCACATCAGCATTTCTATTGTATTATTGGGGACGGAGCTTGCCATTATTACAACAGATTCAAAAATTAATTCTTTGCAATAATTATATTATAAAGTAAAAAATCAAAATCGTTTAAAATGTGTACAACTTCAAAACGCGCAAAATGTGTTATGCCTATCTTAAGTCTTTAAAAACTGGACATTTCCCTATAAAATAGTACCTATGTGTGTATATTGCTTTTATATTTCTATAATAGGTATTAACATATACAATACATATGTATATTAATTTTATTACAATAAATCATGCCTACACTTGAAGATTCATGTGATATCATTAATTCGCTATAAAAACAATTTGTTTTTTAAGGTAAAGTTAAAATTGACCCACAAATATTGTGGTACTTTATGTTTTTCATAATTCAGACTGTCCAATTATTGTTTGTTATAATCAGCGTTTAAAAACTGTCAGTCATATTTATTTCTTTTACTTTGAAAAATCCGCAGTCGCTGTCGAAGGAGAAGCAAAATATCAACATTGAAAACTGCGTAGCAGAGCGGCAGTCTTCCGTTTCAGCAGTCACTGTCGCAGTCGCTGCAAATCACTACGAGTGTTTGTGATCGAAAGTGAACAATTGTCTCGAACCAATTATTGTATGTTTAGGTATTTTGTACATGAATTGATTGTGCAAAACACAGGCGCCGAACTTTTTTGGTATATGCACATCTATGTAAGTATGTACGTTAATTCTTATTTATGCTGACGCAGCTTTGTCTTATGCATAATAAACAAAGAGCACAAAGGATGATGATTGTATCGCGAGTGATGCTATCAACATTATCGTTTTTAACCAATGCGCAAATTATTAATACTTCTTGCTATACTAAAGCAACTGACTCATACAAAATTCAAGTGAAGTGAACAAGAAAATTTGATACCAGTTGCAGTTCTTTAGTTTGTATATACTTATGTTAGTCTTTGATTTAAGTACACTCATGGACACAGGCCCCTCTCTCCCACTAGGCAGCATGTGCCCATGGCCCGCAATCGATAGGGGCCCCCTAAACCGATATTTCTTATTGAACAACTTATTTATTTCGAAAATATGAAACAATAATGACTGACTAAAATACCTACTTGCTTATTTGCTTTTCCATGCGTGAAGCTACTCTACTCTCGCCCAAAAATCAGGTTTTCCGATTGCAACATGCTTAGATACATTTAAATGTATAAAAGTACAATTAAATGTTATATTAAGTACATACACTGTATTGAAGAAAAATCATCAGTGAACTAGAGATGAAGCACTTAGTCTATCCACAAAAATGGACAGCTGAGTTTATTATACTAACGGAAATTTGGAGTTCTATTTATATTGGAAAGAATAGACAAAACAATTGATTATCTTCAGAAAGAAACAATAACACTGGACGTTGCAACTTATTTGTTTACTTCACTTAATGATTTTATTATTAATCTCAGGGATAAATTTGATCACTTCGAATCGTCCACCAAAAAAAGAAACTTGGAATCTGACTACAAGGACCTAGCTCAAAGAAGTAGAAGTAGAAGCTTACGACAGAGATTTTCGGATAGCTCTGCGCCGTCAGTCCAACTGAATAGAAAAGAGAAATTCGAAGTAAAAACCTTTCTTCACATAATTGATACCTTGAGCGTTCATCTTAATCAGCGATTAAGTTCGTATAAGAACATAAGTCAACGTTTCGGTCTAATTTTTCGCTTAAAAACCTCGAATACCGAAGAGTTGAATCAAAATTGCAAAGAATTTGCTGAAATCTATTATGAAGACGTCAACGAGAAAGAGTGGAAATGGAATTTCTGCATTTAACAGAATACTTGAAAATTGTTTATAGTGAAAACATAGCACATTGGAAATATATCATCTTTTGAAAGAAAACAATAATGAAGACACATTTCTAAATCTGGAAATCGCATTGAGTATCTTTTTAAGCATGATGGTAACTTACTGCAGTAGGTTACGCTCCTTCTCCAAATTGGAAAAAATATATAACGAATTAAGAAGTACAATGCTTCGAGAGATATTAACCAGTGTGTGACTGATGTCCATAGAATGTGATATGAAAGAAATGAAAATAAATCTAGAACCTTGCTTATTTTCTTTCTTTATCTATTCTAACAAAATAGTGCTCTGTCAAATTCATTATCCTAATGTACCCAGGGCCTCCAATATGTTATTGGTGCATATTATTGTACAGTCCAGCCTCGTATAACGTGATTAATTTGAAATAATTCCTTACTTCATGTCCGATGACTGACTTGGCCAGCTTAAGAAAGTTGTGTCCTTGTTTTAAAACCAATATTTGATCAAATTTTAATTATGCTTAGGATCGGTACCCTGTTTAAGTGTTTTTTTAATGAAATTTATTCATAGTATTAGAAATCAGATTTACATATTTTTAAAATTTTCCAAACTTTATTGAAAAACTTAAAATTAAATATTTAATTCCCAGTCATACTATGATGCCAGTTCATTCTGTGCATGGAATCTTTTGTACGAAATCGTACCATTTCGAAGCCCAGTGAATGGCCCACAATTGTTAGTAATGCACGCACTAACCCATTGGGATAGAATTTAAAAACTGCAAGAAAGAAAGACCGAACGAAATTAAACTAAATTTAAATAAACTTCGCGTAGCTTCCCTTGAAAAAAAAATCATAATCAATTGAACTCATCTATGGATATTCTGAAAATTCCACTAAAAAAACTATAAAGAACTTTAATTTTACTTTTAAGCTTTGCCCCCCACAAACCAATATATGTAAAAGTCACGATGCTTACACATTTTTGTTTGCCACTGTATATACAGCTAAGCGCTACCCATTTATTATCATTTAAGGCATACAAATACCGATTCTTGGGACCTTTGATCCAACGTAACTTCTTTAGCGGCATGTGTATCGGTGGGAACTTTTGGAGTATTGTAGTAGAACCACAAAAGGAAGGTTCATGCAAAAATTCAGCTTTCTCTTAATTATTCGGAACTTTGACTTTTTTTTTTTGCTTTATTGCCCGCACTGTGTAATAGTAAAAGGACTCGTTAATCGAAGATTAAATTACTTACTTATATTTACTTATTTTCAAATTGAAAACAAACTTTTGTTACGCAATTTTTTTGTTTAATGTTATTTTATACCAATAAAAATAAACCTTCATAATTAACATTCATGTAAATAATTTTGTGTTTCAATTTATTTATTTATTAACCATAAAATCTCATTACAGTTTACATTTATATAGATTTATATAGATTAGTTAGATTTGCTAACATGACAACCAAGAAATGGGTTTTGTGGATATTATTATTAAGAGAAACTAGATACCGTTATGAAAAAGGGGAAAAACGTTACATTAAAAGTAAAATACTATGTAACTTAAACTAAAACAAATACTAAAACTAAAAGGGTCCATACTTGTTAAAGCTGTCTAAGAGTTAACCTGAAAAAATGTACAGAACATCTCTAGATTGTAAGATACTTGATTTGTTACATTGAAATTTGTTAAACCTTCAGAGATTTTTACATCAATCATAGAAACAACAGCCATTTCATGGACTAGATAAGTGAAAAGTAAAAGCGTAGATTCAGAATCTCTTTGTAGTTTGACACTATGACTAACTGCACAATCATCCCAGATAACTGAGCCGTATACTTAGCATAATTGGAATGAAGATCGACCGAAATGTTGTTAGTTTCAGGGATCGAAAATAATAGTTATGGGGTCGGTTTTTAACTAAAAAAATCATTATGTTGGAATTGTCGTACATACCGAAGAGTTATAGCAAAATATTAAGTTTTGAAATAGGCTATCCAAATATCGCATAAATTTATATTTTCAATTTTATTTATTATTTTTTTTTTTTTTTATTTTAGTAATCATTAATAATAATTATTTGCGATTTATATTTTTATTAATCAATAATAATTATTATTATCGATTTTTATTCTTATTAATCAAATTTAATAATAATTTTAAATTTTTATTTTAAAAATCAAAAATAATAATTATTTAATTTATTTTTATTAATTATTTTTAAAAATTATTTTTGATTTTTATTATTTTTAATCAAATTTAAAAATCACTAATAAATTTTCTTTTTTCACGCAAATTTAAAAATTTCAAATAATTTTTATATTTTTCATTTAAATATAAAAATAATTTTTAATTTTTTTGTTTTTCACTCAAATTTAAAAATCATTCGTGATTTTTCTTTTAAAAATTAAAAATAATAATTATATTGAAAATGTATATCAAAATATTGTATTGTTTGTTAATTGAATAGCGAATGTTGACTTTGGCTGTTACTAATTCAAATTGAATAACCGTATATTCCTTAGACTGCATTTAGACTAACGTCATATAATCGTCGATTCTTCTTTGATGATTTTGGTTTGTGTTTAGACAAACGTCACGCTTGAAAATCAAAGTTTTGCTAATTCCTTTTCATTTATGTTTCTTTATACAACAGTGCGTTCTGTCGCAGAGCAAATCTCTTCGCCTTCCGCTCCTATTAGCTACTATATTCTGCATGTCTCATGCATTTTTTTTTTTTTTTTTTTTTTTTTTTTTTTTTTTTTTTTTTTTTTTTTTTTTTTTTTTTTTTTTTTTTTTTTTTTTTTTTTTTTTTTTTTTTTTTTTTTTCTACAGGTATTTATAGTCAGCTCTATGCTCATTCACGCAGTGATTAGTATTATAAGTTTGTCAAGAAGTTTGTAACACACACACAAGTTGCAAACTAGTCCCTCAGTTTTTGAGCTAGAGAGTTGAAAAGGGGTACCTCCCATACAAACCCAAATTCAAATTAAATTGATGTTGTACGATTAGAAAGCAATTTTTTGACCTGCAGCTTATGGCACACTGTAAATACGGCATATGTTTATACTCGTTTATGCTGACGCTGCTTTGTCTGAATGATAATAAACAAACAATGATAAGTATGTACGATTGATACTCTAGTGATCCGAACAACATGATCGGTTGAACCAATGCGCTAACGATCATTACTTGTTGCTATACCAAAGTCAGTGCGACTAATTCTTTATGCTATCATTCTTGATTTTTATTTTTGTCAAAATATAAAAAATGTAGATTTGGCGAGACTTGGCAGTAAAATTTTCGAAGTGTTCTATAATTTTGGGAAGCACCTTATTATTGTACAGTCCAACCTCGTATAATATGGTTAATTTGTCCATGTTTGTTCATGTCCGTAGACTAACTTCGGCAGTTTAAGAAAGTTGTGACCTTGTTTTGAAACCAATTTTTTGAATTTGTACTTAGGATCTGTATTCTACCTGGACACCCGTTACCACCCTTTGGGTACGGAACCCTAAAAAGGATAGAAGTCAGGACAAAATTTGTTGCCTTATTATTTTACTTTTTTGTAAATTTATTTTCATAAATTAGATGAGTTGTATTGCCTCATCTATCCTCGTCATCTCCGGTACTTACAAAATTTGCCTTATTGTTGTCTTTTGGATCGCGGCTAATCCGACTTTTTAAATCAAGCTGATTTAGTCACGACTCGCGAATTTTTTGTTTATAAATTTCTTTCGGCATGTTTGTTTAATGTATAGTAATAGTGCTAAGCACAACCCGATATACGCTCCGCACCACTTGAATAGGAAACCCTGTAAACCGTCAGTATAAATGCAAATCACTCAAAAATTAACATTACAATTAACAGTTTTTTCTTGATTGTTTTTTCAATGATTATTTAGTTGTCTATATGAAAAAAAATTGAGCGCTGGAAATAAACCGTTATATGTATTTTGCTATTTTGTTTTGATGTCCATCAAAAACCATGCACAAATTTTTGCGCCACTTGAATAGAACATTAGTTAAGTAAGACTTCTGCATGTGCTGTGTGCACACGTTTTTTTGTTTGATCGCTTTTTGAGATTAGTTCGAATTATAAAATATCAAATTTAACTAAAATGGGTCGAGCCTTAACGGAGCTAGAAAAAGGAATAATAAAAGCTTGCAAGGACAGTGGTCAATCTATTGCCACAATCGCAAAAAACAACGAAAGAAGCCGTGGTATCCGCATTCTTGGCCAACGAGTAAAAATATTGAAAAAACAAGAAAGGCCGTACTAAAAGTGTCCTCTCTGATGTGGACAGACGACTTATTTTCAGTAAAGCCTCAAACTCTCCCGACTCAATATTCAAAATCAAGGCAAAATGTGGACTTAACGCAAGCCTAACCACTATTCGGCGTGTAATATAGAAAGCTGAACATTAACAAAGGTTAAAAATAAAAAAAAAAAAAAACCACCACTGAATGCACTTCGAAAGGAGCAACGCCTTCTTTTTTACCGTAACCATATGAGCTGGACTATGGAGTGGCAACGCGTCGTATTCTCAGATGAAAAAAATCAATTTAGATGGACCCGATGGCTACACTTATTATTTTCATGACGTACGAAAGGAAGCCCATCATTTGGACCGCTTACATAGCAAGGGTGGAGGTGTCATGTTATGGCGAGCGATCTCGTATTACGGCACATGTGAGTTACAATTTTTGACAACAAAAATGAATGCGATGGCATACAATGGTGTCTTAAAAAATGCATTTCCATTCTTCCACAACCTTTTTAGACCTTTACAATGGACATATCAACATGACAATACGCCAATCCATACTGCCCGAACCGTCAAATCCCATATTGAAAGCCAGAAGGTGGTTCTTTTAAGGTGGCCACCTTACTCACCGTATTTAAACATCATCGAAAATGTTTGGGGATGGTTAACACGGAAACTGTATGGGGCCGGACAGCTATATGAACTAATAGAAGCCACCAAACTAGCTTGGAGTTCAATACCACTCACTTATATAGCCCAGTTGTACGAATCAATTCATTACACAATCTACACAGATTCCTACACTGATCCGCTTCATTAGTCTGCAATGCCCTGTCGAGAATCCTGAGACTGTCCGAATACCTGCCCGTGTCAGCCACAGTAATTCCTGTGTTCTTTTGCAAGATCTAGTTTGGAGTTTAGACACTCTAAAATTCTTCGTGTTTACCCAATAGTCTAGTTTTCGTCGAACTCCAAGGCAGCCCGCAGAATGGTCCAATGAATACGTTTGCAAATCCTTTTCCGGCGTGTCCAGGTACCCATATTAGGTTAACATGATTGTTCGATGCTAGTCTTTTGAGTAATATCAAGCAATCCCAAAACAACTTCGAATTGAACTCAAAAGCATTGAGTGCTTGCATGGCAGCCTTGCTATCAGAGTTAATGTATATGTGCTAAGAGTCATACTTAAATTCGTCCCTGAGACATATTTCTATTGCATGGATTTCTGCCTGGAAAACCGAGTTCTCTTTGTTTGTTAGGGTTTTCCACGCAGACACCTGCCCCAACACCGGTCTCCGTTTTATGACATCTTTATATACTGTTCCCAGCCTGGAAATGCAACTTCAAAATTTTGTTTGTAATGCTCAGGTTGAGCTCATCCCTCAGTAGGGATTGCCAGAAACCTACCGAGCCACATCATACACTATGATGAGCTTTGCCATAAACGACAGTGCCTCTTTCTTTATAAACAATTGGATTGGCAGTAGTTTCAGTAGCTTATCAAGGGCAGCTGTTGGAGCTGACCTTATAAATCCAGTAACATAGACACAATCTTCAATTGAACTATGCTTCTGTCTGATTTAGTGCACCAGATATATGCAGCATATGACATGATCGGTTCCTGGTTTCAGTCCCCAATGCTTACCCATGAGTCTGTTGCTGGTTCACATAGTTACATACCATAGTTAAATCATATATGTATTGTAGTAATTTCAACAGAAGTTCCTATTAAAAATATGTACCTTTTCATGATATTTCACTGATAGTTCGCATATAAATGACAAACTTTTCATTAGGTCCACAAGCAACCGGTTGTGAAGAAACCAAATGTAAAAGGGACGAAAAAAAAACATTATGATTGAATTTCAGTTCGATACGTTAAAAAACAAAAAACTTTTTCTAATAAAAACATTAATTTCAATTCGGGTTTGTATGGGAGGTACCACTTCTGGTAAACCTAGAATCATGAAATTTACATGGTTGATGAATATGGTACAGAAACTTATAATGTCTAAATTTAAATTTGCTTCGCCAAAAAACAAAATTTCTAATAAAAACATTAATTTAAAGGGTGATTTGTATGGGACCCCCTAGTAGTCCGATTCGGCTGATTCCGACAAATGTTCAGCGTTTGGTAACATGTACAAAATTCACAGCTCTCTAGCTCAAAAACTGTGGGACTAGTTTTGCGAACAGACGGACAGACGGACATGGCTAAATCAACTCGTCTCATCGAGCTGATCACAAATATATATACTTAATGTGGTCTGCGCTGTATCCTTCTGTGTGTTACAAACTTCATGACAAACTTATAATACTATTCACTCCCGTGAAGAGTATACAGATATGGTAGGCATATCAACAAGTGCTTTACATTGTATTTGGCTGAAAGTTTGGACAAGAGAAAGCTATGCGCAAGATGGGAACAAAAACAGCGTAGTGAAGAGGGTGTTTTAATCGAATGGTTTCCAATGTTTCAAAAGCAGAAAAACAGAGTTTTTGCGTCGATTTAACATAACCATGGATGAATCTCTATATTTATCAATTCACATCTGAGACGAAGCAATAGTAAAAACAGTGGACTGAAAGTGGAGAATTGGCTCCAAAAACAGAGTTCCATCTGCAGGCAAGGTAATGGCGTAAATTTTTTTTTTTTTTTTTTTTTAAACGGGTGGGACTATTTCCATTTTCAATTTTCAAGGAAAAACAGTATAGCATTGTACTGTAGTAAATATATTCAGTTCACACATCCATTATTGTTATAACTAAAATCAACGAATTAAAGTGCGAAGTCCTTCGTCATGCACGCTATTTGCCAGATTTCTGACTATTTTGACTTGGAGAAATGGCTCGGTGATTAAAGATTTCTCAACAATCAAGAGAATGGAATAAGAGGAATTGATGTTTGCATTTTCTTCATCTTATCACTCATATATACGTACTACTGTAACGTACATTATAATGTCATTCGACACCTTCTGTTCCTCCTTCCTCTTCCGATTTTAACCTAATATAATATTATGGTAATTTTTTTTTTTTTGTTGTGTGTAAAGAAATGAAAAGAAGTTTGTTTTTTTAAATATATTTATTTTTATATTTATTTTCTTCATTTTTTTGTTTTTTCTTTTTTCTTTTGATTTTTTTTTTTTTTAATTTTTTGTTTTTATTTTTATCTTCAATATCTCATTCTTTTTTGTTGTTGTTTCTTTTGTTTGTTGTTTTTTTTTTTTATTTATATTTTTAAGCTTATAACTTAAGGCATAAAATTACAAACTAAAACTTAAACACTAAACATTATTTTCATTATCATTTCATCATCATCATCATCATCATCATCATCATCATTATTATAATTATTATGATCATTATCAATGTTATGCGATCATAATTATTATTATTATTATTATAGTTATTATTATGAATTAAAATAAGTATATAATAAACATCATCATCATCAATGTCATCATCATCATCATCATCATAATTAAATGTATTGTAACAATAACAATAATAATAATAATAATAATATTTTATTAATTTTTTTCGTTTTTTTATTTAATTCCTTTTATTTTTTATTTGAATATATTGCAATTCATGTTAATTAATTAATTTATTTTTTTTCATTAATCTTTTGAATTAATTGTAATTTTTAATTTTGACAAACATTGTTATTTTTTGTTTTTTTTTGTTTTTAATTTTGTGTTCCATTTATCCATTTTCATTTATTTCCATTATAAATTATTTAAATTTTTTTAATTTGCGCCCCCTCTCCCCCATACAGCATTTTACTTATGAGGAGGGGGAGGGGGTTTGCAGTTGCATTTTTCTTTTAATGATTCCTCTGTTTTATTATTATTATTATTTTAAATTAAATATTTATTTATTTGTATTTTCTTTTTTATTTTCTTTATGTATAATTTATTATTTTGTTTATTTGTGTGTATATAATAATATATTCATCATATTTATATATATTTTATTCTTATTTAAAAAAAAAATTATGTTTTCTAGCTTTTTTCTTTATATTTTCTTGCTTTGCTTTCGCCTTCTTATCTTTATCATTTATCATGCCTCCCTCCCTCATCAATTCATCCATTTATCATATTATGATGATGCTTAAATAATAAATGTATATATATATTTTATTATTGTTTGTTTTTATTTTTTATATTTTTTTTTATTGAATATTTTACAAGTTATGCTTCTCCTTCTTCATTTTAGGTTTTATTTAATTTTTTTAATTCTTATCATATTTTATTAATTATTTAATTTGTTTCTTGTTTCATCATCATCACCATCATCATCATTTTAATTTATTTATATATATATAAATATATTCTTGTTGAATAAGTCTTAGCGTTTTTCATTTTTTTTTCTCATTTTCTTCTGATTTTTGTTTATTTTTTTTTTTTGTTTTTTGTTTTTAAAATATATTTTTGTTTTTGTATTTTAATTACATATAATAATGTGGCGCTTAAAATATACAATAATTATTATTTAGTTAATTATTTAATTAATTACATAATAATCATAATAATAAAAAAAAAAAAACATTAAAGAACCTAAGACTAAATATATATATTTATTTATTTTAATTTTATTAAATTTTTAATTTTCTTTTTTTATATTTTTGTTTTAATTTTTAGTTTTTCCATTTTTACTTTTATTAATAAATTTTTAAGACGTTCACATAATAATTAAAAAAAAGAGTAGATTTCTACCATACATACATAACTATTTATATATATATTTATATATATATATATATATATATATATGTTTTAATAATTTCTTATAATGTATTATTATTATAATTAATTTATTATTATTAAAAAAAAAAAAAAACAACAACTTTAATATAAATTAAAAAAAAAGTTATTATTTATAACATATAAAAATAGCAAAAATTTAGTTTTAATCATTATAATAATTACATTTATTTGAATTTTTTTCTTTTTCTTAATTCATTCATCATTTTATATTTATATATATGTATATATAATAATATTTTGTTTTATTACGTGGCAACGCGTCGTATTCTCAGATGAAAAAAATCAATTTAGATGGACCCGATGGCTACACTTATTATTTTCATGACGTACGAAAGGAAGCCCATCATTTGGACCGCTTACATAGCAAGGGTGGAGGTGTCATGTTATGGCGAGCGATCTCGTATTACGGCACATGTGAGTTACAATTTTTGACAACAAAAATGAATGCGATGGCATACAATGGTGTCTTAAAAAATGCATTTCCATTCTTCCACAACCTTTTTAGACCTTTACAATGGACATATCAACATGACAATACGCCAATCCATACTGCCCGAACCGTCAAATCCCATATTGAAAGCCAGAAGGTGGTTCTTTTAAGGTGGCCACCTTACTCACCGTATTTAAACATCATCGAAAATGTTTGGGGATGGTTAACACGGAAACTGTATGGGGCCGGACAGCTATATGAACTAATAGAAGCCACCAAACTAGCTTGGAGTTCAATACCACTCACTTATATAGCCCAGTTGTACGAATCAATTCATTACACAATCTACACAGATTCCTACACTGATCCGCTTCATTAGTCTGCAATGCCCTGTCGAGAATCCTGAGACTGTCCGAATACCTGCCCGTGTCAGCCACAGTAATTCCTGTGTTCTTTTGCAAGATCTAGTTTGGAGTTTAGACACTCTAAAATTCTTCGTGTTTACCCAATAGTCTAGTTTTCGTCGAACTCCAAGGCAGCCCGCAGAATGGTCCAATGAATACGTTTGCAAATCCTTTTCCGGCGTGTCCAGGTACCCATATTAGGTTAACATGATTGTTCGATGCTAGTCTTTTGAGTAATATCAAGCAATCCCAAAACAACTTCGAATTGAACTCAAAAGCATTGAGTGCTTGCATGGCAGCCTTGCTATCAGAGTTAATGTATATGTGCTAAGAGTCATACTTAAATTCGTCCCTGAGACATATTTCTATTGCATGGATTTCTGCCTGGAAAACCGAGTTCTCTTTGTTTGTTAGGGTTTTCCACGCAGACACCTGCCCCAACACCGGTCTCCGTTTTATGACATCTTTATATACTGTTCCCAGCCTGGAAATGCAACTTCAAAATTTTGTTTGTAATGCTCAGGTTGAGCTCATCCCTCAGTAGGGATTGCCAGAAACCTACCGAGCCACATCATACACTATGATGAGCTTTGCCATAAACGACAGTGCCTCTTTCTTTATAAACAATTGGATTGGCAGTAGTTTCAGTAGCTTATCAAGGGCAGCTGTTGGAGCTGACCTTATAAATCCAGTAACATAGACACAATCTTCAATTGAACTATGCTTCTGTCTGATTTAGTGCACCAGATATATGCAGCATATGACATGATCGGTTCCTGGTTTCAGTCCCCAATGCTTACCCATGAGTCTGTTGCTGGTTCACATAGTTACATACCATAGTTAAATCATATATGTATTGTAGTAATTTCAACAGAAGTTCCTATTAAAAATATGTACCTTTTCATGATATTTCACTGATAGTTCGCATATAAATGACAAACTTTTCATTAGGTCCACAAGCAACCGGTTGTGAAGAAACCAAATGTAAAAGGGACGAAAAAAAAACATTATGATTGAATTTCAGTTCGATACGTTAAAAAACAAAAAACTTTTTCTAATAAAAACATTAATTTCAATTCGGGTTTGTATGGGAGGTACCACTTCTGGTAAACCTAGAATCATGAAATTTACATGGTTGATGAATATGGTACAGAAACTTATAATGTCTAAATTTAAATTTGCTTCGCCAAAAAACAAAATTTCTAATAAAAACATTAATTTAAAGGGTGATTTGTATGGGACCCCCTAGTAGTCCGATTCGGCTGATTCCGACAAATGTTCAGCGTTTGGTAACATGTACAAAATTCACAGCTCTCTAGCTCAAAAACTGTGGGACTAGTTTTGCGAACAGACGGACAGACGGACATGGCTAAATCAACTCGTCTCATCGAGCTGATCACAAATATATATACTTAATGTGGTCTGCGCTGTATCCTTCTGTGTGTTACAAACTTCATGACAAACTTATAATACTATTCACTCCCGTGAAGAGTATACAGATATGGTAGGCATATCAACAAGTGCTTTACATTGTATTTGGCTGAAAGTTTGGACAAGAGAAAGCTATGCGCAAGATGGGAACAAAAACAGCGTAGTGAAGAGGGTGTTTTAATCGAATGGTTTCCAATGTTTCAAAAGCAGAAAAACAGAGTTTTTGCGTCGATTTAACATAACCATGGATGAATCTCTATATTTATCAATTCACATCTGAGACGAAGCAATAGTAAAAACAGTGGACTGAAAGTGGAGAATTGGCTCCAAAAACAGAGTTCCATCTGCAGGCAAGGTAATGGCGTAAATTTTTTTTTTTTTTTTTTTTTAAACGGGTGGGACTATTTCCATTTTCAATTTTCAAGGAAAAACAGTATAGCATTGTACTGTAGTAAATATATTCAGTTCACACATCCATTATTGTTATAACTAAAATCAACGAATTAAAGTGCGAAGTCCTTCGTCATGCACGCTATTTGCCAGATTTCTGACTATTTTGACTTGGAGAAATGGCTCGGTGATTAAAGATTTCTCAACAATCAAGAGAATGGAATAAGAGGAATTGATGTTTGCATTTTCTTCATCTTATCACTCATATATACGTACTACTGTAACGTACATTATAATGTCATTCGACACCTTCTGTTCCTCCTTCCTCTTCCGATTTTAACCTAATATAATATTATGGTAATTTTTTTTTTTTTGTTGTGTGTAAAGAAATGAAAAGAAGTTTGTTTTTTTAAATATATTTATTTTTATATTTATTTTCTTCATTTTTTTGTTTTTTCTTTTTTCTTTTGATTTTTTTTTTTTTTTAATTTTTTGTTTTTATTTTTATCTTCAATATCTCATTCTTTTTTGTTGTTGTTTCTTTTGTTTGTTGTTTTTTTTTTTTATTTATATTTTTAAGCTTATAACTTAAGGCATAAAATTACAAACTAAAACTTAAACACTAAACATTATTTTCATTATCATTTCATCATCATCATCATCATCATCATCATCATCATTATTATAATTATTATGATCATTATCAATGTTATGCGATCATAATTATTATTATTATTATTATAGTTATTATTATGAATTAAAATAAGTATATAATAAACATCATCATCATCAATGTCATCATCATCATCATCATCATAATTAAATGTATTGTAACAATAACAATAATAATAATAATAATAATATTTTATTAATTTTTTTCGTTTTTTTATTTAATTCCTTTTATTTTTTATTTGAATATATTGCAATTCATGTTAATTAATTAATTTATTTTTTTTCATTAATCTTTTGAATTAATTGTAATTTTTAATTTTGACAAACATTGTTATTTTTTGTTTTTTTTGTTTTTAATTTTGTGTTCCATTTATCCATTTTCATTTATTTCCATTATAAATTATTTAAATTTTTTTAATTTGCGCCCCCTCTCCCCCATACAGCATTTTACTTATGAGGAGGGGGAGGGGGTTTGCAGTTGCATTTTTCTTTTAATGATTCCTCTGTTTTATTATTATTATTATTTTAAATTAAATATTTATTTATTTGTATTTTCTTTTTTATTTTCTTTATGTATAATTTATTATTTTGTTTATTTGTGTGTATATAATAATATATTCATCATATTTATATATATTTTATTCTTATTTAAAAAAAAAATTATGTTTTCTAGCTTTTTTCTTTATATTTTCTTGCTTTGCTTTCGCCTTCTTATCTTTATCATTTATCATGCCTCCCTCCCTCATCAATTCATCCATTTATCATATTATGATGATGCTTAAATAATAAATGTATATATATATTTTATTATTGTTTGTTTTTATTTTTTATATTTTTTTTTATTGAATATTTTACAAGTTATGCTTCTCCTTCTTCATTTTAGGTTTTATTTAATTTTTTTAATTCTTATCATATTTTATTAATTATTTAATTTGTTTCTTGTTTCATCATCATCACCATCATCATCATTTTAATTTATTTATATATATATAAATATATTCTTGTTGAATAAGTCTTAGCGTTTTTCATTTTTTTTTCTCATTTTCTTCTGATTTTTGTTTATTTTTTTTTTTTGTTTTTTGTTTTTAAAATATATTTTTGTTTTTGTATTTTAATTACATATAATAATGTGGCGCTTAAAATATACAATAATTATTATTTAGTTAATTATTTAATTAATTACATAATAATCATAATAATAAAAAAAAAAAAACATTAAAGAACCTAAGACTAAATATATATATTTATTTATTTTAATTTTATTAAATTTTTAATTTTCTTTTTTTATATTTTTGTTTTAATTTTTAGTTTTTCCATTTTTACTTTTATTAATAAATTTTTAAGACGTTCACATAATAATTAAAAAAAAGAGTAGATTTCTACCATACATACATAACTATTTATATATATATTTATATATATATATATATATATATATATGTTTTAATAATTTCTTATAATGTATTATTATTATAATTAATTTATTATTATTAAAAAAAAAAAAAACAACAACTTTAATATAAATTAAAAAAAAAGTTATTATTTATAACATATAAAAATAGCAAAAATTTAGTTTTAATCATTATAATAATTACATTTATTTGAATTTTTTTCTTTTTCTTAATTCATTCATCATTTTATATTTATATATATGTATATATAATAATATTTTGTTTTATTACGATTTTTTATTTTTTCTCTTTTGTAAGAACAGCCCAACAGTTTTTTTTTTTTATTTTATTTTATATTATTTTATTTTATTTATTTTTAATATATTTTTAATTAGTTTATTTGTTTTGTTTTGTTTTTAATTAAATTTGTTTATTTAATTTATGTAATAATATTTTTGTTATAAATTTAATTATGTAATTATTAATTTTTTTTTTTTGTATGCCTTTTTGTTTTTTGACTCAAGTCTGAGGTTAGAATTTTTGTCAGAATTTTCATTTATTTATTTAGCAGCAGCATTTTCCTTCTATTTTCTTTTTTTCTATTCAACAACATTTAATTGGTTTAGTTTTCTCTTCTTTTGTTTTGTTTTGTTTTGTTTATTTGTCATTTTATTAATAGACACGAGTCACTGATAAAATCATAAGCAACCATCAACAATACAGACACAGACAACAGACCAGAGACCAGACGAGATTATAACCGATTCCGATTAGACCCAATCAAATCAGGTCAGATCACACCAAACCCAACCAAACTGGACCAGATTAGAACCGATCAGATCAGATCAGACACAGCAATTCCTTTAGTATCCTTTTACTTATATACAACAGACAATGGAATTTAATTTTTGAAAATTATAAATTAAATGATATAAATAATAATAATAATAAAAGTGAGTGAATAGTTATGAATTATTGGCGTGCAGTTTTTGTGGTTGTGTTAATCTTACATTGTAAAAATTAACATAATTTATTTCCTATTATCATCCTAATCATCATCATCATCATCATTATTATCATTATATTGTACATAATTTGGAAAATTATTTAAATTATTTGATATCTCCAAACTGTTGCGCTTTCATCTCCCTATCAAACATTTGATCAGTTAATCTTTAGCTAATCATTCATTTTTATCTATCTAGCATTTTGTTCAAGTCTAATTTGTTTGTTTATTTGTTTTTTTGGTTTAATTTTCATTATGATGTTTCAATAAAAAAAATTGTTAATAATCATTTTTCGCAACTGTTATTGTTATTGTAGTTGTGTTGTTGTTGTTGTTGTTGTGTTCTCCTCTTATTATTAATATTTATTTTATTATTTATTATTTTGTTTTTTTCTCTTAGTTTAGCAGTTCATGTTCATGTCTTCATATATTGTATTTACAAATTTGTTGCAGTGTGCGCGTGTGTGTCTCCTCTTTTTTCGGCTACTCTTCTTTGTCATCACAACTCAACTCATCTCATATCATATCATCTGAAATTTGATCTCATTTGATCTCGTCTTGGTTTTGGTCTTTTGCTGATCTTGTTTGTGAGTGAGTATTTTTGTCTATATTTGTCGATTTAATTTCTTTATTTCTTTGTAGTGTGTGTTCAGTGTGTGTATGAGTGTGAGGATGTCTATGTCCTTTTTAAGCGTCTTTGTTGTCTCTTTGTTAGTTTTGAATCATCATAAATTTAATTTTCACATTTTTTTTGTTTTTAAATTTCCTGTCTTATCTTTGTTTATGTTTTATGTAATATACAATTCGAATTATATGATTTATATAACTTAATCATTACGTCACAATCATGTTTGAATATCATTGATCTCTTTTTGAGATTAGCCACATTTTCTATGATTTTTTTGCACAGAGTTTAGCAAACATTCATCAGCAGCGATAGTTTTTTTGGTATGTGGGTGAGGGGTATGTGATATGTGGGATATGAGGGTATGAGGATTTGTTCTTCTTCTCTATTCACACACTCTTCTACTCTCACTCTCTCTCTCTCGCTCTCTCTCCCACTTTCACTCTTTCTTACAATTATAATCATCATCATCCTTGATTTGGTCATTTGGGATTTAATAATAATTATTGTTGTTGGTATAATGTGCATCCGAATATGGTTGATAGTGTGATGGGGGTGGCAGAGGTTGTTGATGCTGTTGTTGTTGTTGAGGCAAATGATGATGACTTGGGGGTGGCGGAGGCGCTACCGCTTGGGTAGCGGCTGATCGGTGATGCGCATGCGGAAGTGCAAGTGCTAGTGGAAGTGGAAGTGGATGCGAATGCGTTGGATGATGCGGATGATGCGGCACTGGCGGAGGCAACTGCGGTGGGGGCAGCGCATGAGCTATGTGAAGCTGTTGCTGCTGCTGTTGAAGATGAGGATGATGATGAGCGAGCTGCTGCTGTTGGTGATGATGATGAAGATGGTGTTGCGGCTGTGGTTGCTGCTGCTGCTGTTGTTGCAATTGTGGTGGCGTATGTTGCTGCCGATGATGTTGAGAAGGATGTGTAAGTGTAAGTGGAAGAGGGAGTGGGAGAGACTGCTGCTGCTGTTGTTGTTGTTGTTGAAGATGAGCCGCATGTGTGTGTGCATGAGGTGGAACCGATGGTGGTAGAGCACTGTGATGAGAATGATGTGCATGCTGGGGCAGCGACGCCGCTGGCAGCTGTTGTTGTTGTGGCGCCACCGCCGCAGCAATTGTTGTATGATGACCATGATGGCCATGATGAATTTGTTGCTGTTGTTGATGCTGATGCTGAGTTGTGAGTTGCAATGCCGAATGCTGCTGTTGTTGTTGCGCACTACGTGCAGCGCTCCGTTCCTGCAGTTGCTGATGCTGCTGTTGCAGATGATGAAGATGATGTTGTGAATGTGGATGAGTATGTGCATGATGGATTTGTTGTTGCTGCTGCTGAAGATGATGCTGATGGTGTTGTTGCTGCATGTAATTCCAGTGTTGTTGTTGCTGCTGATGAATTGCTGAGGATGGTGATGACTGAGTTGGTGGTGGTTGATGAGAAGGAGAAGGCGCCGTCGTCGTTGAATTTAGACCACGTAAAGTGGATGACGACGACGCCTGAAGTCACAACTAATCTTCGTCGCTTAATGCCTCATACTGAGCCGAAAGCAGGGGTTTCGGTTCAGTCGATGATACACCTCCTGAACCACCGCCAGGTGGACCATTACCACCACCGCCACCACCATGATTCGTTGAACCAGACATTATGGAGCCAGCACCACTACCTACGCCACCACCTCCGCCGCCAGCACCGCTGCCAACTACCATGCTGACGGCTGCTCCAGCATCACCAAGCGAATGATGTGACATTTTTTGGCCAATGCCATGACCACTTATAATGTGAGGTGGTGGCGGCACTACTTGATGCCCTAAGCCTGAGTGAGTTGATGGGGGTGGTGCTGCTGATGCACCAGGATGTGGTAATCCAGCTGCTGCACTCGGTACTGTCAATGCACTGTAGGGATAAGCATATGTCGCTGCTGAGAAAGTATTTACGGGTGGTGGAGGTCCAGCTGTTTGATAAGCATGGCGAGGGGGTGGTGGACCACCATGCATATCACTGGCGCTGCCACTGTTCGATGCATTCGATGATGTGGAACGTCGACCACTATCCACTAGATCATATTGGGTTGGGGTCTTGCGTGAGATCACTTCATGGGATAATGGTTGCATTTGTTGTGCTGCCACCTCCTTATTGCGGTGTTGTTCTTCGCGATGTGCAATATGCGCAGCGTGCAAGTCTTCAGCGCGATTGTCATCCTCAGCGGTGCGCATAGCTTCTGCAATACGATTCTTTACATAATTCATGGTATCAAAATTACTAGCGGCTGCTCCTGGCATTCTTTGCTCGTGCGACGATGGTACTGCTGGTAGTGGTGGAGGCGGCACACCAGCGGCTCGTGCTGCATGTGCTGCCGCCACCGATGGCAGTACTGGTGGTGGGGCACCACCATGAGGCAGATAGTAGGCAGCAGCAACATCAGCTGCAGCCGCCTGATGTAAAATCAGTTCATGGGCATATTTTCTTGGACTCATCGCCGGTGGCATGCGTATGATGTTACGCTCATCGCCGGGTGTATTTGAGCGTCCACCACCACCAGCACCGGGTGGCGGTGCATTTGGTGGTGGTCCTCCTCCACTATTGGATGCCGAAGCCCCTGCATTCGGGGAACTCCCAACTTTACTACGTTCAAGTGCTTCCGCTTCGGCAGCTTTTTGATGCATACGTCTGCCATACTTCCAACGATCGGCAGCCTGTGGATCCTGTAAATAAGGCAAAAAAGCTGGTGGTGTTGGCCTTAAGTGCATCGGATTCGGTCCATAATCGTTAGCGATAATGGAGTCGGTGAGTTCACCAAATGTTATGTTCTTTGTGATAATTTGTTGTGGCGGTGGCACATGTGATCCTGGCTGTGATGATGGTGGTCCCGCTTGTGATGATGGTGGTAACACTTGACCGCGCATACCACCATGGACGGCAGCTGCGGCAGCAGCAGCAGCTCGTTGTGCATTGCTTGCATTCAACTCGTGCTGAGAACTTGGTGCACGTCCATCATTGTCCAAATCAATGTTGATGACATTCGGTGAATTAGCTTTAACACCGCCAACATTATTGTCAGCTGCTGCTGCCGCTGCTGCGGCTGCCGCTATGGCATGTTGATTTCTTAAATCCCGGGCGTTGTACTGTGCGCGTCGTGAGGAATATAAACGGTCATTAGCGATTTGGATTGACGACAGCTGCTTCGGGGCACTGCTGCTGGTACTACTACTACTTACGAATGCCGGACGCGACAGATCACGACTGAGGCCCACTGGCTCTGAGCTGCCGACGCAGATTTGTTGTTTAATAATGGCGTCAATTAAACTTTGAGCATTCAGTGTGCCTTCGGCCGCTTGATTAA
The DNA here is from genome assembly GCA_037043315.1 of Amiota communis. Taxonomy (NCBI): domain Eukaryota; kingdom Metazoa; phylum Arthropoda; class Insecta; order Diptera; family Drosophilidae; genus Amiota; species Amiota communis. Next base: position 270,050 of record JBAMAV010001051.1, read on the forward strand.
CATGCGATCGATGATACCTAGAAATGATGATAAACATTGAAATGAAAACAATACAATTCTTGTAGTAATAATCCAAACTTCATGTATTCTCACTATATTTAAGATTACTTACGGGTCACGATCACGATCGGGTATGGTTCGTGGTGGTCCAGTATCAGGAGCTCTTAAATAATGACCAGGAGGTGGTGGTGCATTCACCGCAGCCGCTGCCGCTGCAGCTGCTGCTGCCGCCGCTGCATTACTCGAATAAATGCGATCCATGCGTCTTCCTTCACGTTCGCGCTCTTCAGCTAAACGCTCCTGTTCACGTCTTTCGCGCTCACGTTCACGATCACGTTCTCGCTCTCGTTCCCTTTGTTCGCGTTCGCGTTCCCGTTCACGTTCTCGGTCGATACGCTGAGCATGCATACGTTGCTCTTGGACATGCATACGTTCGATTTGTTCACGTTCTTGACGCTTCTGAAGGTCGCGTTCACGTTCAATTGAATGATTACGTTGATCACGTTTTGCTTGTTCCATTCGCCTTTGCAAATCGACGGCTGCATTGACTGCGACATGTTGTCGATAAGCTTGATGTTGTTGTTGTGCTGCTGCAGCGGCAGCCAATTGTTGTTGCTGTTGTTGTTGTTGCTGTTGAGCAGCGTGCACTGAAGCAGCTGCAGCGGCCAATTGCTGTTGATGATGATGCATTGCCGCCAAATCACGATATGTTGATACCAAATGTGATACTGGAGGCGGAGCTGTTGGCGCACCGGCATGTGGTACCGACGGTGGCTGTGGCACTTGTGGTGCTGAACTGATCTGATGACGTGAGGATTTATCCTCTTTCTGGGACGGAACTGGTAGTTGGGGTTGCTGCACAGCAACATCAACAAAAGAAGCAAGCGCATCGTGACCTAAATATAATGATAAAAAAAAGGACAACGATTAATCGATTGAAAATATTGGGATCTCTCGATTATGGCTTACCTGGGGGGTAGTTATATGGTGCAACGACATGCATGCGATTCTGTGGTGGCGCAGCTGGTGATGGTGGCTTCGAACCGGTGTTATGGCGTTGTATTACACCTTGACGTTGTGGTGGTGGTGTTCTGTGAGGACTTGGTGTACTATAAATGGCAAAGAATGGTTTGATTATACTAGATCTGCAAAATTTAGGATTAACCAACTGAATTTGACTTACCTATTTGCATGATCAGCTGGCGAAGCACGACTAGAATATTCGGAACGACCACGTGGTTCTTTGTCATAGGCATATGGTGGCATCCCACTGGCTGATCCACCACTAACACTATTACGAGGCGATGGCGACTCTTTATCGGAACCAGCACCGCCACCTCCTACACTTCCACCAGGTGCACTACTACCACTGCCACGTGATACATTACGCTGTTGTCCCTGCATCTGTTGCGATGTGATGTAATCGTGCATTACAATTTGCCGTTGACTAAGTACTGGTGATTGTTCGACAACACTGACACTGCCATATGGCGATCGAGCATATGGTGAGGTAACCGTATAGCCTTGTGGTGCCTGCGGTGATGATTGCTGTGGCGGTGGCAAGGCACCTGGAGGTTGTTGTTGACACGGTTGTGCTGGACTCTGACGTTGTGATGATGTCTTATAGAAGTCATATACCCGTTTGCCATCCATATGAGGGTGAGGTGGCAAGTGCAAGGGTGTACCTTGTGTTATGGAACCATGTTTATTCGTTTCGGCAACTGATGGTGGTGTCTGACGGACCATACTCTCAAATTTAGGACTATGCATGCCACCAGGTGCAGAGTGTACAATTATCTGTTGGGCGGCATTATTCGCTGGTGTACCATGTGTAATGGAACCACCCTTGACGAGAAGTTGCTGCTGTTGTTGCTGCTGATGTTGCTGGTGCGAGGGTGAAGGCACCTGAGCATGTTGCGGTGCATGTGGTGGAGGCGGATGTATATGTTGCGGGCTCAATTTAGGAGGCAATTTTGAGACTCCACTCACTGGTCTTGTATGCGATGGCGGTGGTTGCGGTTGGGAAGGATGTGCCGCCATCGGTGGTTGACCGCCGCGTCCAACACCTGTTTGGTTTATTGAAATCGGTACAGGTACTTGCGACACAAATAGTGGTCCAGGCGCTGATTTTACGACACCATGTAGAGGCGGATATAGATACGTTGAATTTGGTTGACCTGCGAGAGCAGATGCTTCTGCTCCACGATACATCGATGTAGGGCGTCCGCTTCCCATGTGTTTCATTGGTGGAGGCTGATGAACACTTGAAGACAATGATCCCGAACCTGATGACAACGAGGTTGAGGAATTTCCAGTTGTGTGTGGTGAGTTGCCATCTCTTGCGGGTTTCTTAATGGACAAATCAAGAGTTTGTGGTTCTGGTTCATTGTTACGTTGTTGTTGTGCTGTAACCACCGTTGGTAAACCATAGATGATTGTATCTGGTGGTGGTGCATGTGCTGGAGGTCCATGAGCTGGAGGGCCATGAGCTGGAGGTCCATGAGCTGGAGGTCCATGAGCTGGAGGTCCATGAGCTGGAGGTCCATGAGCTGGAGGGCCATGAGCTGGAGGTCCATGAGCTGGAGGTCCATGAGCTGGAGGGCCATGAGCTGGAGGTCCATGAGCTGGAGGTCCATGAGCTGGAGGTCCATGTGCTGGGAGTCCATGTGCTGGAGGCCCATGTGCTGGGAGTCCATGTGCTGGAGGTCCATGTGCTGGAGGTCCATGTTGCGGTGGTGTTGGATTTTTAACAATCCCACTTTTTACCACAGGTGTAATGGTTGCTTTGTCGTTGGACTGGTGCAATATGCTACTTAGTCCGCTAGCTGCGTGTGCAGGAGTATGATGAGCACCGGGTGGCAAATGTGAATTCACTACTGACAGAGTTGCAAGATTATCAGGATGCACAATAGTTGATGGTGCTGGAATATGACCAGGTGGTGGTACATTTGATGTTGCTGACGATGATGAAGAATTCACCATGGTTCGTGTACTTAGTTTTGAAACTGAAGTACCAATGGGCAAACCATGAGCTTGTTGTTTAACAATTGAGCCATCATTACGGAATTCACGGACAATGGTTACATCATTGTTATTGTTATTAGTAGAAACATTACTATTGGAATTAGATTCGCCACGGCTATCACCACGTGAGACAATGTTGTTCCCACCCATTGATGATGGCTGTTGTTGATGGGAATGAGGAGGCTGCTGCTGTTGTTGTTGCTGCTGCTGATTTGATTGTTGTTGTTGTTGTTGCAACATATGATGAGTTGGTGGAGGCGGTTGCTGTTTTCCAACACTTCCACTATTGCTACTACTACCACTAGCTACATTACGTTGCTGATGTTCACTACCACCTGAACCACTTCCACCTGATATATGTGGACCCTTTAACTGACGTTCAATAAGCGTATAAACAAAATCTTGCACATTATTGCACGGCTCTCGTCTGCTTGGTATATGATGACCCAAATGTGGTGGCCCATTTGCATGTGTCGGTTGTGGTGGTGGCGGTCCGCTACCTGGCACTATCATTGGTACACCAAGTGATGTTGGTTGTGGCGGTGCAAGTCCGATAATGCTTGTACTACCAGGTGGACCAACACTACCACTAACAACAGCATTAAGTAAGACTTTAGGACTCTGGCGATTGGCTGGTGAATTCTCATTTTCTTCATCGGCTGTCTCAGTCGCTGATGAATCATATTCCTCGGAGGTTTTTTGTTTTTTCGGTGCATGGCCCAATGGTGGCAACAGACGTTCTCCATCACTGATAACCTTTGTTGATGAGACGCTGGTCGGTGTTATGGTGACAGCAACACCACTGGCATCAATCACTGATGCAGCATTTGAGGTGACCATACCACTACCAATACCTTGGGATTGTTTTAGCTGATGATCAATACGTTGCTGCTGCTGCTGTTGTTGCTGCTGTTGTTGTTGTTGTTGTTGATGTTGTTGTTGATGTTGTTGTTGCTGCTGCTGTTGCTGTTGTTGTTGGAGTTGCAAAAGTTGCTGCTGTTTTTGCGCATGTTGCACATCTTTGGCCAACGTTGATTTCAAACGTTGCAAATGCTCTGGACTCTCAACAGAAGCAGTATCACTGCCTCCCGGTTCACGTTCATCACATGACGACGTACTAACATCGGTTTCATCACCATCGGTAGTTGTTCGCTGCTCTTCATCGGTGAGATTCAAATGTGGATCCAATTTACGACGAATACGCATCAAACAAGCGGAACAACAACGTGTTGCCTGTGGTTGTATTTGGAATTCAGCTAAAATCGGTTCACGTAACTCGGACGGCAATTCAAAAAGTCGCGTCGGTATATTATGCAAACGTTTCGCACGATCCTTTGGATTAGGACAAGTTGGTAACGGGCAATTTGGATACCGACTGCGTACTGAAATGCATTGACATGAATTACAGACACGTGCGCCTATTGGTATTGTATCATCCGGTATACCATATTGTTGACCGCGACCCTTCTTTAATGGTCGCGTGCGAGGACATGATTCCGTATTGCATACAAAGCAGGTGGCCAATTTCTCTGTAAGAAAGATAAAGAGAAAATAAGATAAGTAAGTATGAAAGTAAGAAAGAAAGCAAGTAGTAAGTGGTTTTGGTGGGTGGGTTCTTGGTAAATGGTTAAATAAATTGCAAAGATAACAACAAGAATAATATATAATTAAAAAAAAATAAAAGGCTAGTGGCGTAGACAAAGGAAGAAAGGGCCGAAAAGGGACGACTTTGTTTGACTAGTAAAAAGGGAGGGCTGAGAGCAATTAAATCTGTTAAGTCAACAATTTTTAAAGAAATTAATTTGTTTTTTAATTTTACTTTTGCATATAGTATGTACTGTTGACCCACCAACCGACCTAGAAGTGTACAAGTCCAATTCTACCCACTGAAGGCACAACAACGACGACGACGACGAAGACGACGCTGCTGCTCCTGAGTAAATCAAAAAGGCAAGGACAACGACAATCGCTCACCATAATTAAGCCACTTAACAAATAATGATAGTCATCATTGAATGAATATTTTATTTATGCCAAACCAAACGTTGGAAATATGGTAAGCGAGTCGGCGAGGTGGGTCGCTAGGTCGGTGAGTAGAAGCAATGAGTGGGTAAATGAAAAAAATGAGTAAGTGAAAATCGCGAATAGTGCGTATACTTATACACACAAAGCACAAACCACAAACCACAACAATTTGCCACGTACAACGGTAATAGTAAGAAATCGACAAAGAGAGAGAGAGAGAAGGAGAGAATGAGAAAGCTCAAACTGTAAAGATATGAACGATGTGAAACAACCATCATCTCACGCATATGAACAAATCGAACATTTCTTAAAATTGTAATGCATATCAATCAACGAGGGGATCGAGTGTGATGAAGGAGGAACGGAGAGAGTGAAAATTAGCCTTGTAACTCTCTTACACTAGTATGAATAGACTATTAACATTTTAGTGTGATGTTTGTTTCATAAAGTAATCGAACTAATCACAATTGATTGAATCATATTCGTTCTTATGTTGTTCATCTATCAAGCAAAAATTTAGTAAACCAACCAGAGTTCTGCGATAAGTGGAAGAGGTAGGTAATATGATAGTCACCCATTAAACATTTACTATTTGAAGTGTATTTAAGTTTTTATAAGACCAGTTTGATTTATGATAGTAGTATAATATGAATATTATATCCAATAATTGCAGCAATTGATTCAATATTTCTTATAATTGACATATTTACATTCTTATAAACGTTGCAGTAGTTCCAATTCTTTAAATATGCAAATGAAGTCTATTAGAATGAAATTTCTATGTTATTATGAAAGGTACATAGTATACTCGTATAAGTCCTCTGGAAAACCAAAGTCTATGTCTGACTGGTTTATTCTCCACTCTTTTTTTTTTTTGCCTTTATCAATATAATCTTCTTTATCCCTTCTTGGGTCTTGTGAAATGCACCGAAGTCAATATTTTTAAACACTTTACCAAAAGAGGAGAGTACGCGAGAGATAGAGAGAATGACACACTCTGAAATAGTATGTAGTATTCCACTTAGAATTAGTGGTGAGGCGGTGTTGCTGTTGTTGTTGTTGGTTTGCCATTAAGTTGTTTTATATTTTAATGATATGCAAATAATCAAAGCACTAACTCTGACGACTCTGAGTGGTGAATTACTACGAACGAACGACTGTCTAACTGATTCCCTGTCTGTCTATTCTGGGATTGAGAAGTGAAACAGAAGAAGATAAGTGTAATTACAAAAAATAAAAATAAAATAAATAAATCATTTTAAAATAAAATTAAATAATCCTTGGAACTTGATTGAAATTTATTTACATTGACAAATCATTTCTATTTATCTCTCTCTCTATCTCTTTCTCTCTATTTCTCCCTCAACAATTCATAAATTGGCCAAAGTAGGAAGTCGCTAATGTGGAGAAGTGAGACATTGCAAATATACAGACAACAGAGAAAGAGAGAGAGAGAGAGAGAGAAAGGGAACGAATGAACAAGAGTAAGTAGATGAATTCGTCCTTGTGGTATGATTTGATCATGACATGATATGATGATGCGATGAGAACAGGTAACAGATTTGATGCTTGGTAAAAATACTAACAAAAGTAAAACTCCGAGACTAAACGAATTTTACACAATCACAAAAATTGTCTCCATGGAATACAGGATAGTAGAAAATAAAAAGAGAGAAGAAAAATGAAAGGAAAAAGGAATATGATATAATAAAAGCGACGACAATGTTGATGGTGGTGATGATGGCGACATCCTTAATAAAATAAAGTGGGCGTATAAAGCCAACAATGGAGGAGGCAATGACAGTAGTGGGTGGAAGAGGAGAAAAAGTGAATGTTTTATTTTGTAAATGCAAAACGGTTTTAAATTTTAATAAACCACTTATTTTAATTTTGATTGTACAGTACACAGCACAACCAACACAGCAGAAAACTGAACGAATAAACGGCAAAATAACGACATTAAGAACTGACTGCCTGACCAACCGACCGACCGAGAGGGCGGTAAGGGTATAAACACAACTAAGTGACTTTTGCAGTATGCATATAGTATGATGATGATGATGATGATGGCTATGATGTTGGTAGTGGTCAGTAAATTACGTTGCACACAAAAAAAAAAAAAAAAAAAACCAGAATAAACCTATATAATATACAATATATACTCGTTGCACATACGTAGGTATCTGTAGTACTCTTGGGAACTGACTGACTAAATGCGACCGAAATGACTGAAAGAATCTGAGTAACTGAGTGAGTGAGTGTGTTTACTATATGAGATGAGGGGGTAGTACCATATGCATGGATGTCTTTCCTTTTATGCATTCCATAGTGAGTGCATTTCAGTATAATGAAAGATATACGAGTATGACATTTTATCAAAAAACACCCCATGACTGAGAATGGTTAAAGTAAAGGATCTTAAACAACTTAACCTAAAAATTAAAATAAGAAATTCATTGAACGAGGTACATTCATCCAACTATTTAAAGCATACCTGCTTGGTTGATCCCTTCCAAAAAAAATATAAACAAAATAAACTTAAAACTTATAGGGTATTAGCAATAGATCTATTACCAATCTAATCCCACAAAAAAAAAAAAAAAAAATCTTTAAAACATTGACCTCATCGCTTACAACTTGCTCACTCAGTCAGTCTTTGACTAAGTCACTCCTCAGTCTCTCGTAGTAACTGAGGACAACTAGGAGTCATGTACTAATTGTGTTTGTTCATTTTCCTAGTGGTGAAACCACACTCTCATCATCATCATCTCATCATCGCCTCCATCTGATGGTACACCCCCACACAGAACACCCAAAATTGTGACGATGTGACTAAAAACGAAATAGGAAAAATAGAACAAAAAAAATTCAGGATGGAAAGATAGAAAAATGGAAGGAAGACTTTTTATTTTTAATTCAATGCAGAATATTAAAGGAGAAAGAAGCAAAGGACTAACGACGATTCTACTGTATGATATACATATCTATAAATACATACATACATACACACATACATATAATTGGGAAACAAATGCATGTGTATGTATGTATATGCGTGTATCTGTGGGTCTGTGTGCTTATTAAAAATTCTATTTAATCAGTTGCGCGTTACGTTCATTTATTGTTATTTATAATTTAACTCAAAATGGCCGAAAGATAGAAAGTATCTAGAATGAGTGAGTGAATGAAATAAAGATGGAGATAGAAAGTGAGAGAGATATTTTAATGTAATTGTATTTGAATAAGTTAATAAAATTCATTTGTTTTAAGTGAGTGACCCGACCTACCAACCAACCAAAAATGAATATAAGTAAACCTCTGAGTAAACGAAGATACAATAAATGCAGCAAGTGACTGAATAAATAAATAAATATTTGTATATAACATTAAAATCAGGAACACGGAGAAAAATAGAGAATAAAAGGATAGGAAAAGTATTGTATTGTACAATATCATAATTTTTATAAGATGAAAACTATTGTAGCCATGGATTAAAGTGGAATTTCTGGATCCCTTTAACCGGTTAATCTTTATTCAAATCTCTTAACATGGGACTATGGACATTTACCCATCAAATTGTCCCTATTGAAACTTGCAATCAATAAAAGTGAGAGTACCCATTACTTTACAATCTTTATAATATAACATAAGTTGGAAAGTGATAAAAGACGATATGGAAGGAGCATGGTGGAGGATGAAGGAAGATGAAGGTGGATGAGTGGTGGTTGTCGGGGCTTAAAAGTGCATTACAACATCATCATCATCATCATCAACTCATTTTAATTTCATTTATTGTTTTTTTTTTTTAATTTTATTGTATATTTATTTATTTATTTTATTTATTTTTTACTCTTTAAATGCTGCGGCTGCGTTTTTATTATGCAATTAAATTAAATTGATTTTTCATCATCAACAAACAACAAAACGAAAAAATAAATAAGAAAAAATGCTTGCGTATATTAAATAAGTAAATAAATAAATAAGTTATTTTTCAATTAAAAATGCATTCAAAATGAAATGCAAATTAAAATAAAATACAATCAAATAAAACGAGAGTGAAAGGTTCACACATTCATTCAGTCAGTCAGTCAGTTAGTTAGTCATTCAGTCATTCATGCCAATATGCCAAACAAATCACAAACGACAAGTGAACATCGACCGAACAAATTATACTCTATAAACCCCTACATTTTCTCTTATTAAACATTTCACCATACAATTTTTCATTCTTTTATACAATGAGTACTAGCGTTCCCGGCGCGCCTTGCTGTTGGTGCATGATTTTTGTAGTCACGGTTTTTTACTAATAAATCACGTGAATGAACAACACGGTTTTAATATTCCATTCGCCATACAACTGTAACACAATTTCGTTGGCGATTTTTGCAGTTACTCAATTAATAAAGCAGGCCTGCAAAATTTTGTTTTATTTTTTTTCCTTTGAATGTGTTTATATAGAATGCATAGATTAGAAATATGACCTTTGTATCACGTCACAAGTGATTGATTTTAAAATATGTCTCTAAGCTTTATATTCAAAATTTTATTCACCAATTACTCGACCGAAGCGGATCCGAGTATGCAAAAACCTTCTCCATGAAAAAATTAATGTACCAAATTTAATGCAGATCGGTCAAACGGTGTCGGAGTCCAACGCCATCAAACTATATCTCTAGATAAATTAAATTGTTATCGTTTAACAATCGGAAATCGATAAAATCCTTCATGGAAATAATTGAATTCTTTGAGCATCCCCTTCTACAAGAATATTTATCCAAATCTAAATGGATCTATTACATTAACTTACTGGAAAAATGCAGTATAATAAGTAACACCAATTTTCAATCAGTCATCATATAAGAAAAAGATCAACTTTCATAATGGTATTGTATTATTGATTTCTCACAGAAAACTCTTCCTCCTCTATTCCATCAGATTTCCGATTTTAGGTTCCACAGAAAACTCTTTTTGGGAGTGTTTGATTCCTCCTTTTGTGTTTTTATATGCTGACAGCCCTATTAACATTCAGTTGAAGCGGTTTGGTTATTCGATAAAATCACCGAGTAGCCGAGTGGAATGCAAAACTCCAAACGATGAAAACACTAGAGTTTTCTGTGGCACCCCTGAATATTATATTTTGTTACAAACTTCCCTTTAAAATAAATATGACATTTTCATATTATGCATTTCAGAAATATGGAGAGCATGGAGATGGAATATTTAAATCAAATAATTCATTAAATAAACATTTAATAATATTTCATGTATTGATGATGATGATGATGATGATTCAATAAGCAGCAATCTCAGCAGTTTCATAATAATTTCAATAAAAAATTAATAATAAAAAATAATAATAATAAACAATTAAGAACGCTTTAAATTAGATAATGGGCCAGCAGTACTCTTGATTAAATACCCTTCTACTACCACAGCATTCTCATGATCTTAAGAATTACAGAATTTTATAATGCATATTTCTAGTTTGTGGGAGTTTCAAGTTCAGCTTACTAGGCCTAAAAGTTTCACTAAGGCAAACTGAAGGATAAATTTATCTTTTTGTTGCTACAAACATTTGCATAAACTAAATATACCAACCATTTTTCCAATTTTGTTGGATTGGAGGGTAGAATCACTACATTACTTACACTATTTACAATAACATAATGGAATGGTGGTACGGCGGCCACATGGGAGATAGACACATTCAATTTCATTATTAATTAAAAATATAATAAATTAAAACAATCAAATTGATTACAATAATACAATAAAAAAAAAAAACAAGAGAACACCAGAACAAGAAAAAAGTGACAACTTTGGTTACACCAAAGCTTTTATACACTTCACATTAGGATGAGGATGCTATGACATTGTACTACGTGTACAATAATAAAATTTCACAACTGTCAATGGACTGATTTGTATGTTGTCTATTGTGATCTGATGATGGATGGATGAAAATCTGAAATCTGATAATACATAATGACAGAAATGGACGAATGACAAAATGATAATATAACTACTTAGTTTCCATTGGAACAAGTTTTGTGAAGTGCGCTTAACAATCAAATCAAAAATATTGTTTTATAAAATCAAAATAATAATTTATTTATTATGAAATAATGAAAATATAATAAATAAATTTTAGTACAACAAATAGCAATTTTTGTAGTATTCTGATTACCCGCTCATTCATTCATCATCATCAGTCAGTTAGTCAGTCATTCTACATTGCCACAAACCCAGATTCTTAATTTTTGATTAAATTTATTTTAGATTATTGATTTCTTAATGTTGGATGATACTTGATTTTCTTTATTTCTTAATTTTTTATTATTAATTTTCAATTATTGATTCTTGGTTTTTGGTTCTTTGAAATTTTTATCTTTTACTTGATTTCTCCAATGTCGTTGAGTTGATGTTGTTTTAATGCTTTCTATTCAATATTTACTCTTTGTCCTTGCAAAAGAAATTCAACTAATGGAATTATTTTATTCTTCTTTTGCTACTATCACACTCTTTGTATTCGTCCTCTTGTTGTTCTCCCACAAATTTGATTCAGATTTTTTGACTTTTTTTACCCCGTTTTCTTCGGATACGACTAGACTACTACACTTTTTGTCATTACCTTCGTTGTCTTCGTCTTCGTCTTCCTCTTTATGTTGGTCTTGTTGTTTTTGTCATTCTTCTGATTATTCTTCTTCCAACAAATTTTAGTTCAGTTTCTTCGCCTTTTGCTCCCTAATTTTTTCTTTTAACTTGGATGAAACTACTACACTACTACTACTACAACTATGCGTTAACTTCTTATCATTCTTTTTGTTATTTTTTCTAACCTCCAAAAAACTTGTTTCAGTTTTTTTGTCTTTACTTCTCTGTGCCGGCTTTCTTCGATAATTTCTTTTTACTTTGGTATTTGCCTCTGATGCTAAACAAATATTATCAGCGAAAAAGTAGAAAAAATGATGATGATGATGATGATGATGAAAAAAATGAAAATAAAATAAAATAAAAAATATCAAAATATTAACTCAAGCAATGTTGATAAAAAAAAAAGGAAAAAGAATCTTTCATCTTTCATATTATTTTCTTATTTTCTTCTTGTCTTGCATGCCTGCCTTCTTTTCAGCCTTTCTTCTTCTATATTCTTCTTACTATCCATCTATACATCTATCTATCGTTTGCTTAGCCAACCGACCCAATCTATGGCACAGACCCACCCGACTGTCACTACAAAGTGGGGGGCACCAGAACCACATCGTAAGCTTTGCACAAAAATCAAAAGTAAAATAAATAAAGGAAAATATGACGATTTTTTCTATTTTTTCCTATTTACTTTTCTCCTTTGGGGCCGCCGCCACCGCCGCTGCGGCAGCTTCAAATAATTTTTGACTGATTGAATTATTAATAAAATTGATAAAAATGAAAGCAGCAAACTCAACTCAACTAAAAGAAGTAAAAAATGCAAATGATGCAGTAGAATGTTAAAACATACCCCATCATCATGATTATGATTATCATCACAAAACTACATAAACTGAAGTGTAATGATGATGACGTTATTCAGTCAGTCAAGTCCGTCAATCAGTCAATCAATGGGAATGCTATAGCGACAAAGAAGTCGAATTGAAGAGGGGAAAGTGTATCTTATGATTGACTAACTGATTGACTAAAATACAGAAAGAGAATGGGCCTATTTATATGCTATACTACGTAGTATACTATGTATACCTATGAATATGTAAGTGAATACAGATTTCTGTTGAGATTTCACCAATTGCCATACACTTTATGTCTTTGTGTACACTTGTCCTTATTCCTTGCTGCTACTCAATCATCATTCGATATAAAAATATCATTAGTTTTAGTAGTTTCTTATTTAACTTTATTCACCCACACTCTGCTTTCCATTATCTGTGTCCTTTTTTGTTTTATCAAAATCAAATCATATTTCTTTTACATTATATCCATAGTTTTATTGAATACTTCGTGGTATTCGAATTATGTTTGCCAAAAAATTGGCATTATTAAAGCTGTTTAATGTTGGCGCACAACAAAAAAGAGGAAGACAGTCGAAAATGAGCCAAAAATTTGGCAACAGCACTCAAAATTAAATGCAAAATTAATTTTGTAGGTCGATTGAGGGTAATTAAACTTTATACTATGTTAAAGAAAGCTTGGTACAATACACCAGTGAAAACCGTATTGAAATCGGTTAAGCTGTTTCTGAGATTAGCGTGCACATTTAGCTATAACTGTACTATAAATATATGAAATGAATTTAAAAACTACGATTTTTTTACATTTATTTACAAAGGGCCATCCAGAATGACGAGTTGAATCGTGTTAAAAGCATTGAGGCACAGTTTGCTTGTACTTTTTTGATCTATTTTGCAATTATGACTTTAATGCTAAACCTAAGAGCATGTTTGGAAGACAGACATAAATGGGCGAAAAAAATGTGCACGTAAAAAATTGTTTACGGTAGGAATCCTACAGTTTAGGATAAAATATTTCTGTTGCTGAGAACGTCTTGAAATTTAAAATTACAATGAAAACGTTTATATCAATTCAGTGTTCTGGATCAAGCGATTCCCACATACTTGTTATTTTTGCTAGAAATTGAATTGGGTTACAGTAGGCGGATTGGATTGGACAGTCTCTAGCCGATCGGAGTACCTTAAACCCTAAACCTGAGATGCATATATGTACAAGAGTTTGGGTCTTGCTTAATATACCATAAAACTTGTGTTTTCAAAGGGAAATATGCTAAATGGAGAATAGCCTGACATTTATTATTGAATTTATGCTAGAATCATCAAAACACATCTTCAAGATCTCAAATCTCTTCTTACATACACACATATGTTCGAAATAAGGATTGATTCTAAAAATTGCCTACTTATAATTTTTTCTACTTTATTTAAAAGAAAAATAGTAAATACATAAATATATTAAAATCGAACTAAAAAGTGAATTATATAAACTAATCGACTTATACTACACGCATATGTCAAAAAGTAAATGAAATCAAGATCACCTAATAGGATACGATAATGAATATTGTACTGTATTGTATTGTATTGTAGTAGTAACATATGTATGTACATATGCATCCATAATAAAGGGTTTACATATTAAATTTGTTACAATTAATGGAAATTGAATTAATTGATATTATATGTATACACAGATAAGACAGGTGGCAAATATTATAGATTAAAGATTATGTATATAGTCTGTAGTCTGTAGTCAGTAGTCAATACTCAGTGGATGGGTGATGGTAAATAAATATATGTCAGCCTAAAAATAGGCAATGAATATTTGTTTAACACATTATGTGAGTGACATTTAAGTTTATTGATTCTATGGTAATAAAATTAAGTATACGTATGTATTATGTATTAACTAAGGAGTTTCTCTAAGTATGAATGTATGTTGTATTTAAATTATTTTGTTGCTCGCATTATTATTATTATTATTGGCTTTGTTAATAAAGACATTTCGATTATTTCGATTTTTAATGACTAAAGTTCAAATCAAACTTTTTCTTTGAAAATCTATAAGGAATTCATTGACTTTGTATCACCATATAGGTATACATATTTTAAAGGCATATTTGATTAAATATCTATTAAAATACTGCAAATGTGGGGTGCATATATAGAATATATATATTATGAATATTTGTATTGTACATTGAATCTACAAAAGTTTGTACACAGAGGAGACTGCGATCAGTAGAAATGTTGGCAAGAAGCCAAAAGATCCTCTTGGGTCATTGTCATGTCAATTCTCCTGTATCTACTAGTTTAGGTTCTTTCCCTTTGCTATCAACAGATCTTTTTGCATGTAAAATGATAATAGTCAAATTTCAAGATTACATAAACAGTTTCATCAATCAATCAATCACATTGAATATTATGTTGAAGATATGATATGACAACTCCTGTTATAAAAGATGCAAACTTTGCATATTTTCCATATTTTATTGTATAAAAATTTAAAGAATTTTATAAAATCCCACTACTAGTATATAAATTAAATTATTAAAAAAAACAAAACGACAAGTAGAAGTACTTGGAACAACGATGCTACAATACTCTATAAATTTAACTTCAAAAATAATAATAAACAAAATAAACAACAACAAAGTAGAATAATAAACAAAAATTAACCCGCTGCTACAGCACAATTTTCATCATATTTCATATTTTCATTGTATTTACTCTCACACACACACACACAAACATAGTGCATCGCATTGCTTTGCTTATCATTCTAGTAAAAGACACAGTGGAGAAATAAGAAGACCGGCAAAGGGAGAAGAGCGGTAGAGACAAACAGACTGACTGACTGACTGAGTGAATGAATGAGTGACTCACTAACAGAGGAGTGAGTATTTTTATTTAACTTTCAATTAGACAATTGAAAACAACAAAAATTTTATGTATTATTATTTAGTGTAAACGACGACGAAACAATAATCAAATTAAAACCTACACATACACACACACACATATATATATCTATATATATATATATACACACATGCATGCACACACTCCCTCAAACACTCATTCATAGTCAAGCAACAAAGCAAAAAAAAAAAAAAAGCAACTACAACAAACAAATGCCAAATAGAGAGAAATGATCAAACTTTCATTTGTTTTAGTCAAAAATGAAAACATAAAATAAAATGCAAAAACCAAAGGAACAACAACAATAAAAGTAGAAGAAGAATTGCCAACCAATTAAAATACAACAACAATAATAACAACAAAAAAACATCAGTGAGTAGCGAGAGCAGCAAAGTGATGATGATGATGATGATGATGATGATGATGACCATGATAACCGAGATGAGAGCAACAGAGTAGAGTAGGCACTCACAAAAGTATGCAACACAAATTGAATGCGTAGGCAAGCAGGGCGGACACCACACTCACTCACTCACTCAAGCAACTCTCAGTAGAGTAAGGCAGAAAACCAAAGCATACAGCACAAGCAAGCAACAGCAGCATCAAGAAGCTGAGAAAACTGCAGGCAAGTAGAAGTAGAAGCAGGCAGCAGGCAGCAGGCAGCAGAAGGAAAAGTAAAGCAAAGCAAAGCAAAGCGTAAAGTAAAATAAAGTCGATGTATGGATGGATGGATGCCGCTAATTAGCACCATTGGGAATTGCAAAGTCAGTGGAAATAAAAGAAAGGTGGGCAAATATTGCATGTGCCATTCCCATTCATTCAGTCACTTAGTCACTCATTCACTTATTCATTCTGAGATGGAAGATGTAAAAAGATATGATGAACTGAACTGAACTGAACAGAAGCAGAAGCAGAAGATGGAGAATAATATGGAAAGAAGGTTGGTTGAAAAAAAAAAACTTAAGTCAATACAAAAAATAAAAGAGAAATGAAAATTATAAAAGGAAAAAGTAAGTGTAAGAAATTGCATAGTAAAAGCGGAGAAAGATGAAAGGAAGAAAGGAAGAAGATGGAAACAGAAAAAACATAGGAGATACTACTATAGAGAGGTGGAGTGAAGTTAAAAAGAAGTAAGTGAGGACGTGCGCGTGTATTTTATTAAACAAAGATAGTCAGTCAGTGGGAGAAGAGAACAAGTACTGACATTTCTTTAGCTTTACTTCCTATATCTGTTTGTAAATGAAATTGTGCGCCCACATATAGAAAAACAGAGACACAGATACACACTCATGCACTCATACCCGAACACAGTGCGCCGCTTGGCACATTTAATTTACGAAATGGTGTTGATTTAACAGCAACAGCAGCAATAGTAGCAGCAGCGGGCACAACACGCCATCATTGCCATCCATTGCCATCCATCGCCATTGCCACACACACACACACACACACAACACAACATCAAAATTTCTATCATTTGCCCATAGACAATATCATCATCATCATCTTCATACATCCACAAGCAACAAACCAAGCAAATCAACCATCCAACAATTCTATCATCGCGGGCATCCTCCATCATCATGACGATGACGACTTCATGACTACTTCATCATGTTCGCTCACATTCTGACAGTAAGAATATCTGTTGATTTGATCATTCAACACACACACACATACACTCAATTGAAACTAACAACTAACGAAGAATCAAATCCCAAATCTAAACCCAAAGCCCAAAGCTTAAGAAAAAAAAAAACACACACACAAATAATAATCAACAAAACAACTAAATCCTTTTTGTGCATTTCTGTCTTTCTCTCATTGCACATTAATGGATAAAATCAGTTAGTCAATCAATTAATCAATCAATCAAATCATTGTTTTTTTTTTTTAAATAATGTTTTTCAATTCAAAAATTTTCCAACATTTCGCACCCATCTAATCTCTTGATACTAATACATTACGAAAACAAATGTATTGAAAATAGACAAACATTGTTCAACACTAAATTGCAATAATCCAATAATCCAATAATTAAGAAATCCACAACATAGTGTTTGCATAGAAATGAACTAAGCCTTAATGCAATGGATGGATCCTCTTTCTGTAATATGGCGACTCCTCCGCTTTAAAAGCTCTACTGACAGCATGAGTTATAATATGTAGATAGTATCAAAGAACTTCATTCCAGAATATTAAATAAGTTAAGTGGTGGCATATTGTTTTGATAAAATATCTTTAAATAGTGCATTTGATTAAGTACATTTGATTAAATTAATCATGATTAAAATAACCAAAAACTTTTATGAAAATCAAATTCATTTTGATATTGATATCCATGATTGAAAATGGATGGGTATTGTTATAAGATTTGTATTCAATGAGTAAAGAAGCCCGAACTCCATTCTACGTGTTGGAACGGCACAAGCTCCACAACACGCAACTGCGCCAGCTTCTTTGATTACCAAAACTCTGTAATATCGATATGTATCGAGCATCCCTAGTTCAGTGTAGTTAATCAAAATGTTTGATTCATGATTAATTAATCATATTTAAAAATTTTGATTAATGATTATAATTTTTAATCATGAATTGTTAATTAGATTAACTTTTGACCAACACTGTATGATATACGGTATATTGTACATGTATACAATAGTTCCCTTATGGTTGAGATTTCACTTTAGTAGTATTGACTTGAAGAATGAAAAAACTATCTATGGATGTTCCTTTTCTATGTAATTTTTTTTTTTATTAAAAACTGCAATAAATAATTTAAAAAAAAAAAAAACAAAATATGTTGGAATATTGAAAACTGAGATATCTATGTAGAGAAGAAGAAGAAGAAGTACTACAACAATAAGACAAACACAAATACAGACACTCTGTTACACAGATACAGATACAATATAAATAGATATATCTATGTTATAGAAGTAGTTGTTGTTGTTGTTGTTGTTATTATTATTGTAGCCAGCGATAATCAAAAGGGTGTGCAATTTTAATTGGGCAATTTAATTACTAATGTAAGCAAAACTCAGAGTCAATCTTGTTATCATCATTATGAACATAATCAACAGCATCATCATTATCACTAGCACGAATGAACATGAACATGAACATTATGCTAATGGCAAATGAGGACGATGAATGGATGAAAAATTGATACAGTGAAGTGGAAGCAGGGAAGTGGAAGCAAATAGAAACAAATGGGAGCAATGAGGAGCAATTGGAAGCAAATGGAAGCAAATTAAATTAACAGAAAGAAAAAACCAATTGCATGATGAATGGCAGATGCAGACAGAGAGAGAACACAGGACAAGGTGTTGCATATTTCTATGGAAATGTGATAATCTAATTTTTACCTTTGTGATTATGCTTAAATATGCTTATGTACTATACTATTGTATACTGTTACACTGCACTGCCGACACTATACAACACAACAAAATGTGTAAAAAACAATCGATAACTTAGTCGTATGTAAATGAAAGAGAGTACAAAAGTATAGATTGTAAGAGAATTGATTAGGCAACAATTGCATCACTGACACATGGTAGAATTTCAAAGGTAAAAAAAATTACTTGGAATTTTTGGAACAGCAAATAAAATTACCAAACTCTAATAAGAATTCTAATATACCAGCAACATAGTACCCTACACATTGTATGTGTAGAACATTTGATTAAGGCAGAATAAAGAAAAAGGAGAGAGATAAAGACGGTGGATGTAAGTAAGAAGCCAATGGAGCGAGAAAATGTGTGAAAATAAAATGAAAAACTTTAAGCACTTTTAAGTTTATAATTAGTTTGAACGAGTTGAGTTGAATGAGTTCAATCGAAAGAGATAATTACAGATAGATGGAGGATGGAGGATGGAAAGAAAAACAAACTCTTGAATCAATTAACTTAACATTCTCATCATCATTCCCATCATCATCATCATCATCATCAACATCATTACATAATAAGTATTTGTACAAACATGTAACAACCAACACCAAGTGATTGACAGACAGAGTAACTGAGTAAATGAGGAAACAAACATTCAATGGTTGGGATTTTATGGTAAAATGGATTTCAATTCAGTTAAAAATAATAATAATAATTTAACCAATTACCATACACACACATATGCACATTCATTAATACATGTGATGATGAAAATAAATTTTCTATTTTTCTTGTACTATTTATTAGTAATTTTCACTCATCCATCATCATTGGTAAGTAGTACTGTAGAAGCATTTGATTTTTCACTTTTGTAGATGCAATTTAAGACTACAAAATACATTATAAAAAAAAAGTATTGCATACTTTTTTGATGAATCTCAAAAGAAAGAAACTTTACTCACATTAACATTAATATGAGAGTCACAAAAATGTTTTCTATTTTTAATTTAATATCGCAAAAATGGAAAATTGTCTTCAAGGTTTATCAAGTAAACATATCACAAGCACGATTGTGACAACTGTTTGAGCTACACTTGATACAATAATGCATTTTTACATGTGTAAAACAGAATTTCCAGACCCATATACCCAACTAACCGACCTATTCTCATAGCGATGACAAAGAAATTGTTTGTCTGTTAACGCCTAATGGCTGTTGGCGATGACAAAATGGATGATATTGTGTTTTGTGCACTTTTAGATGATTATGAAAATTATGAAAAAAGACATGCAGTAAAATATTTGCGTGATAATGGTTGTCCATTTTCAATACTGGACAATATCGATTCTCAAAAATGGTGTGCCATCAATTGATTCGATTTATGCATAGTAAGAAAAAGCATTTGCAAATAACATAAGAAAAAATCAGGCCTACCATCTTGGGGAAAAAAGTCAGATTCTAAACAAAAATTATAAATAGTCAGAATTACTCGGTCAACCCCTAATTATTTAATATTTCACACATAATTTCGTTGGCGAGCCTGCATACAGACTGGTAACATACAGTGTACAGAGTGATGTTAGAAACAGCTTTATTAACAGCGCAGCTTTCAACTTGAGCAGAATTGGAAAGATGACAAAATTTTTAATTGTTGAGAATAGGTCGGTTGAATATAAAACAATTGTAAAAACATCTGCACATTTAAGGTTTCGAATTATATAGTATACTCTTATGTTATTTATAAATCAGTAAATTCTTGATTCTGGTTTGTCTTCGGGATCCCATTTGCTCAATGCTCTAGGCAGTTTTTCAAGTTGCCATTCGTCACATAATTTTTTCAAGAAATGTCAAAAAGTCTCGCGATATGAAGAGCCAGGAAGTGATTCTTATTGGTTTCCTCAATTTAAAGAAAACTGCTCTTCAAACTATAATAATAATAATAATAATTGTTTTTCATTCGATTGACAAATACAATTCTTTTGTCAACTACTTTACTATTATTACTTGTATATGTATCTATGCAGCAAATGATGGAAAAATATACAAAAAAAAAAAGAAGAAATACAAATGCATATGTCGTTTAAAGATGAATTCACTCTTTTCGAATATTAATGAATGATTTAATTGATTGATTGATTGACTGAATTATATATACATAAATAATAGGTATAGGTGTGTGACAAATCAGATTTGAAATTATCTAAAACTCAAAAAATCCTTCTCTAATACACATACTCTAAATGATGATGTTAATTGATGGATGGTTGTTTGAATGACTGATTTTGTTATTTTATCTGTGATGTTGTTGGTCGTAATAATCATTAAATAATAATGATGATGATGATGATGATGCTCCTGATGATGATAAAAGTCAAGTATCATAGGCTCACAACATGTGACATGTGTGTAGAAAACATAAGTGGGGGTGGTCGTCAGTCAATCGGTCTTCGGTCAATTACACAAATGGTAACGCTATTGCCTATTGCACATTGAAGGGAGAGGACAGACGACTTTGTTGGACTGTGAAAGTGTGAAAAATGACAATGTCACAAAGAGCAAATGCATTAAGATAAAAACAAAGAGGGGCAACAATTTTAACTTAACAAGAAAAAATAAAACGAAACGCGACTAAAATTTTATCAGAGTGAATTTCGGTACTTTGTACTTCCTCCTTCTTCCCAGTTGATGATGCAGTTAAATTTTGTGCAATTGTTGCTGTTGTTTTGGTTGTTGTTATAGTAAAGGGATTTGCACATCAAATTCACTAATTGTTTTTGTCTTTCGGTTTGGCTTTGTCGTGTCGTGTTGTATTGTGTTCTGCTCTGCTCTGCTATGTTGTGGTGCCAAGCGAAGCAGCAGAATGAAAGGATGATGGCAGTCAGAACATACATATGTGGAGTGCATCATCATGGATGTTTTTGCTATAATGATGATAATGCTGCTGATGCTGCTGAGTGATAATGTTCATGAGGAGGATAATAATTATGTAACTGTTGTTGTTGTTGTTAGTATCTTTTATCTGTCATAACACGTTTAAATGCAACCAACAACAACAATAACAACAGTTGCCACACTTTGTTGCAAACAACAATTAGCGTAATTTCAATTTATCGTTGAAAGTTTTATAAGGCAGCAAGCAGCAGCAGCAGCAACAACACAAAACACAAAATTGTTAAACGAGTTGAAGGAAGAACAGGAAAACAAACCAGCACACACACACACAAGTGTTATAGATACACAGATACATATGAAGGTGAGAGGAGAGCAAGGGGATTGAAAGAGTAAACAGACGACCGATTGGACAAACATATGAAAATCCATTTAAGTGTAACAACAATTTGACAGGATTTTGGCGTTAGCGCAAAATGGTAATGACGACTATGCAACATTTACCAAAGGACTGAAATGATTGCGATCATACATATACTGAATTTCAGTTTATGTTTGCTTTATTGCTTGCTTTTCCTTTACCTTATCCTATTTTTGATTGATTTTTTTTGTTTTGTTTTATTTGGTTGTCATTTTGATTCAATTGCTATCATCATTTTTTGTGTATGTATGTATATTCTTTTTAACGGTACAAATTTCCTTTTATACGATTACTGTTACACCTTCTCTACGGTTTTTCACACAAAACAAAACTATGTATATACTTTGCATCAAGTGAGATTGTTTGGGATGTGTGTACAATCACTTAAAATGCAATGCAAACCATCAACAACCAATTCGACTACTCATATTTCATTTCATTTCCATCATCCCCTCTTTATCCTTTTCTCTTTTTTTTTTAAGTTAACTATTCGTTCGGTTCCGTTCCGTTCCATTCCTGCATTCATTCAAATCCTTTTTCCCAAACTTTCATACATTTTTTTTTATTAATTGTTTAAGGTTGTTTTTTTTTTTTTTTTCTATATTGTAACAGTTAGCCCATTCTAACTGTATTTGATTGACCGATGAACGTCAATATCCATCAATATCAACAACACAACACAACACCAACTTCAACTTCAACTTCACAAATCACCGACAAACAATATTTGCTCTTTTATGTTTTTGAAAAATCAACCAAAATTTTTACAGAATTGTGATTGTTTTGCGTGAATGGTCGGGTCGTTCCGGTCTCTCCATTCTTCTTCTCTTTTTCTTTATTTTATTTTACTATTTTCTATATTGTTTCATATTTTTTTTCTGACAAATCGATTTCGACGACAGATACAATGAACAAAGAGAATTTCTAACTAAAACGAGAAAGGATTTTTGTGTGTTTTTTTTTTTTTTGTTTTTTTTTTTATTATTATTTTCTCTTTCGATTCATATCAGAACTTCAAGGGGACTTCAACTATCCACAAATTAATTGAATAAGTATACAAAATAGACAACAATAACAAAATAAAAACCGTGCTAATTGTGTTCACCTCTTGCACACTACCAACCATCACCATATGCCTTCCACTATATTAGGTTAGGTTAGGTGGCAGCCCTCAGACGAGAGGCTCACTTAGGCACAAAAAAGAGTATGGCTCATTGTGATACCAGCAAAGAGTTGACTTAGTCCGATGCGGAGAACCATTTGGATTCCGAAATGAACCTAGCTATGTCCCTGATTGGTAGGAATGATAGTTCGTTTAAGCTGGAGAGAAACCGAGCGCCTAGGTGGTTCTATCTTCTTCTGGCGAGGGATGGACACTGGCACATGAGGTGAAGCACAGTCTCCTCCTCTTCTTCCGAACCGCAGCTGCGGCAGAAATCGTAATGAGGAAGCCCAAGTCTGCCAGTATGTTTGCCTATGACGCAATGGCCAGTTAGTACGTTTATAGTCTTGCTTATTGAGGACCTGCCGAGATTTAGCAGCTGGCCGGTTCGTTTTCTGTTCATATTTGACCAGGTTTGCCAAGCTATGCTGCAAGTGATGCCTTCCATTAGTCTGATATTTTTCTTTCCAACTCTCTTTTTCTATTGCCCTTTCTATGCCTTTAGTGTGTCTCTATGTTGCTGCATCCTCTTAATACTGTTTCTATCACTTCAATCCTCCTTTTTATATATCATTTCCTGGCAGATACCTCTTTAGAACAGAATTAATATTTTAATTATATCGATATTCACAGTGAAATGTTCTTGCATTTGATCATTGCTCCTCCATTGGTCTTCCTCTTATGAGTATTGTTTGATCTCTTGAAATGCTACTTCCTAAATGAATGTCAACGGATTCATTTTGTATTTCTTCTTATTCACACTTCTAAAGAAGTATGAACATGAAATGAAACATTGATCACGGGGATAAGATTGAAAATAAATATACATACTATACTATACCATATTATCCCATCAGCACTACTCAATCCTGCAGCAATCCATCTTTTGCTGGATTCTTTTATAATGCATTAAATGAAAAATTTCTTTTGCTTGTTGTTTTGCCATTTACAGTAAAGTCAACTCAACTCATCTCAACTTAACTTAACTCATCTGCACTCAATTCAACTGAAGTAAAAACTATTTGCCGGATTTATGTAAGCCACATTAAAGTTACAATATAAAAACAGAGAAAATATAAAACAGCAAATGTGAAAGGGGTAAAGTGAAATGGGAACAGAGGAAGAATAAAACAGAGCTCGGATATTTTAATTGTAATTGCTGTTGTTGTTGTTGTTGTTCGTATTGTTGTTTTATTAATGTTGACCGTCAATTATGTTTTAATTGTCATAAAAGGTTTGTCCCCTTTGGTCTTTGGTCTCTCTGTTCACTGAACATGTGTTCACTTGCATATAACATATGTACAAACACACACACTCACACAAACGCACACATAGATACTCAGTAGATGTGTTTGTGTGTAGGTAAACAACACAAGAACACAATGGCAATGGCAATCCAATTGGGTATAAGCCAAACGAGTTAAACTTGGTGGTATTGGAGGAGTTTCAGTGTTTTTCTGTTTTGTCTCTGTATTTGTGCATCTACATATGTATGTGTGTGTGTGTGCGTACATGTTTGTGCATGTCAAGCATATAAGTGAACTGTTGTAACTGTGAATGAATGAAGCACTTTATGCAACCTTTTTACTTCTGTCTCCTGCCTTCCGTCCTCACTCACACATCTCATCACACACAGTTTTGTGTTTAAAATTTTCTGCAAAGATCAGCATTTTTCATTATATCCGCAGGACGAAGGACACATCAGACATATGTATAAAACACAACAGCAACCAACAACAACAACAACAACAACAACACAATCAAATTGAATTGAAGCTGAGCAAAAGAGAAAGGTCGCTCGCTTGAGACGGAGAGATGGAGAGTGAGTAAGTGAGTGAGAAAAAAATTAAAGCGAAATAGCATCATCAGGATGTGTCCGAATGCATTACATTAACACGCTACCCACGCGTAGCGCAATGCGACGAAGGAAGTACGCATGAATTGAAGCGACGTAGATTGGTATGGAGGGGAGTCAAGTCAAGTCGACTCAACTCAACTTGACTCGACTCGACCAAAGCAAAGAATGGAATTGGTTTGGAGTGGTGTGAGTCAGCGAGTGACTGAGTAAGTGAGTACATGAACAAACATGTTTACTGTCACTGTTACTTTATATAAAAGCTGAAACCTCTACTTCTTGCATGCCTTGCTCCCCCAACCCTTACCATTAGAATTCCACTCCACTCACTCACTCACTCACTCACACAACATGATTACAATTAAAAACGGACTGAAATGGTTGACTTAATCCTTTGGTGCATCACCTGATATTATGATGCTGATGCTGATGCTGGCAGCGATGATAATGATGTTCATAATAATGAAGTTATCACAGTTATATATGCAGCTCAAACAACATACTATATACTACTTCACTCAATTCACTCACTCACTCCACTCTGTGTGAAAAATGAACCGGGATTAACGCGAATTATAAACACTGAAAGTGGCCGCGACAATGACAACAATTACAATACGATTGTTGTACTATAATAATGATAATTTTGATGATGATGATAATAATGATGACTATATTTAATGTCACTTACTCAATCATTTAGTCACTCAATGCATTTACATTAATGCTAGTAAATTATTATAAGCATGAGTGGTACTACCAGAAATATGAAAAGGATCATATAATTAAAAATATGAATGATAAAATTGTCATTATCACAGATACTTTTTTCTCAAAAATCTCTCATTCAACCTTCAGTCATCATTATTACTCTCGTATATTGTAGGTACTCCACAGGGATGTGAGTAATAAAAATGAGGGGTGTAAAAAAAGGAAAAAACAAAATTAATAAATAAATATTAATAAATAAAATCTTCTTTCCTTTTTGCTGCTGAGTGGTCAAAGTCAGTCATGTGAAGTACAATAATAAATTGAAATGATGATAATTATGACGATGACGACGACGATGATGATGATGGTGATGGCGATGGCGATGGCGAATGAGTGATATGATATAATGTAACATAAAATGAAATAAATTGGGCGCAAAGTGACTCCAACGCATTAACCAGTCAACCCGCCTATTTTCTTCCTATCTGCTCATGCATACATCATCAGGGAATACTCATTATTTATTTAATTTTAATTTTTTAATTTTTATTATTTCCATTTCATTTTTGTTTCATTATTATCATATATTTTGTTGTTTTTTTTTTAATTAGTTTAAATTTTAAATATTTTTATTTGTTACTGGAAAATTATTTATTTTTTCTGTGCGTTTAAAGTATCCGTAAATAGATATTATTCAATTTATTCAATTTGTTTTTATATCAATTATTATTGTTATAACAAATAATTTTCTATTTGTTAATCAATATAATAATATATAATATTCATTATTTATTTGTTTACTTATCATCAAAGTGAATTTTGCAGCTCCACTACTAGCATTCATCATATCCACATAACCTACACAGCCACATCACAAACCAAGATCCCTACCCAAAAAATATCTCACAAATTCTCAATTTCCTATGTTGGCGCCGAACTGTTAAAATAATAGAGCTTTAATTTAGTCTCTTAGTTCTCTTGAATTTTATGTATCATACACACAGAAGTATTTATGTATGTACACATATTAAAATTCGACATTCATTCTGTGTATGAATTTTGATCAATCAACATTTAGTTTTTGAAAATGCCGCCATCAATGGCTAATTTGACGAAAAGAGCAAGAGCAAGAAAATTTCTGGCAATTAAAGAGAAAATGGAACTGATTAAATTACAATTGTTCAGGTATTTAGAGCTGGACAAACTACTTACAAATGTATCGAATGTTTATTTATGTGACCACTTTAAAATGGGATTTTCGATTATCCGTAATGAGGTTCAATTGTATTTCAATATTGATTTATTTAATCATTAATTATACTTTGTTTGTTTGCTTATTGATATGTTTATTTATTTTTGAATTATTTCATTATTTATTTATTTAATTTTATTAAATTGTGATTTATTAAATTTTAGTAGGTTGTTTTTTTTTTTATATAGTTACGGTCCTCACGCATTGTGTTCAACCTGGTAAACGTTGAAATTTTTTGAAAAATCAAATTAAACACACACGATTGAGAGTCGAAATCGTAGTAACGTTAGTGCTGCCAACCTTGTGAATAATATTATATATATTATTGTGAATTGAATAATGGTTAAATTAAACAAAGAAAGTATTAAAGGAAATGAAATGAATACATATTAAATTATTTATGCCAATTTCTGAGGTTAATTCAATTATTTTCTTTTTTTTCCGCTTTTTTTTTTGGCATTTTTAATTGTTTGTTTTGTTTGTTTCATTCACTTGTGTTTACGAGAACGCAATCGGTTAAAAAAATTTACGAAAATACGAAAATACTGCGTTTAACACAATGCGTGAGGACCCCACCCGAATTAATTTTTATTCCTTTATTTATTTTTAATTTTTTATTTAAATTATCTTTTACTATTTCAACTTTATCACAACTTTATTTTTAATGTATTAAACATCAAAACAAGGATAAAAGTAAAGTGCGTGTGCCCCCATAAAGATAAAGTGAGAAAGTGATGGATTGTATGGATGTTTTGGGTGAGGAGAGAAAAGAGTAGAGTAGGACAGAATTATCATACAGTGGTCAATTGTTGTGCATTTTTAAATAAGTGAACAAGTGTTTTTTTTTTTTTTGTAATTGTTGCAATTTAGTTGGGTTATTTCTGTGAACATGAAACCCTCAAACCATTTCAATTGGTTTTGGTTTTTATTTTTTCTTTTGGTATTTTTTTGTTAACAAGTTGTTGTTGTTGTTGTTGTTGTTCTGATATGGAAATTTTTGTAATTAATATTAATAAATTAATAAAATATCCATCAATGAATGAATCAATGAATTTGCACATTTTTAATTATATTTGAGTAAAAACTTTAATTTAATTAAAAATATGTTAATACATGAATGAATTATTTTTAATTAAATGAAATTGAATTCGATTAAATTGAAATATGAAAAAATGAAAATGTAAGCGGATCACACTGACACTGTCGACTTTCTGTTGGTTGTGTGGTGTAGATGAGAAGAAAACAAATGGGTGTACTTTCGACACATCGCTTGTAATAAATTATAATAAATATCAGACAACAAATATACGAGTAATATATCAAGAGTGAGTAATAGGAGGTCTCTCTCAATTCCTACGAACTCTTTCTTTTTTCTTTCTTCCTTTTCCTTTTACTTTATCGTTTTATTAGTTGACAAATTGCTGTCACAATGTTATGCAACATGATGATGTAAAGATAAGATTATACGATAAACAAACAAATAAAAAATGAGGGGGAGAAACAAGGAGGACAGGTAAATAGAACGAAAGAATACAAAAAATAAACAACTGAAAGACAGAATAAAGAAACGATGAATAAATGTAAATGGAGGAGTGAATATTACCTCCTTTCTAGGTAAGAATGCCACATATATAAAATGTAAATAATACAAAATCCAAAATCGAAGTCGAAATCGACACATTAGATTAACGGTAATTAAAAGTAACTCAAATAAACCACAATTTCAACCAACCAACGAAAATACTTACATTCTAGATAGAATAGTATAAAAAGAGAGATTGATAGAAAAGATAGGAATAGCCTCAACATTGGCTAAAGAAGGCCAAACCACAAGGGTAACTAAAGGTACATATGACAACAACAGAACGACATCGACAGTGATGACGATGGCTACGCCGACAGAGAAACCTTTTTGGCAAAAAACCCACAAAATGGTCAATGCCATGAAAGGAAGAAATAGAAGACAACATTTGGATGAATGGAAGAATGGAAATTACTATACTATGGTATAAGCAATAAATCAATTAATTCAATTGAGGAAATGTGGTGAGAATTTTTCCTTACAAAAGATAATCAATCACACATAAGAAGAAAAAACAAAAACAAATACCATATGAAAGAAAACAGAGTTGTAAAATTCAAATGATATTTTTGAATGAAATAAAAAATGCCTTTCAATTAGATAATAAAAACCAAATTAAGATGAATGAAATCAACCGACGTTAAAAGAAATTTTTTGTTATTCTCAATTAAATTGGTTTCTTTTATGTTACTGTTACTGTTACAGTACCCACAAAAGTATGCAATAATTTATTTGTAGTCTAAACAAAGGGTCTTACTAAGAAAGAAACAACTGCATTATCTATAAATGGTCCTGAGAAACTGCAACCAGGCTATCAGGCAGTAAATGCTGGAGGTCAATACTGAACTTGAGACAAGCTAAAGCCCTTCTGGGAAATTCTAATTACAAAACAACTATAGACCCTGTAACCACTTGAATAATAGATATTGCAAAAGCGGACACTACCAATGAAGAAAATTAAAAATTACAGCACTGTAACTCAAAAACTTAAGGTCCCTGTACAATAGTAGGACTAACTGAACAACATAAGCAAAATCTATACATTTTTGATCGGATCATACTGCTTTGCTTTGCTTTATTGCTATGAAAATAAATGTAAAATGGGGAAAAATATAAGAAAATTTGAAGATATTGTATCATGTGAGTGATTTTGTTAAATCACTATGTACGAGTGCCATATATAAATGAGATTAATCAAATCACATCACATTAAATCCGAATTGATTGCTAATTTGATGTTTGATGCTGATGATGACAGCTTACAATCAATCAATTAAAGTACTTAATTATTGAATCATTATTGTTTTCTTTTACTATTAATATTATTTTTTATTATTTTATTGTATTTCCTCTCAAGGAAGGAAAGAAAAAAGGAACACGAAATACAAACAGACAGAGTAAAGAAAAGCCAAGCGCACCGCCAACCAATTAAACAAACCAACAACAAACAGAACCAGCCACACAGAGAAGCAAAGTAAGTGAATCTGGGAGTCAGGGAGTCAGGGAGGGAGTGGATAAGTGAGTTGCAGCAGCAAAATGGTGGGCAACCAAAATGAAGCTAAGAAGGAAAGACGAACCAAACGAATGGACGAATAGACGAAGGAACGACCACCAAATGAGAAGAACTGGTGCTGCTCTCCATGGAGGAGGAGTTGGGAGTAAGTGAGTGGCGGCCCATGAAAGGTATGAGGTATGCCACAAAACAACAACAACAACAACACACAATACAGAATGAATGAACTAACTGATGAACGAACTTAAAATTGAAAGGAAGAAAGGGAGGATGAGAGGACGGACACAAACAAAATACGAACTCATAAAACGAACAAACGAAGGACCGAACGACCGAACGGCCGAAGGCATAAACGAATGAATGAACGAACGACGAATGTTGCTGACGAATGCCAATGATGATGATGATGATGACGATTATTATTTATATGATGACGATGGTAAAGTTGCTACTGCTGCTGCTGCTACTGCTGACGCTTGCTCTTACATTGAAGGACCTATAAATACGCGCGCACAATTACGAGATGGCATCAGTTATAATCGAGTTATACACGTGACAACACACGCATAAGCATAGACATACACCCCAACACAGCCAATCGTACTCGAACCCAAAGAACTTAATTGACCATCCGACCGGTGGCACCAAAGAGGATTTCATTCCTGGTTTTTGTTTTAACCGTGTTTTTTTTTTTTTTTTGTTTTTTTCTTCTCCGAATTCGGGAAAATGTTTACAAATTGGTTAACGGGTACTACCACTAATAGCACTAGTAGTAGCAATAGCAATAGCAATAACAATAACAACAACCCAACACAAACGAATTCCAATGAGCGTTTGAATGAAGTGAATAATATCCATGCATCTAATCATCATCAAATGTCAACAACACCACCTGATGTTATACTCGAAGTGGGACCGACACCACAGGCCAGTGTACGATTTGTTGCACACTCCCTAATCCTAGGCATGCATAGTGGGTATTTACGTTCAGCAATACGTTTGGATGATACAACAAATAGTATTACTGGATCCGGTGGTGTCGGTGGTGTTGGTTCTCTAACTTCATCAGTATCGGCAACATCATTAGCATCAGCTTCAGCGACGACGGCATCTTCATCGTCTGATCGAACTGATGTCATATTATATTTAAGTAATGTAACCGCTGAACAATTTGCTCCGCTCCTTACATACATGTACACCGGATATTTGGATCTTAATGTTGAGAATATTTTTGCTGTTTTATTGGCAACTCATGTTTTGCATATGCCAAGAGCTTTAGAGATATGCCGGTGGGTATTTTTATCAAACAACCAAATCAAATTTAATCCATTGAAAATTCCATATTGCAAAGTAATGTTCGAATCTAAAATATCTAAAATTTTGAGTGATGTGTGTGTTTTTTTTGTTGTTTTTTTGTTGTTGTTTGGTTTTATTCAATTAGAAATTTTTTGGCTCGATCTCAGAATGAAGGATATTTAACAAATGGCACTCCGGCTACTACTACAATCCCATCATCATCAACATCAACATCATCTGGAAACCCTATAACAACAGTAGCAACAACAAATACAACAAAAATTATTCGTCCCATAGCAAGTAAGGCAACAATGCCCAATTTTGGTTTCCTTACAAATCCGCCATCATCAGCGCCACCACCGCCGGCGACTTCAGTAGTTCCACAACCACAACCACCACCACTACCACCAATTCCCATGCAAGTGACAATGCCAACAAATGTAGCAGCAGCTGCCGTTGCTTATAAATGTTTACAACAAGTATATCAACAGCAACAGCAGCAGCAACAATTGCAACTACCATCATCAAGTGATTTAATCTTAGCTTCTCATCAGCAACAGCAACATTATGAACAACATCCTGAAGATGAACTTCATGAACGTGACCATGACCATGACCATACCCATGATGATCATGATGAACATCTCAGCAATGATAATAATAATGTTGATGATTCCAATGAGGATATCGTTGATGTCGTACAATCAGATGATGAAATTTCTTCAATGAATCATCAAATAATGAATACAGTAGCAGCAATAGCAACAGCAACAACAGGTGAAAATGATGATAATGACGACAATGATAATGATATTATTGATAATACTGATGATGATGATGAAGATATTGAAGTCTTTATTGATAGTAATACAAATGATCATCAAATAAATGTGAATGATTATCATAATAATAATAATAATCTAAGTAATTTTAAAATCCAAGAACACCAACAACCTGTGATGCACATCACTAAGCAACAAGAGAAACATCATCATCATCATCATCATCAGGATCATCATCAATCTTCAAATGGACAAAAAACATTATTGACTACACCAACAATAAATGCAAATTCCTCTACATCAGCAGCATCTGCATCCACCATTACCTCCTCTTCGAATAAAAAGCATATATCACGACGTCATCAGCATTATGATAAACGTAAGACATCTCTATCGTCATCATCATCTGGATCAAATACTACATCATCTTCAACAAACAATAATCGTCATCATCATAATCACCAGCGTCACCATCAACATCATCAAAATAAAAGTATTACCAATGGTAGTGGTGGTGGTGGTGGAGGAGGAGGTTTACAAATAGCTAAGGCCCCCATACAAGCATCACAATTGGATATTGTAACAACAGGAACAACAAATGCAGCATCATCATCATCATCATCACAAGCTGAACGTTCAAAGGTCATCATCGATGTTGCAAGTTGTGATGGTCCTGTACGTTTTCGTCGCATTCTTAATACAGCATATGGACACAAACCAGAAACATATGGCAACGGTGCTACTGGAAGTGCTAGTGGTAGTAGTGGTTCTGTTGCTGGTTTATGTATGCCAATGGAGCAAAGAACTCAACAAAGTTTAAGTTTATCATTTCATCAACAAATGGCAAAAACAATTAATCAACAACAAAGACTACAACAGCAGCAACAACAACAACAACACCATCAAAATACAGAGGAATCTGAAAATAATAGTGAATCAAGTGGTTCGTCCAATCATGGAGCAGCAACAGCATCAACAGCAAATTATCAAAACAATCATCACCAGCAGCAGCAGCAGCAGCAACATAAGAAATCTAATCATCATGGTGCTGGTACTAGTGGTGGTGGTCATCATCATGAGGTCTATGTTTGTGTTTATTGTAAACACACATTCAAATCTCAATACTGTTATCAAAAGCATGCCAAACGTCATTTGAATCCTTTGAGTTTAGCAGCAGCAGCTGCAGCAGCAGGAAGAGGACCAATTGCGGCAACAGGAACATCAACAACAACAGCAACAGGACAAACAATTACGACATGTGAAAAGCAACAACAAAGAATTATATCTAGAACTCTAAATCATCATCATCATCATCAGCAACAGCAACATCTTTCATCTTCAACAGCATCATCATCATCCGCAGCAGCAGCGGCAGCATCATCATTATTGTTAACTGTCAATGGAAAGCAATGTGGTAGCAGCGACACTATTACCACTACTACTACTGAATTACTAAGACGGGAAGTTCGTCCTTTGGACATGAATGTTCAGTATTATCCTTGTAAGACTTGCGGTAGTAAATTTCCAAGTTATTATTTTGTACATAAACATCGTAAATTATGTCATGCGGATGAGGAAACTACTGTAACAACTGTAGCAACGACAACAGCAACAACAACTGTACCAACAACATCACCATTGGTAAGAACAACAACAACAAATGTAACAAATTCATTCAATGATAATGAACAACAACCAATTTTAAAGATCACAACAACAGCATCAGCAGAAGGTGGAGGTGGAGGTGATGAATCTCCAACAGGATCCAATAGAATTCAACAGGATGAAATTATCAGTAATAATAACGACGACAAGGATACGAAATAAGGAAGGCAAATATGGTATATGACAAAGTCAGAAGTGGTGAAAAATGATTAGGAAATACGAGATTATGTTAAACTCTTTGAAAAAGTGTTAAGAATATTTAGTGTTTGTCACCCCCAAATATCTATGCACTATTATATAATAACTGTACTTTTTTTTCTATTGCATCTTAAAATAAAAATTTAATAAATTAATAAAAATAAATTCAAATTTATGAAATTTATTCATGATAAAAATTTTATTCTGATGTTGGAAAGATGA
The DNA here is from genome assembly GCA_037043315.1 of Amiota communis. Lineage (NCBI taxonomy): Eukaryota > Metazoa > Arthropoda > Insecta > Diptera > Drosophilidae > Amiota > Amiota communis. The sequence continues at coordinate 304,467 of JBAMAV010001051.1, forward strand.
GTAATGAATCAAATTGAAAGAATGAAATAGAAGATGTAATCTCACTCCTTTGGAACTTAACTTAGTGGATCAGAAATTAATCAGGGAGACTGCCTAACCATTGAGTAAAAAATTATTAAAAATTGGTTTGTTATATATACTCATTCACTCACTATAGTATACATAAAGACATATATACTAGTATATAGCGTGATTTGGGTTGTGAACTATTGAAGTTAAAAAAAAAGTGGTGGCGCGTGTGGTATTCATCATTGAAAAACAAATTGTTACCCTTCGGAAAAAAGTAAAAACAAAAAAAAATAAGGCAAAACAAAAAACAACCAACATTTTATTAATTAAATTAAATCATTTTTGTTTCATAAAAAAAAAAATAAGAAAAAAAAAGAGAGCAAAAATATTTTTTAATTTAATTGAGAATTTAATTAACCCGCCTGGGAGTTTCATGCGAACGAAACCAGGAAGGAAAACCAACCAGGACCTTAAATCAAATGAACGAACAAACAAAATAAACAAACAAACAAAGGGGGAAGAGACACAAAATAAATAAATCAGAGAACGAGGAAAGAAGAAAGTTAACATAATGAAGAGAGAGAGAGAGAACGCAACAGACAGAAGAAAGAATATGATAAAAATTTAAACAAAAGGAAAACAAAACATAAAAATCTAAAGCATCCTTCATCAAAAATTCCATGTTTGATGTTTTTATTTTTATTTTATTAATATTATTACATATTGTTATTGCGTGTGGAAGACACCCCTTTGTTAGAGATGAAATAGTAGAAAATGAAGCTCCACAAGATGGAAGAAAGATGTGGGAAATGAAATATGTCCATATGTACAATATTATCACATAGATAGAACACAAAAGGAAACAATATCAGACTCAAGTAAATGACTTGGGGCTTTGACAAGGATATCAATATTCTCTTCGGGACTCTCTCTCTCTCTTTCTCTCTCTCTCTTCTTAGTTCAGAAATTATGAAAATGTATCACCAGTTTTCATAATTCTGAAATCCATAATTAAGTAGTATGTACGTACATATCGCACATGTTTAACTAAAGTGTTACAAGTCAAAAAAGGGCATTTCAATTTACATAAAAATTGGCTGATTATAGAAGAAATATTCTCTTCTCACGCGGAGAATATGTAAGTTATTAAAATGAAATTTCTACCCAATATAAGACATAATATAACGAGTAATTCTGCATCATTAACTCAAAAACCGTGTTTTTTTTTTTTGTCATAACTGTAACAATTCGTTTTAGGTTGTGCTCTAAGTTGCAAGGCTGTGCCTTCAAACATAGACCAATAAATTTCTTATTTGGTCATGTGTTTGCAATACAGCGTAAAAGTAGACTAAAGTCAACAACGTTTCGCCACCCACGAAAGTATGCAATGAGATTATTTATTATTTCCCTATTATGTATATTCATCACTCGCACAGTGTCTGCTAGCAATCATCGTCGCCATTTACACAGCGCATGCAAGTGGCAAGACAAAAATGCATATGCAAAAGGAGAAAGAAAGAAGAAAATCATAAGAATAAATTAAATGAAATGTTGAGATCTGATGAGTTGAATTGAACCGAATTGAATTGAGACAAAAAGTATAAAACATATAGAGCAGACAACTCACTCAATTTAAGTAGAGACATTTACAAGAGTAAATCCAACAACAATTGTGTGTAATCTCGGGGACATCTCGAGTAACCAATCACACACTTTTTGTTGTTGGGCTTAAAAATTAAGAGACACCCTACTTAAATTAAGGAGGCACACCACTTAAATTGAGCGTTCTGTCCAGTATATATATTTTAATAATCTTTGATTGAGATGAGCTAAGTTGCTATGAGATGAGATGATAGTGAAGTGAAGTGAACTGTCAATAAATCAAAGAGAAACATTTTAAATGAATTTTTATTGACTGAACAACAACAAAAAAGAAAAAAGAAAACAAAATCAAAGGACACTGGGATAAGAGAGTCTGAGAGAAATGTGAGTTCCTGGTGACAGGAATAATGAACATACAAAGAGAATAAGGTATCAAGTTTTAAAAATAAATTATAAAAAGTATTGACTTAATTAACTCAAAGTGATGGTTAAGCGCGGAGGAATGATGTAGATTAGATAATGATGATGATTATAAATGTCAAAGATAAATTAAGAAAACGTAATCAAAATGAAAATTGATGGAAAGAATATACCATTAATGTGAAGTAAAGAATAAGCGAAATAATATGGAATGATGACGCAAATTGATAAATACACCACTAAGATCTGTTAAATATTTCAAATTGATGTGAGAGAAGTTAGATCCAAGGATTAGGGATTCTGAAAATAAATTCCTCCTACTCCTCTTAATCTTTCGAGTGTTTGTGTCTTGGAAAACAAAACAAAAGAAACTTTTATCAAAGGCATAGAATTAAACCAAATTTAAAGCAAAGCTTTTTAATTGACAGAACTTTGAAAAAGTTTTTTTTGTTCCTGAAAAGGATATTACACAAGATTTTACAGTTTCAGGAGCAACGACGATTCAACGACAGTTTGCTAGTCATTGTGTAACAGTTTGAGAAAGTTTATAACAAAAAGTCCTTAGGAAAGCTTTACTTTCGTATTAGAAAAGCTTATTGCTGGACGACAGAGACAGTTTGATTTTTATGTACAGCAAACACAGTATGATGAGGACCGACCGTCAATTAAAAGAGCTTTTTACAGAAATAAAGCTTCATGGCCACAGTATAAGGAGCACCGACCGGTATTTAAAGGACTTTTGTAATTTCATAGAAAAGCTTTTTATAAAAATAAAACTTCATGGTCACAGCTTAAGAAGGACCGACCGACCTTCATTAAAGGGCAGCAAAAAGTTTATAGAAAAAGAAGACGACCGACCAAGGACTTTGGAAAGTTCATACAGAATATCAAAATTTGATGGTCACAGTTTGAAGAGGACTGACCATCATTATAGGGATTTGGTATATGGAATAAAAAGCTTTCTACACAAAACAATGTTTGATGGTCACAGAGCGAGGATTTTACAATTTGATAGGCCAATTTTCAATTCAAGCTAATTATGTGCATGGGGACATGGGATGGGCATTGAGCACTTATTATAAATAAAAGGGTTGTTTGTTAGGTTGGAAAAGTGTTGAATAAAAAGTATGAAAAACTCACCTCCTTTACCATCGATAACGATGACATTATTATCAATTGTTGTCGGTATTGATGATGCAGTTGTTGGCGTCGTTGTCGACGTTGTTGTTGTCGCTTGTACAGCTAGTGCTGCTGCTTGTGTCGGTATTGATGGATTGGATGTGGATGTTATTGTTGTTATAGTTGTTGAACTTGTTCCACTTGGTATTGATGATGCTGCCACAACTGCCGCTGATGATGGTGAACCCAATTTTTGTAAGGCAGAAAGATTTGTTGGCTGCACGACTATACCTGTTCCTGTTGTTAATGTTGTTGCAGCATTTGCAATTGTTTTTGCTGTTGTTGAATCATTAAGATTAACTTTATTGTTACTATTATTATTGGCAGGAGACGAAGTAGACGACGACGTAGACAAAGACAAAGGCAAACCACCAGTACCAACAATAACAGCCGAGGAAGCATCATTCGCAACACAACTTGTATCATAACGTTTCTTCTTAGCCTCACTAAAACAACAATGGAAAAGAAAAATCAGATACAATTTTGTAATACAAAAAATGTATTCATACAACAACTTACCTAACATCCGAATTAAGTAAATCATTACCACCACCAATGCCTTCAACTTGGGCTGCTTTCAGTTTCTGTCCTAAATAATTGCCAGCTGTTGTTGCTGTTGTCAATGGAGCATTCACATTTATATTCTTAACAAGCAAATCACCGGTCGCATTTGCTGCTGCTGCTGCTGCAGTTGTTGCTATTGATGAGCCTTTTGAAGTTGCAACACTACTAACCAATGCTGTTGTTGGTGTTGCTGTTGTCGTTGGTGATAATTTCTGATTCTGATTCTGATTTTGATTAGAGGAAACCGATGATGCTTGTGCAATTCCCGCTGCTCCACCAGTACCACCCAATTTATTCTTATTATCCTCATCATTATTTAATGGTTTAACACCGGCTGCTGCTGCCGCTGCCGCTGCTCCAGCAGCTATGGCTGCTGCATAGGCAGTCTTAATGCCATTCGGTGTACTATGATGAGTGGTTACATTTTGATTGCTATTGACCACTGATGTTATTGGTGGCACTGGTGCTGCTATTGTTGACACTGTTGTTGCCATTGAGGACGTTAAGGCAGAAGCTAAAGAGAAAATAATGATGCACATTACATAAGGATAATAATGTTTCTTATATGATTTTTGTATATTTACCTCCTGATGTTCCTAATTGATCTGTTGCCGCTGCTTCAATAGACAATTTCTTTGCATGTTCTGCTGTTGCTGTAGATGCTGCTGCTACTGTTGTAATTGTTGGTGTAGCAGTTGTTGTTGTTGTCGTTTGTGAAGCTAAAGACGTTGAAGGTGTTGTTGTTGGTGTTGCTGCTGCTGTTGTTGTACTTGATTTTGTTGTTTCTTCTGGCGAAGATGTTTTAATTGCTGATCCTTTCTTAGCCTCTAACGCTGCCGCTGCTGCTGATGATGACTCAGTGGTGCTTGTTGTTGTTCCTGTTGTTATTGGTGCTGCTGCTGCTGCTGCTGTTGCTGCTGCCGACGTTGTTGTCTCTGTTACCGTCGTTGTCACTTTGGTTTGTTGCAATTTATTAATTTCCTCAGATAATGATGACGATGAAGACGAGGACGACGACGATGATGAGGATGAGGATGTTAATGTTGATGTTTTGTTCGCTTTATTATGTACACCGCTAGAAACAGTCGCAGTAGCAGATACTGTTGTTGCTGTTGCTGTTGCTGATGATGTTGTTGCTGCTCCTGTTGCATTTTTCGCTAGCAATTTTGCTATGGCTACTGCAGCTGCCTTTTCAGTTGCTGCTTCTATTGCTGCAGCTCTGGATTCAGCCATTTTAGTTGCTTCTTTAGCAGCAGCTGAAGCAGCTGCTTTGGCGGCATCTGCTGCTGCTTTTTCGGCATTTCTTTCGCGTTCAGCAGCACGTTCGGCACGTTCACGTTCAGCGGCCGCTGAGCGACCACTTGACTTTTGTTGTTGTTCACGCTGGAGACGCGTTGTTACGCCCGTGGTCAATGAGTCGATGATGCATTGGGTCATTTGTTGTTGGGCCTTTTGTGGGTTACGTGACGAACGAGTCCTTTGACGTGACTTCCTTAATAATTGTTTATAATTCTCTGTTTTCTTACTGAGGTAGTAATACCGTACACAATCCTGAGCTGATTTACGGTCTAAACTAGCAGCGATTGCACCAAAATTCTTCGGATGTTGTAAATATTTCTCTTTGAAAATCTCTTTCTCACCACTTGTCCAGACATTTAAGGCTTCCTGTTCTTTATGAACAGCAAACATATCAATCACAAGACCATTCTCATTATGATAAACACAACGTCTTTGACGTGCATCATACATTAGCGGGGGTATAACAGCATACGAGCGCATTTTCTTATCTTCCATCGCCTGCTCTTGTAGACCATCCATAATTTCTTCAAGATCAGCTTCGGATTTAATTCGGGAACCGACTCGATTGAATCGTTCTTTGTCCTCACGTTGCTTACGGAGTTCAGTAAAAACTTTCTCGAAAAATTCACGATTCTTTGCTTCTCGAGCTTTCCGTTTAGCACTCGATTCAGCCTTTTCACAACGTTTTTGCCATTCAGCCGACAATGTCGTATAGGTTTCGACAAGGCCATTATTATGTTCCCAGCGTTCCGATTTTACTTTACGTATGTGGGCAAGTAGAGGGGCACGTATTGCCGTCTGATGACGTTTTATCAGTTCACTTAAATGGCTAACATCAATTGGTTGATTGTATAATGGTAATAGATAACGTTGACCGCATGCATTTAATATGGAATGTTGAGTGGCCGCTATTTTACGATTGGATTCATAGATCTTTTGTGCCAAAGTTTGTGGACGCCATGCAAGTAAATCAACAACATTATCGCCAACATTATTTCGATTATTCGATTGAAGATCCCCATCAGTTTCTCCAGATGTTGTTATAGCAGCACTATTGCTACCACCATCACCAATAATACTACTACTACTACCACTAGCGCCACTAGTAATTTCACCACTACCAGTACTAGTACCAGCACTACTACTACTTGCGCTACTGCTGCTACCGATTATCAGTTTTTGTTGTTTACATGCAGCTGCTGCCTCAAGCAAAGCCTTCTCCTTCTTCTTTAACTGCTCCATTGCCAATTCAGCACTTTGGATTTCTGTATCGACCTTTTGAATTTGTTGCAACAGTTCTTCTTTGGCGGTACGTCCACGTTCTTCGACATTATCACTTGGCAGTGTTGGTGAAATAGCTTCAACTTGAGGATGATAAGCTTCACTTGTTGTCGTTATTGTTGATGCTGCTGCCGCCGCTGCTGCTGCTGCTGATGTTGTTGCAGAAACGGCTGCTGTTCCTGATGCTGTTATTGTTGTTATTGGCGTTGGTGTTGTCGATTGGGTTACTAGAGTTGCTGTTGATGTTGGTGTCAACGGAAGTGGTAGTGGTAATGGTAATGATATTGGAGGTGTCGTTGTTGATGTTGTTGGTGGTGTTGCTGTCACCATTGAAACAGAATTTCCTAATGGATGCTGTTGTTGTTGTTGTTGCTGCTGCTGCTGCTGTTGTTGTTGTTGATGGCTTTGCTGTTGTTGTAGATGAAGATGTGGTGCATGTTGCACATGTTGATGATGCCCACCATGTGCTAGCGTATGTCCCCCATGATGTCCAATGTGATGGACACCGCCCGCTGTTGTTGTAAGGACATTTATATTTGAGCCACGTTGTTGTTGTTGTTGGATTGTTGTTCCTGATGATCCCACTACAATTGGTGTTGTTTGTGTTTCAACTTTTAATTGCTGTTGCATGCCAATTGGTGGCATCATTGGACCTCCTCCTCCAACAACACTTGTCATATGTGGCGGCGGCGGCAGTGTATGTGCTGATGACGAGGGATGGTGACGTTGTTGTTGTTGTTGCTGCTCGTGATGATGATGATGTTGTTGCTGCTGCTGCTGCTGATGTTGATGTTGAGAATGATGCTGGTGCTGTTGCTGGTGCTGTTGATGATGATGTCGATTGCTGTTTAATTGAATTGGCCCAACACCAGCTGGTGATGGTTGACGTTGTTGTTGTTGTTGTTGCTGCTGCTGTTGCTGCTGCTGGTGATGGTGATGATGAGCAGCTGCAATATGCACTTGATGTTGTTGTTGTTGAGTTGGTGGCAGGTGATTACTATTACTGACAGCGTTTGGATCGCTACTCAAACGTAGCTTTTTATACGGCGGATGTTGTGATGCATGCTGTTGATGGTGCTGTTGTTGTCCTCCAGGATCGGGTGGCGCTTGTTGATGTTGTTGCTGATGCTGCTGTTGCTGTTGTCGATTGGCAGCTGCCACTGCTGCCACCGCATTTGTTAAATATTCGTTGGTGTATTGTGGATGCGGTGGCAACATAATCCTTTGTTGTCCCACCATTATGCTACCATTACCATTGCCGGCACTAGATGATGATGATGAAGATGGCGGTGGTGGTGCTGCTCCTCCACTATTGCTATTTGCCACTGCAGCTGCTGCTGCCGCTGCTGCTGTATGCAATTGTGCTGCAGCAACCACTGCTGCAGATGATGGTGGTCCATTCGGTGGTGGCACTGTTGCCGAACCATGTGACTGTTGTTGTTGTTGTTGTTGTTGTTGCTGCTGCTGCTGTTGTTGCTGATAATGCTGTTGCATTGCTTCCATATGTGCAGTACTAACACTAACGAGACTACCAGGTGGTGGTGGTGGTAACGATGAACCACTACTGCCACCAATTTGTAACACGCCGCCACTACCAATGCCAGCAGAGCTAACACCAACACCACCACTTGATGATGATGATGTTGATAAGGTTGACGCTCCTGCTGATGATGTTGTTGTTGATGTTGGTGGTGGTAGTGATTGTGGTTGTGCCGCTGTTGGTGCCGTCTTACAAATGGAATTGGAACGCGCTGCACGCTGATGATATTCGGCTGGTACTGCGGCCGGCATCTGAGGTATTCGCGTATAGGGATTATCGCGGTACGTGGCACCGGGTGGTCCAATATTATAGGGGCTTTGTTGTATATAACGATGTGGCGCCTCACGTACAGCATTGACATCAGCAAATTTTGCATAAGTGTTTGCGGCTGCCACTGAACCTGGTCCTGGTCTTGGTGGCGATAGGGGACTAGCTGCTGAACGGGAGGTTTGCTGTTGTTGCTGCTGATGCTGTTGGTGTTGAAGTTGTGCTGCAGCAACCGCAGCTGCCTGATGTTGTGCCTGCGCTTGCGCCGCCGCCGCTTGTTGCTGTTGTTGTTGCTGCTGCTGCTGCTGCTGTTGTTGTTGATGATGAGCATGCGTTGATGGCGGCGGTGCTGCAGGATGATGATGCGGATGCATTTGCTGTTGTTGTTGCTGAGCAGAATTCGGTGGCGGCGGCACATGATGTGTTGATGTTGTTGGTGGCGGAGGCTGTGGACCATGTCCACTAATGCCCTTGCCATACTGTTGCTGTGTCTCAAGCGTTCTGTACAATCAAAAAGTTGAAAAATACCTTATTAGATTTATTTGTAAACAATAAACAAAACATACTAACACTTTCTCCTCCTATCGTCCTTTCCACACCCTTTACCAAGGCTCTATTCTCTTCCTACTTCATCCCTTCCCACCGCGTCTCATTTAAAAATTCCTTAAAATTTTTAGATGCCTATGAATAAACACCTCTATATAATTGCAAGCGAGACAGAAGATACGCATCTATACTGCTCAGTTTCGCGCACTTCACAAACACAAACACACACTAATCACTCTCCTCTCCCTCTATTTTATTTTTCTATCACTCTTCGACTTTTCTGATTCTATGCTGCTTCCCGCCAATATGTTGAAGGGAGAATTGTCATTATTCATTTTAATAAAAGAGAAACACAAAGAGAGAGAGAGAACGGAGAGTGCACTCTGCTCTCTGCTATGTTGCTAGACTCTCTTACTCTCGCGCTCTTGTTTAATCGTTCGTTTACAGGTTTACCGGTAAAATTGTCAAAAGCAAAAATGTTCGCTTCAAACCAACAAAACAAACAAAGCACAACATGTTCGATTCTCATCGAGAGCCGTTCAGTTCACACAACAAACGTTCGAACATGTCTGACTGCGATGTTCAGAAGAAGAAAACAAAAACAAAAACAAAGATAAAGATAAATGGAATAAAAGAAAAAAAAACGAAAAGAAAAAAAGAGTTTTAAAATAATTGGGATAGAGAGAGAGAGAGAGAGAGTGAGTACATCATCACAAATTTGTGCATGCGAATGACAAAACAAAACAACAAACAACAAAACTAGCATGGTGGTGAAGAAGACAAGAACAAAAGAAAACCACAAAAAATGTAAGAGGGAGGGAATGAAATACGTCATAAGTTTATATACAAACATCATCATCATCTACATCATCATAATGATGATGAATGTTTCTGCCTTTGTTTTTGATTTAAATTTAATTAAAACCTTTTAAATTTTGTCACCAAAAATAGAATAAAGCCAATGTACGACGACGACGACAAACACATTAAAGAGGCAACACCTTAAACAAGAAGCTTTAAGAGAATGTTTAGTTTAAATTTAAGGAACACAAACCTTGGTGGTTTGAAAATAATAAAATGAAGAAGTAGACACACAAGTAGCATCTGTAGCGGTATGGCTAAGAAAGTAAACAACTTGTGAAAGTATTAAATTGTCCACACCTGCACTACCTTACGACCTCTTCCTCTCTAATTCAAACAAACCAACCCAACCCAATCCAATCCAATCTTTCATTCACGCACTCACTACTAACTCACTCAACTCAGTTCAGTAAATCACTCACTCCTCCTCACTTCTCCATTACACGCTTATTCTTTTGATTTCCTAGAAGCTCCTTCTTCTTCTTCTTCTATGCAGGAAACCAAGAACAAAAATGAGAAACAAAAGAAAACACAAAAATACATAGAAAGAGAAAAATAATAGTGTAGAAAGTAGGTTGAAGTAAATCAAAAGTTTAAAACAACTAAAAGATGTTAACAACCAACCATCCTCATATTCCTACAGTATTGTATATACTTAGTACTCGTAGGACTGATATATCCAATCAAGACATACTTACATACTACAGTACATATGTATGTACATAAGTGCGTGCATAGGTAGGGAGCAATCCATAGAAGGGATCGAAACATCCATTCAATGAAGGAAATGCATAGTATGTACATACTAGTAGATGATAAAGAAACTTTTGAAAAAGTTCATAGAATATTGGATATGTTAATTAGTACAAATAAGGAAAGGTAGGAAGTTTCCCTTAATTAAGAATTACATACTATGCTAAGTACATACATACACATCCTACAAACATATATGTATGTACATTGTATGTCTAGTAATTCGAATAGAGCAAAGAAATATCACAAATTGTGTTAAATTGTTGTTGGAATCCCGAGAATTAAAAATTTAAAAAGAATCATGATTCGATCGTGAGCGAATTTTCCTGCAGTCTATATATTGTATTTCGAACATACAACTAATGAACCCATTATTGCTGCATATTTCAATCATTCATATAGAAAAAGTTTCTTATATTGGGACCATTTTCAGAATGAAGACAAAATGTAGTGTGCTACAATCAAAAATTCAGTTCAGTTAAAAAATAATAATATTGAAAAATAATTGGAAGTTTTTGAGGACCCAAACATACTATCTAATCAAGGGCTGTTCAACCTATTTGGTTCCCTGTGCCGCATTGGAAAAATTGCATGGTTACTTGAACAGTAGGCCATGAAATTACTGTTTGGCACTTCGGCTGCCTGGGCCGCATTCAAACTTCACCTGGACCGTCCCCCTTCTGGAAATTTTACGAGTTTTATTCAAGCCATCTGGGCCTAAAACTCTATTCAACGAGGAAGGTTAATTTTGTTCACTCATCATTTGTGATACGGGCTATCATCTATAAATTCGGATTCATAGGCTGCAAGGATGGGTGAATACAATATGGGCCAACAACCCATGTACTGTTTGGAGTGCAAATTAGTAGTAGGGTACGAAGTCTGACCACGGAACTTGTTCCGTCCTGACCAACGGGTACGGCCTCTTTATGGAAGTATCGTAGAAGCTGCGGTTTGTTACCCAAATGCGGGTAGAGTTTTGCTCAGCGTGGAGTTGTGTCACAATTATACAACCGGGTGCTTTCGTCCAAAGAGCAGCAGGGGTTTTAGATAAGCCTTGTTCCCAACCAAGGAAGGATTCATGTGATCGATTGGTACCTTTCAAAGGGCACGTTGATTGTCGCTCAATCCGTGTGATTGGCACCGTGGTGTTAAGCTAACCATGGAAGGTTCATACTTTAAACCACTGGACTTCTTCTCCAACATCCATCAACAAACTACCATTTCTTTCTAAATTTGAATATGGAACGGAATTCAATTCCAAATAAGCTATAAAAAGTTTCTTCAGTTCAGTGATATAGAAATAAAACTTTGAACATGAATAAAAATCATGGAAAAATTACTCAAAGACCTCTAAAATTTATAGTCTTCCTTAGTTAATAGGAAAAAGGTCTCAAAATCAGAATGATCTAGTAAAAAATACCAAAACACCCAGGACGTATTTAGCTGTAACTTCTTCAACCAGTTTTGAATGTTATGCAGTCCAAAAGCAACGACATTATAAAATGCAGAGGTCACATACTTCAAATTTTGAATGTAATTGAAACGCACAGATCAGGACATGAAATTATAATCATAGAAATTTTTAAAGAGTGTCTAAGCACATGAAGCTTCCTTCGATGTTTGTGTGCCCAGAGTTGAAGAAAAGCAACAAATTGGGACGAACCCTCCTCTTACAACGGCAAAGGAATACTTCCGGCGATCAATTTTTCTGCCTATCCTAGACTCGCTGACATCTGCATTCAAGCAAAGATTTTCACAGGAAAATAATGCTGCATTTCATTGAACTGCTTTACATCCACCACATGTCCAAAGCCTTGGCTTGAAAGATTTCGAATCCAAATTTGTAATGCAATTACTTTTTATGAACTTGGAGGCATCGAAAATGGGCTAGATATTTGGTATAAAGAGTGGAGTAACAAAGAGCCAGCAGATTTAATTTCTGCTTACGAAAATGCCGATTTTTATCCAAAAATTCAAAAAGCAATTGGCATTTTGCTAGCGCTACCATGCATTACGGCATCGGTAGAGGGATCCTTCAGCACGCTAAGAAGAGAAAAAACATTGCTAAGGACTACAATGAGTGAATTAAATATAAAAACAGGATAATTGCTAACTTAATACCTCTTGTTTTTGGTGAAAAATGTATCAAAAACCCAATGGTTTTTAAACTTCACACTTAAACTTAAATCTAATGATGTCTAATAATATCATTGATATGTGAATAAGTAGAGTATCTACATCTTTCATTGAACTATGAAATATAAAAGAAAATGTTTCATAAATTTGTTATTCATCGGCTGAAAATCTTATGTCCTACACATCCATATAGTATATTATAGAAAAGTATGATAGGAAAATGAGGAAGAAGAAAAAGCAAGCAAGTGAAAATTCACTAAATTTGACTTTTGGAAAGTTTTCATCATTGTTTTAATTAAGGAGAATTCATTAGAAAGACTTCAAAGACAAAAGGCGGAAACTACAACAGTATGTAACTTTCTTTAATTATTATCTCAGTTATTTAGTCAATATCTTCTATGATTTTTTTCTTGTAAATAAATCCTACATATTCTTTCATTCATTTCTACTCGTATTTACAATTCATTAACAAAAAATGAAGAGAAACCTGTTTAAACAAAGAAAAGTACTTTGATCTTTTACACAAACTTCTTCAAGACACTTTAATAATCCCAAAAAGTTTAGTTTATACTTGGTTCTTTTGATCATGACTGCTGTTGATGATGCTGAAGCTGATGATGGCACCATCATCCACCCACGTGTTAAAGCGTTCTAGATGTCTTACCTGCAAATAGATTAGAGAAAATAGAGGAACATTAGAAAATCATTATATTGTTTGGTTGTTTTGTTGATTTGTTATTTAACTTTACTTTACTTTGAAGCAACACACAAATGATAAACCCCTAAGGGTCTCTCTCTCTCTCCCTTTCCAACTTTACGAATATGTACTACTGTACATATTTTAATTAATAATTCATTTCAATTTTGTATTTAATAAAATTTGAAATGAAATTCATAATTAATTTTATTTAAATTTTAATAAAATGCACTTAATTTCTTTGCTTTTGTTACTTGGCAAACAACTCACACACACACACACACACGCACACACACACAGATACAGTTCAGATCATAGTTCTATAGTTCCACAGTTTGCATGGGTCATGCAATCAAAATTCAACTCGACTAACCAAATTCACTCATTTTACAATTTTACGAGTCAAATATAAACAAAGAACAAAGAAAACAGGAGAGTGAAAAAAAATATAGAATGAATGAAATAAAATATGTAACAGATGAAAGAAAGACACGAAAATTGACATTAACTTTTTCTATACAAATCAAGAAAGGTCACAAGTCAACGTTGTTGAACGGACAATAGAAGGAAAAAAAGAACAAAGGACCATCAATCCATCCAACAGATGTGGAGAGTTGGCATGGCATGACATGGAGAAGGAGATGGGTATGGCATAGATAGAATTGAATAGCATTATAACAGTAGCAGCAATAGTATGTAGTAGTATGATAACGACTCTATTGTGTGCATAAACGGATAAAATATATCTTATATGGAGAATACAAATTTATATAGAAAAAATGTGGCACAATTTTATTGCAATATGAGGAATAAAAATCCAATTTAAGTTTAAAGAAATCATCTTATTTTCATTGCTGGTTAAAAACACTTCAAAACGCACTGCATTGCTTGGGATTATTATACAATTTGTATGTACAGAAATATGTGATGTTCCTACATAATTTGTCTCTGATATTTTCTTTATTTTTCAGGTTAATATGTAGTCTCTCCTATAATATAAACATTCGATCATACCACTGAAATATAGTACTACTTATATAGAGCCTATTAAGAAAATGAAAATAAAGCACAATAACTATACCACATGGCAATTCTGCAAGAATCATTATTTTGGGAACACTGTCCAAAACGTTTGAAAACGTTGATCCATTCCAAAAGAATATCGCAGAAAATCTTCCCAACCAGGATTTTCGAAATTTAACGAGTCAAAAAACAATTGCCTTCAATTCGACCCGCATGTGCTGCAAAAGTATGATGTCTAGCAAATTTAATTAGGATTATAAGTGAAGAAGAAGAACGTGTGCCAAATGAAAATGTCAAACTACGAGCAAAGCTCGGTAGCCCGATATTTCGTACTAATCCGGTACACTACAATATAAAATAAAAATATATAGAAATATATCTTTATAATTCTTTTATACCAAGAACTTCAACCTCTGGTAATACTTAGTTCAAATAGTTATAATCGGCTTTACTATTTTTATTATATGCTACATCCTATATTCTTTTTTAATCTAACCTTGTGAGATTAGTTCGTTTCTTGTAATCTGTGTAAAACATACATATTATTTATTGTATCTAGCTATCTAGCCTCAATGCCAATCACTAAAAGGTAAAGGTGTAAATTAATGAATATGATTGGAGGAGACACCCACATAATATTTGATGCACCCCTACAAGGTATACGCAATCTAAATTTCATATTTTTCATTCATTTCAAATGATATTCAAAGAATCAAAGATGAAATATTTGTATTGAAATATACTCGGAAAAATGTCTAGACTCAAGAGAATATGATTTCCTTAATAATTCGTACGAGCATATTTTTCTAATCGATCCAATTTCCTTAATACTTATGCTTCACATGATATTGTAAGGTATACAAATACATTTGTCTGTTGTGCTCTATAAATGATTATTATTTATCTCTATAAGGGGAATCATGTTACTTTCTTTGGTAATCAGAAAACTTGTTAGTTATGTTTTTCTTATTGAAACTGTAGACTTACTGTAGATTTTAATGGCAAAATGACTTCAAATCATATTTGATTTCCTTGTACTACAATAAAATATGGATTTGATCCATGAGAATCCATGAGATACATACATATATGTATACAATGTGGGTAGGGTATTCAAAATTAGTTAAGGACAAAATAATTTGAAAAAGTAGAGCAAACAACGAAAATTAAAATAAAATTAAACAGACAAAAATTGCAAACATCATTTACACACACTCATTCACTCTCACACAGATACATTTCATTAAGTAAATAATTTACATTATTGTTGTTGTTGTTGTTGTTTCTGTTTTAAATTTATTTCGTAACTCATTTAAATTTTATTTTCAGTTTTTCTTTTTTGCGGTTTTTGTGGCGCCTAAAATTTTGGTAATGTGTATAAGTGAATGTTTGTATATATGTGTGTCTGTGCGCGTGTGTGCGTGTGTATGTATCAATCTATTTAGATACGCAGAGTATATACTAGTTGGTTGTTCTACATTAATGAGTTTTCATGGCTTTAAAAAAATTCAAACAAAAAAAAAAAATATAAAAAAAACAAAATTAAAATGAAAATTACATTTTTTTATAAGGAAAAACCTCAATTTTATGTTGTACTCGTATATTGTATTTTAATAGAATTCATTATGTTTTGGGAATATCTGAAATTAATATTAAAGACAAGCACACCAAATTTGGTAACTGCGAATGTACTGATTCCGAAAGGGCAACGATTGACGCTCATCAATTTAGTAATTGGAACCGTATGTTACTCATTCAAATCTTTCAATTCGACTTTCATATTCTTTAATTGAAATATATTCATTTATAAAGCCAAAAATATTAATCTAATCATATGTACATTTCCATTGGTAAACCGGGATTCTCCGGGAATATTGTCTACCTGCCGAGCTCCTGGTCCGCAATAATTTCTCCGATTTTTTATAATATAAAATTATTATTTAATAAAAAAATAACATACACACTTGGCCTTTTAGTCGACAGGTTAGGGAGTACTGAAATTCAGAAATTCACAGAACAGAAAGACTGATCAATTTTATTAAAGCATTTTGGGAAAGACAAAATTGAAAAATGACGCCATAAGTTTCTTACGTCTTTGAAGATCCGGAATATCAAGCGATTAAAAATGGACTTAGATCTTGATATACGATGAGGTAGGAATCAAACGCAAAATGCAACCACATCTCATTGAAGCGAATCGAGTTGATTCTTTGCGAAATTAAAAGATCAAAATCCCTGCTTGTCACATTTGTTCTTTCTCTCCATGCCTGCTGTCTGTAATGCTTCTTACGAGCACGTATGTAGCATGATGGAACAAGTGTGGAACGAGGAAAGAAACGAGATGAACATATCGTTAATAAAATCTGAGTTATAAATGCTGCAAAACTTGAATTTTTTATGTAAAATCTTTAATGATTATATGCTAAAAACCATGGAATATTAACAAATATTTACAACTTTCATTCTACACCTACCAATTCAACCCAACCAAACCAACCATGATTTCAATTTAAAAATAGTGCTTTAAGGAATATAATTCATAGCACGGCATAGATTTTCTTTGTTAGGAAACGCTGACTATGCCAATGGAATTTTTGATGGAATTCAAGTAAGGGGATTTGGCAATCTAATCAAGAACTTGATAATAGCCTCTCGAAAAGACATATGTACATACATATATTAAAAAACAAAAACCTTGATCCTGCACGAATGAAATACTTTATGATGTCCATTTAAGTTTCACAATAGGATCTTTTGGAGCAATCATGGTATCATGGTATATAGCATATCGATGGAATTGTTGAAGTTATAATATATTTGAATAAGACTACGTTAAACATGGTAGCCAAGATACCCAAATAAGTCATACAGAAAGAAAAAAAACACCTGACACACAATGTAACACAATGAAATTATCCTAAAACTAAGAAGTTACAGTTACATACTGGAATATCATAGCATAGCATAGCATAGCATAACCATGCAATAAAGGATAATATATACTATACTGTACATACTAGTAGGTTTCAAACTATCAATTTATCTCGATACCCACTGCTGCAGGTAATGTGCCTTTTAGGCTGAGATGAATAATTGACCAATTAAATTGTGGTAACTAACGGCAACTATACAACCATACAACTCTTGTCGGTCGGTTAACTTTCACTGTTTATCACCATCAGCATCATTATTATCATTATTATCATTATCATCATTACCACTCTCTATTCTCATATGTATTTCATGCAGCAAGAGTGTAATTCTCTTTATTTGGCTGATGTACTCCTTTTTATTCAATTGAATTTGTCTGTCAGTCGTCTGTTTGGTTTTTGATGGGTTTCTCTCTACGCAATCTACCAATTTCTCTCCCTTTTTTCATTTCTCCTCTCTTTTTGGTTACCATTATTTACACACGCCTATTTCTACTCTCTCTCACTGACACTCACTACTCACTCATTCTTTCATTTGTTCTCTTCTTAGTTGTGTTTGCTCTTTTAAGCTAGGTGAAGAGAAAGAGAGTATGTGTGAGAATTTCTCTTTGTGCTTGAGTAAGAAGAAATGAGCGAGGAACAAACAGAGAAGAGTAGAAAATCCTTCAAACTTTTATAAATGCCGGCAACTCTTCTTTTCTTTCCACCCTCCTCTCTCTCACTCTAACACTTTATGACTTTTCTCTTTGGTTTTTGTTTTGTTTACTGCACTCTCTGTACTGCACTTCCTTTTAACCTTATCTCGTATATACCAAAAAGATGCATTTCATACAACAATACAACATGCAAAAATATTGTACATATGTATACATATACATAGATTGATGGATAAACATGTGTGCTGAAGGAGTCTACTTATTACCACCGTCTGTCAATTTATATGCCCCACAGCCTTCTACACCCAGGCCCAGTTTTAAAGTTTCGTTATCGATTTTTATTTTCGTTTTTACCAATGACAACACCAACAAATTTGTTATAATCCTTTTCTGTCCCCCTTTAAGAAAACAAAATTTAAAACAAAAAGGAACCCAAACACACAAATATCGGAAAATAAAAAAATAAAAAACTTTTTTTGCCTCTTTTTCATATAACTTTTCCTCTATTGTTGTTGTTGTTGTTGTCAAAAACTTATATTGGTCCCAAGTGTTTCAAAAAGTTTCATCCTTTGTCTTCCATTTATTGTTTTTTTTTTTTTTCTTTAATATAAAAATCGAATCCTTTTTACCTTTCTTTTTACTAAGGAATAAAAAGACTAGAAAACAAAAAACTTTTCAATAAATAAAGACCCAGCCAAGGGGATTACAAGAAATTTATTAAAATTGCAAATACGTGTATTTCTTTGATAACAAAATATTTCAAAAATTTTTTTTTTTTTGTTAAAAAAGAAAAGATTTTCCAAGAAATTTTCAACAAACTTTTGAAAATGTATACAATTCTTTGATGTAACTGTACATACGATGTCAGTACCAAGAAAACCAACTACCTCCTATTACATATATGTATTTAACTGGTGAATTGGCGATGCGAAAAGGGACTGCTGACTTACTATGAAAACGCGCACTTACTAGTTCCCCTCTGCATAACATGCGACTAGTGAAGTCACTAGCCACCAGGTAATAAGGAAAAGGGCTATTGAATTACTATCGAAACGGAACAATTGCCACCAAGCATAATGCGGGGTACGTACAAATGTATATGGAGGAATGAACTGCGCTAGGCTGAGCTCAAACTTAGGTTATATACATAATTACTTATAATATATAATCTAGAATAACTTATAGAGTGCTAGCTACAAGGGCCTTCGACTCGTCTATTATAAAAAAAGCTGGTTAAATTAAATTGGGTAGGTTGCAGTATTTAATAAAAGTGGAAATTTTATGAATGTTATCCAGGGTTGGAAGGACTATAAATTGATTAACTCCTTCTCTGTAAAATCATCTTTATCTATTCAATATGAGTCCTTATAAAAAATTTTTAAATTTTGAATAAAGAACTAAAGTACTAAAGTCTTTGTACAATATAAATATCGATATAACCAGAAAGAAGGCTATCATTGGCTATGCCAAAGATCAACAAAGAACACAGTTTGAGTGACACTTTTATTGTACTTTTATTCTTTATAAGTTTGTCATTTGATTTGGGTTTGTATGGGAGGTACCCCTCCTGGTAACCCTTCGATCATATGGTAGAATAATATGGATCAGGAACTTATAGTGTCCAAATTTCAGTTCGATACGTCAAAAAATAAAAAACTTTTTCTAATAAAAACTTTAATTTAAATGGAGGTTTGTATGGGCGGTACCCCCCTAGTGGTTCGATTCAGATGATTCCGACAAATGAACAGCGGTTGGTAAAAAGAAAACTATGTGCAAAATTTCAGCTCTCTAGCTCAATAGAGGGACTAGTTTTGATACAGACGGACGGACGGACAAACGGACATGGCTAAGTCAACTCGTCTCATCGAGCTGATCACAAATATATATATTTTATGTGGTCTGCGATATCTTCTTTTGTGTGTTACAAGCTCCCGTGAAGAGTATAATTAGGAGACTTCATGGACTTTATGCTGAATAAACATACATAAGTGTAAAGGTACGTGTGCGATTTACCTTTAGATAAATAAACAAACCTATTATTATAAATTATTGAGAAGAAAATCAAAAGCCTAATATTTCGGTAGTAGTAAGTGTAGAGGGGAAAGCATTGTTCAATTGAGATTAGAAATTTAATACAGTCAAGTTAAGAAATCGTGGTAAGACCTTTAAGAAATTTGAAAATATTGTTTGGATGGATGTACTGTCCCGATTATACAATATTTAATGCTATTTATTTAACCAAAAACCTCCCCGATACTCGTGGTGGAAAGCGCAAAACAACATTATTAGACAACAAACGAATTGTCCGATATTCAAGGTGTTATCATATATAAGTCAAAATTACCTAAATTAGTCAACTAGAGCTGTGACAAATCGTCGTCATCATATTGAAAATATTTTAAAAGCAATAAGAAACACACCCCTCTTTGAACAAAGAAGCTCGTCGATGCATGAATGAAGTTTGCAAGACATCATACATCAAAGTGGCGCAACGTATTGTGGACGAAGTATGTTAGTCATCCACCAAACAAACACAGAATACCACCCCAAATACACTTCCAAGTCTGATAAACATGGAAAATTGAACATTATTTTCATATACTGGCGTAGGCCCTATTCATATGATCAGTGGCATTATGGACAAATAAGTGTACTGCAATATATTTACGGATCATATACTAAGTAGTTGAAAAATACCTTTAAAATGAAAGTTTCAACAGGACAATAATCCGAAACACTCAAGTAAACTAGGAACTAAGGAGTATCTTGCATCTGAAAATATCATCGTGATGCCATAGCCAGCTCAATCCCTAGACTTTAATCCAATCGAAACGAATGACAGGAGCAGCAAATCCTTCAACTAGCACACAAGCTTGGAGAGGTGGTTGTAGGTTATAGCAATTTTTTGGTTTTTTGTGTTTGTGGTTGTTTACTATCCAAGAACACTAGGGCAATTCCGCTATAGACGATTCTCGACATTAATTTTGCATTCACAATATTAGTAGTTTCTATTTTTATGAACAGCATAATTTTTATATTTTATTTTAATAAAAACAAAAAAAACTATATATATTCTCGAAAATAGTTAAAAATTATTATGAGAATATTGTATTCATCATTTGATTTAACAGTTATGATAAATTTTAATGAAAATTACATACGGTTCCAATGAAATTGTCCGGACACAGGAGATGTCGGGCCACCGGATTGTATTTTGTTCTCAAAAAACATAACTGGGGACTAAGAAATTTGTGCGGCCTCTGTCAGCCCATGAACCACAACATTTTTGTCACTACACAGAACATAACGAGTTTTATGGGGTTCTGTTCCGTTCCGTTGTAGGCCCACAATAAAAAAAACCCCTGATCAAAGAAAACTGAATAGATGGCACGATTTACTTATATGCTTTCCTAGTTTCTGCTTCTTAGAGTGGCTTTACAGTGGCTCATATCACGAAGATTCGGTTCTGTGCTTTACAGTGCTATTTTAGCATCACGAACAGCTGTTTTTTGTTTTGATTATGTGTGGCGCGTAACAAAAATGGAAGCAGATGACACCTGACAATCATAAAAAACGACGAAATTATCAAATTGCTGCCAACTTACACGGAAAAATTGCCCAACACTGTTCAGAAAAAACCGAATCTAAGCATATCAATTTGAGATTAGAATCTCTCAATCGAATCACATCTACAATAACAGCCACTCAATTTTATCATTTTCCCTGTTGTTGTTGTCAAGTGGAACTCGAATCAATAGTCGCATCTTCATAGATTCGAATCTTAACTCACTGTAAAGCCATTATTATTGACATAAGCTATCACAAAATCTCCAATTCCACTACCTTCTATTGTAGGCTACTTCAGCTTCTTTCAGTATCACTATCTTTCTACATTATAAAATATAAAAAATGATGGTAAAATTTAGATAAAAAAATGTAGGATTTATTTGGAAATATTTTAATAAATTCGGATTGCGTTGCTTTGCTCGGAGAGTTTAAGTGTAGGTGGTGTGTGTCGGGGGGGTAAAAAATACCGAAATTCTTGCTTTCATTCCTATCACTTTTTACCCCCAAAAAAAAAAAAAAAACTTTATTTTTGGCACTTATGTATCTGTGCCCACAAAATGAGCAAACGAGAAGAGAAGAAACGAAATTTAAAGCACAAAATAGTCACCTCTTTTTATATTTTTCTTTTTTGCCTTGATAGAAAAAAATATTTGTTTGCCTGCTTGTGCACTTGATTCCTCTTCCACCATCCTCTTCTTTTCATTATTATGCATGTATTTCATGTTTGGATTAAATTCCAATCAGAAAATTCCAAGAAAATTCATTCACACACACAATCACACATTTTCACACACACATACATAAGTTGCGACAGCTTTTTGTGTTTATCCTACCCCACTCTCAACCAATCCACTCACAAATTATGGCCTATTTCAATGCTTTTTATCTTATTCTCACTCACTCTTTCTTGCCACTCACTCTTCTTTCTCACACTCTATCACTAGAGAGTGCCAGAAGAAGGAATTACAAGCATTTGTGACACACACACACACAGCCACATACATAGAACAGCGGGCCTTAATGTGGAATTTCTCTTAAACAACCCCGAATTCGTGTTAAGTTAATGTAAAAACCCTGGACCCCTGGCTGGTTTAAGAACCACTGATATACATATGTATGTACGACGAAAGGCAGATGATAAGTAGGGAAAGGCAGATAGACAACCTGACAGGCAGACAGAGAGACAGACAGACAGAAATCACTTGTCACTCACAAATCCTTTATGCCGTTGTTCTCTTATCATTATTATTATCATCATCATCATCAACAACATCATCATCATTGTTAACATGTCACGTATGTGAGCTTCCTTCATGCATCATATGACAGCAGAAACAAAAACAAAAATACACACATGCACACACACATAACATTTATGGACATCCACACAAACATTGCAACAAGTGCACAGCACACACACACATATAGTGTATTAAAAGAAAAAAATGAAAACAAAAACAAAGAAAGAACGCTATTTATCATTGACTATGATAAAGATGTAATACTCTTCACGCTCCTCCGGGTTGCATACAACCTTCCTTTCTTAGCATCACTATCACTATCACTCTGTTACAGTTTGAGTATCAACGAAGAACACAGTCTGAGTATCACTTTTATTGTCATTTAATTTTGGTTTGTATGGGAGCTACCCCTCCTGGTAACCCTAGGATCATGAAATTTGCATGGTTGATGCGTAAACTTATAGTAGTGTCCAAATTTCAGTTCGATACGTCAAAAAACAAAAAACTTTTACTAATAAGAACATTAATTTAAGGGGGGTTTGTATGGGAGGTACCGCCGCTAGTGGTCCGATTTGGCTGATTCCGATATATGCGCAGCGTATGCGAAACAGGAAACCTATGTTCAGCTCTCTAGCTCAAAAACTGAGGGACTAGTCTGCGATGTCTCCTTCTGTTCGTTACAAACTTCATGACAAACTTATAATACTATTCACTCCCGTGAAGACCATTATTATCGTCATGGTCAGTTTTGTCATCATTATTATCACTATCATCATCATTGCTGTTGTTCAAACTTCATTATTATGAATATCAGGTCACAGGTTTTTTCCTCACTTTTTATTATACTTAATCTCTTCTTTTCCTCCCTCCTCTATCCTGTACACTCCTCACCCATCACCCATCACCCATTCATTCTGTCAATCTTTTTCTTCATTCCATCATCATCATCATCATTCTCTCATTGGCATGTTACATAAAAAAAAAAAAAAAAAACTCAGCACAAAACACAAAAGCAAAGCAAAGTACAGAACAGAACAGAACAGAACAGAAACGAACAGAAGAACAACAAAAACAACGTCCTCCAACTTCTTTTCTTTCTTTGTTTTTTCTCTATCTCTCTCTCTCACTGTTTAGTTCAGTTCAATTGTTCAACTGTTCTTTAGTTTTTTTTTAGCTTTTTGTTGTTTTTTTTTTTTTCTTTAGCTATTTGCTTGTGCTGCATCTCCTCCAACTCCTCCTCCTCCTTCATAGCCTTAGCAACACCTTCACCTACTTCACCTTCTTCAACAACACATGATGACGACTGACGACTGACGACCGACGAACATTGAACAGAACAGAATTGTTGTTATTGCTGTGTGTTGTTCACCTCATTTTACACGTATGTACGTTTGCTCCTCTCTTCTCTATCCCCTTCTTCTACATTCTTACTACTTATTCTTAATCATACTATACACTCATGCACCCATACACTTGTCATTTTTTTGCTTACTTTGCTTTGTTGTTCACCTTTCGTTTTGTGTATAAAAAAAAAAATCACAACAACAGCAAAAATGCGTATGCGCGCGTGAATTCATGATCTCTACCTGTCCACCTGTCCACCTGTCCACCTTTCAACCTCTCAAGCAACACTCTTCTTCGTATTACGAACCGTTCTTTCCTCTTCCCTCTCTCTGACAATCCATGTAAAACAGCTCTTGTATACAATAGCCTGCTTTCAATATTACATACTTTACTCTTATCAATCATCATTTTACTATGTTTAAGAGTGTCCCAAGACCAGTTCACCCGGTTCACTCCCGTCCAGTCCCATCATGACCAATCCACGAACCAACTAATCATCAACCAACCACCAATAACAAAATCATGCAAGCTGTCTGTCTGTCTGTCTGCCTGTCTATCAGCCAGTCGGTCTGTCCTAATATGTAGTATCTCCCTCCCATCACTCCCAAGCACCCATTTCCATCTACATCAACACAAATCATTTGATTGCTGCTGCTGCTGCTGCTGCTACTGCTAGTACTACTACACAAAAAGAAATATCGGTTTGAAAATCAGGTTTAGATATAGAAATACATATACAATACAATATAATACATTCATTATTATTGTTGTTGTCTAAAAGAACTCAACTCAACTCGACTCGACTCAACTGGTTTTTGCGACATTTTTCGTCATTCTCTCGTCGTAGTGTCCGTCCATCGTTTGTTAATGTTGTTGCTGTCGTTGTTGTTATGTGTGGGCATTGCAAGTATCTGGTATCTTGTTGCACCGGTTAAATTATTTTTTGTTTTTCTTTACACAAAAAAAAAAAAACCAGTTTCATCGTCATTTATTTGCTAATAAAAAATACAAAACACAAAAAATTAAGACAACCGACCGACGACCAAGATTCAGAGGTACTATATAGTATATGTACATTTATGAGAACGACAAGTGTACTATATATAGACGAGTTATATACTCATCAACATCATCTACACAATTACATACATATGTATGTGCGCATATGTTCATATTTATTAAGAAGATAATGATGATAATAATGATGATGATGATGATGAAGAAGAAGAGGAAACCTGTTCAAGTTCTTCTTAATAAGATATTTTTAAAATCTTTTGTTTCCTTCACCAATTAAAATGTAAAATAATCCTATAGCAACGGCAATAGCAACTGTAATAGCAAATAGCAATTAGGGTCTGCATTATAAACGATAAAAAGATATGAGGGTGGATGGGTGGATGGGTGTTGGACGGAAGAATAAGTAAGCCCTTTGCAAAACCAACAAAGGACGTCACTATTTGAAATGTAGAATACCAGAAAGCAAAAATAATTCCAAGAAATTCTGCAAAATGAATTATGCATGTAACACACATACTATTCTTCTGAGAAATTTAATTAGTCCACTTGAGGCTTCACTTCATACTATTTTATAATCGGCAAGAAAGCTGCCATACTGCTGGATTTGTTCACTTTGAACAACAGAAAGGAAAGATTTCATAAAGATTTTCAAATCTTGCTTCAAGGTGTTTTAAATCAACTTAAATTCATAACTCCAGACGAGATATTGAAACCGTCGAATCAATGGATACTTCTTCAGAGGTTTTACTTGTACCATCAATCTCCGAAGAAGGAGAAGACCACGACATCAGATAGAGAAAGTGTTTTGGTTACAAAATGATTTTTCCTCATTTATCATAGAAGAAAATGTATTATACTTACAGTATGTATGAAGAAGTATGTATTCTTTACCAAAGTACTAAGTATTTTTTACAAGATTTTTGAACTTGAATCCACTGTACAATTCTGTCTAATTGTTGATTAGACTCTTAGCTATTTCCATTATAAGCCTCTAGAAATTATTATTGCGTGCTTACAAACATGTATGTATATTGAAACAACCTTATAAAATCAGATAGCAACGATCTTAGAAAATACCTAGAGCCAGCCAATGAAATGTTGAAAATATTTATAAAAATTATTGAGACTTTAGAGCTTTTTTTTTTTGTATTTGTAGAACTCTTAATAATACATATGAGTATTTTATAAGTAGTACCAACTATTATTGGACATTAGATTGATTAAGCAACATTGTTCGTTCCATAAATCATAGTATATCCCCCTATACTTAATTGTGCTTAATGTTATCATCGTACGTACACGTTTCTCATTTCATTGATATTTTTGCAGAAAACTTATTGAATTTTATTTATTTTGTAGATATATTTATGTATTTCTAAACATGCGACTATGAAAATCTGTTTTTTTTTTTTCTTTATATTCTACATACTTTCAATATTAAATAGGTCAAAATCAGATGGGGAGTGATGAAAGAGAGTAACACACGCTCAAACTCAAGAATGATGACAAACTTCAGGGGGCGGCTGAATATTATCGGGGTAAATAAAAAAAATTTTATACAAAAACAAATAGAAAATTATATATGTTACATATACACCTCGTACCATATATAATTCGAAGTCAGATTTCAGAGATAAGATAACAAACAGTGATATATTGATTAAAACAAAAAAAAAAATAATATATGATAACAAACTACGGTTCTGAGGTGTTGTCACAAACCTCGTTTCATTTGTTTTTTTTTTTTTTTTTCTTTTATTAATATTCTGTTTTCTCTTTCTATTTTCGTTGTTCAACATTTATTAGACCCTCTACTCTAGCCTAAGATTAGATAATTATGGGGATAAACTTCAACATGGAAAAAAGAGCGAAGGGGAGCACAGCAAATCAAGCACTCGAAATGTTTATGACATTAGTTAATGGAATACTACGTATATAAGGGAGATGGACAGAATGAAAGCAAGAGAACAAAACAAGTTAAAAGTTTTTTTTTTTTCGATTTGTTGTGTTACTAAAAATAGTCTCATAAATCAATCAATCAATCAGGAAAATTCTATATCTCGACTATGTATTAATGAGCACAGCAAGAACAAAAACTCCATCAAACAAAATTTACTGATAAATTTTCTTTATCTCTATAAATATTTAACAATAAATTTGTTTTCATACCATTGTATGTAAGTATGTATAGCATGAGAAACTTAACATAAGTTGGATATTATTTGTAATTATATATCCAAAATATATAGAACGGATTATGGGGTTAAGAATAATTTGTAAAAATCGATAAAGAATATTTCCATCGATACTAGTAGTTCAATAGTAGTTTACTAGAGAAAAATGAAGTTATACAACTGGAAAGGGAGAATGTAAACAAAAAAAAAAAACCAGAAAGAAGGCTATGCCAAAGATGTAATACTCTTCACGCTCCTCCGGGTTGCATCAAACCTTCCTTTCTTAGCATCACATCAGTTTGATTGGCACTTTTAGTGTACTTTTATTCTTTATAAGTTTGTCATTACATTCGGGTTTGAATGGGAGGTACCTCTCCTGGTAACCCTAGGATCATGAAATTTACACGGTTGATGTATATGGACCAGAAACTTATGGTGTCCAAAAGGGGGGATTGTATGGGAGGTACCCCTACTAATACTATTCACTCCCGTGAAGAGTATAAATATAACTTTTTCGAATAAGTCTCCTAATAAAAATGAAATACTCGAATTTGAATAATCGGTTTATATGGTAGCCTTTCAGAGGTCCGATTTCAGTTTATTGGTTCATTCAAATACAAACGTATTACACTTCCGTACGTCACCGTCCTTCTTCATCAAGCATACAAAATTATGCTCATTGAAAAAGATGTCGCACTTTGAAGACCAGCTTCTGGAAGAACCACTTGTTCCCTTCTTGTAGGTGATCTCGGGCTTGACGCGAATATGGAAACGATGTGTTTTCCTAATTTAGTGACAACTTCTCAAATGAGATGTCATGGGCGGTGAAACGATTGATGTAAGTTAAGCAATTTCAGGAAAGGCTACTTTCTTGAACTTTTTCTTTTTTGCTCTTGCTCATCCTTTATAACCTTACGTAGATATCTGTCGATACCGGCGTCCGAGGTATGACCGTTTCGTCTCTCGAGTATGGCATCTTCAGATGGCTTGACAATGAAGGCCTTGCGACTTGCGTAAAATCCGTTGAGGACAATTACGATTTGTTTTATAATCTTCCTCATCTTAGCGGAGGTCTATTGGCTGATCGGATATATGGTTTATCTTATAAGTATTGACTGTCGATTGCCATTGTCATATGTGCATCACTTGAATATGTGTTCGCTGTTTTATTATATTTTATTGTTTTGTTTGTTATTGGAATGATGATTATACAACAATTTAGTTTTTATTTGTTTTTATTTAAATGTCATCATCATTTTTAACTATTTACATATTCCTATCTTGAGATATATGTATACTCCAAACAAAATTTCCATACACATACATATAGTATGTTTAAATATATAAATATCAAAGTTCTGGAACATCTTACAATGCTTAGCAATGTTTTCAATTCCCATAGATCACAAAATTTATATAATTTACAAGATTTTGTAAATCCACTTGGGAAAGCAATGAGTCTTTGTTAAGCAAAAGGTTCTTCTTTTATCAGTTTTATTTCTAACAAATCTTTTTCATTTTGTAAAACAATAATCTGATTTGACCTGACTTTATATAAAAAATTGCCACATACATATTTACCATCATAGAAGGAGGATCTTCAGAGTTAATCCCTTGATTAATAACATGGTTTCTTTTGTAAAAAATTGCTTACCTGCAATTAGAGAGAAATAGAGAAATGATTATATTAAAAGTACATAAAAACATAAATCAAAATAAATATATACTAATCAATCTATAATTAAATGGCAAACATATATTTTGTGAGTCTTTTACTGCTGAAACCACTGAACTGATTTGATAAAAAAAAAATACTAATTGAAAGGTATTCTTTGCTAAATGGGTACAATAAAATTTTTATTGGTCCAGTGGTTTAGGGAAGAAAAGGTGTTAAAGATAAGATCCGAATTACACGAATGGCTTTTTATCGACGATTCTTCTTTGGTGTTTTTTGCTTGTTTAAAAATTATAGAATTAGTAGGTGGTGGTGATAAATAAATGCAGAAGAATTTGGTATGAAGACTATAAACAGGGCCACATCTGTTTATTTGTTTGTTTGTTACTTCATATATTGTTAAACATCTGCAGATTTCTGATTTAATAGACGTTTAACTATTGTATAATATACGTGTATATTCTAGGGAGCATTAACTTTAATGAGATATTTGTCATATCATACAGAAATTCAGGTATAAATTTTAAGATTTTAACATAAAATTTTAATCAATTTACCATATTATATTATAACATCATATATGTATGTATATTAATTATTTTTTTTTTCTTTCCTTGTCCACTCCTAATTGGAGCAAGGGCCTCTACAAGGCTTCTCCATGGCACACGATTCTGGGCTGTTGTTTTTGCGCCCTCCCATGTGATGCTGACATCAGCAAGCTCATGCTGGATAGATCTTCTCCAGGTGGTCTTTGGCCGGCCGCGGCTTCTGCTCCCTTGCGGGTTCCACTCTAGCGACATTCTCACGATACTATCTGGTTGTTTCCTTAGCGTGTGGCCAATCCACCGTCAATTTCTACGCTTTATTTGCTTCAATATTGGTTCCTCGTTTGTTAGACGCCATAGTGCCTCGTTGGAAATAGTGTTCGGCCAGAATATTCTGCATATAATCGTCAAACAATTGTTGACGAAAGCTTGGAGTTTTTGTGTGATGGAATTCGAGATCAGCCATGTTTCACTTCCGTATAGCAGCGTTAATTTCACACATGCGGAGAATATTCGTAGTTTTGTGCGTCTAGAAATTTGGGAACTTGCCCATATTGGTTTGAGCCGGCCAAATGCTGCCCTTGCTTTGCTCATTCAGCAGATAGCACCCGCTTCCGCTCCTCCGTCTGATGTTACGGTGCAACCGAGGTAGCAGAAGCTTTCTACGAAATCGATCGCACAACCGTTGATCATTATATTGCATGTATTGGAATGATTGATTCTCATGGCCTTGGTCTTTTCAATGTTTATTTCCAGTCCGACGGTGCGTGCCAGCCTTCGCTTGCATGTCGGAGAATTTGTGCGAAAGGAGACAATGTATATTTTACTTATAATATATAATTTTGATAATCCTCTCATCCATGAAGAATGATTGATGATGTCTACGCCCTAGAAGTTTCTATTGTATAACAACCGATATTTTATATTATTGACTACCTTTTGTACAAATAATTGTAGGGTAGGTAATTTAAGGTAAGCATAGCATCGATGAGCTTATTTACTGAATTCTATTCATACTTAGTAAAAATCCATGTTTAATCTAAGACCTGATGACCCACCAAAACACCCTCTCATCAACTCTCTCACTCACTCTTAAGAACATAAACATAATCATACTATGTAATAATAACACTAAACATTGGTATGTATGTATATCATAGTTTTGTATCTATCAGTTGTTACGCATTGTGATCTCCTTCCCGCTTTACTGAATAATTTTTCAATATGTTTTCTGATTTGATGAAAACATGAAAGAAATGTAAAAGAAATTTGCATATTTTCACAGAACCCTAAACAAAACAAACAGAGAAAATTTTATCTTGTCTTCAACAACATCAAAAACAACAACACAATCTCCTTCCTCCCTTACACATTCTATTCAAAATTCAAGAAATTCATTATAGAAGCAACCATAACTCATTGCGTTGATGAAGCAGCTAATGTTCAAAATTATTGCAATAAAACAAAAATAGAACAAACGTAAAACAGAAAAAAATCTGTAATTTCAAAATAAAAAAACCGTATGAATAACATAGACAACAAATGAATGGTACTAGATACATATATGTAGATACAAAAAGTAGATAGACGTATGTATTTTGAAAACAGAACTTTTTGCTTTTATTAAAAACATATTTTCGAAAGATGTTCAAAATTCAATATGAACAACAATATTGTATTTTAATTATATTATGTTGTGTTGTGTTGTGTGTAGTCATATCATAACATCAACATCAAGTGAATAAGGAAGTACCATCCCATCCCATCCATATGTGTATGTAGTATAAATGTGTAATTTTGTATGGTCCAATGAAATTCATTAAAGGAATAAAAACATATTACAAAACATATTTCGCAATATGGTTAGGCTTCTCTGGGAAACACAAAGGAAAAACTACATACAGTAAACTAATTACAATTTTTTTCACCCATGCTGCTCATGGTGATGATGGTGGAGTAAAAAGCTATTTATAGTTCATTTTCAAGAAATCGCAATTACCATGGATTAAAAAAAAAAGTTAGTTTGCTTTGAGTTTTGGATTTTTCATTCAAAAGAATGCATTAGCTTTGATAAAGCTTTCTACAGATTTCATTTTGTTTAATGATTCCGAGAATCAGGCACTCACTCAGATGGTCGGACAAATTGATTCGCCTTGTCAATCTGGTTAAGCCCACCCACAACTACCCACTCATAAACTAAAGTTTTAATTCTCATTTATTCCACAACAGCTAAACAAAATTGTTGAAAACATTTTAAATGAAAAAGAAAAACCGGCTTCTGCTTCGGCTTTGGCTTCAGGCATATGTAGTATCTTCTTTGATGTAAAATATTTAACAACAGCGGTTCTTAAACATATGCAGTCCAACGCGATGGCAATACTGTTTCTTCTGTTCAATTTTGAATCAACAAAAGTATTGTGCCGGTAAGGTTCCACCGGCAGGATTTGTTGTTCACTGTAAGTACTTGGTCGGGATTTTATACTGTAAGATATCACTTCTTTGATCGATTAGTTTGTGATCCTTGTTTCAGAACCGCTATTCACACTTAACAAAGGACATGTAATGAATGCAATTTATCTGACTCTGTGTAGATCTACTGCATCTCCTTTGAATTTCTCACTATGCAGCAACTTTTCCTGCTTAACTTGACCATCCACCCACATAACTTTTAGCACAAGGCAACACAATGCAACACGACCCACACGCATAACACAGTAATTTCCAATGAAATGCATTACCATGAAGGCGTCGTAATTATGCTCATAAAAAGAAACTAATTTTAGCATTTCATTGCAAGTCACTTGTTTTTGTTTTTGTTTTTATGGAAATTATAATATTGTACCTTTTACTGAATCAACCACTCTGCACAACCCAACAATTTTCACAAAATAATTATATTAACAATGCCATATACACATATTTTACGAACCTTTTCTTTTGTCTTTTATCCATCATATTTTGACACACGATTTCCTTGTATTAGGTAGGTACTATTACTAAGTAGTACAAAGAATATCAAATAATCGTTGATCGTTAATCGATAGTCATAAGGATATATTTTATGCCAGAGTTGCTGTCATTTTTCTATTTATCGGTTATCAAACCGTTTATAATTTTATTATCAAAAAATATTTATACACGCGATACAATGCGTTGAATTAATATTATTCTAAACTATTTTTTGGGTTTTTTTATCTTTGGTTTGTGATTACAAATAAAGATTTAAATATGCAAATAGTAGGTAATAATTTAATTAATTAATTTGCCTAATTGATTCACTATAGAAATCGAAACAAGGCGCCATCTATTGGTTGCTCGCCTTACCTATGTATATAACGTAAATGTTGAAGTGTTGGTGCATAAACTAACAGATGGCACTGTACATATAAAAGATTCCATCAAGATTGGTTCAGTAGTTTCGGAGTCCATGAGTGACAAACTCTGTGACACTGTAGATATTGTCTTAGTTTTCGATTTGAAAACTTTCCACTGATGAATTACATTCAAGCGGAATATTAAGTTCAAGGTTTTGTTGATAATTCAATAAAATAAACCCCATTGATTATTCCTTGCATTGGTAAAGTAATTAGCATTGTAATTAGCCAGCAATCATCAGATTTATTTCAAGTGTATGGTAAACGGAAAATATTTTACTCTCGAGTGGAGTGAGTTGCTTCTTCTTCTCCATTTCTCCAAAATCCATGCATACATATAAACATATGGTACATAAAAATAGTCTCTCTCTCTTGAAATCTTTGCATCCACTAGAAACAAGTGGGTTTGATGCGATTTAATAAAATAATTTGAATATAAGTATTGTATTTTTGAAGAATTATTTGTGGTATTCTTAAATATTGCACATATACTAGTTGACCTGGCCTGACGTTCAGTTCACCTGTCTTTCGGCGACTACAAACATTTACAGAATGAAAAGAACAAAGAACACAATACTCTTATGCATACTCAGTTCAATTCAAGAACCAGCAAAGCATAAACAACGAAAAAACGTACAAATATCTTTCTGCATGGTAAAACACGTTAATATTTTTACGTTAAATTGAATGTGGTAGAGGGAATTAATTTGTTTGATGTGTGTGTGTGCCATGTGTGAGTATGTTTTTTTGATGAAAATGTCAAATTTTGCTTCTTAAAATGTCAGCTCTCAGTTTTTGATTCTGCTTCGAATGCGACTATTTCATTTTTAGAAGCATAAGTTTAAACATCAGCAATGGCAGTTACAAATATTAGAATAATTTTTTGCTCTAAATTGCAAGTGTTAGAGGGAGTTGAGCAGAATGTTTTTATCTATGTTTGATGTGTGGATAGAAGAAGAGAATCGATGCAATATGTCTTCTGTCAATGATTCGTCGGATTTTTCAAAAGTAAAAAGAGAACAGCATCACGCACTAACAACACGTCGGGAGCGTAGCAAAGTACGCCGGGTACGCTAGTATTATTGAAAAACTACACAAATATCAGTGAAAATCGCATTCAAGTTGGTTAAGCCATTTTTGAGATTAGCGTGATTATATGTATTGTATGATTACTCCCCAGTCTCCGACCCATTGGCGGAATTTTTGATTTATTTGCGTAAGCTAAGCCGATGACGAATATTGGGTAGATTATGGTAGATAAAATAAATCGTCCAGATTCAATCACAGTGAGATGGACAATGTGGGTGTTGTTGCATTGATAGTGTTTGAGGAAACCTCTGTAGAGATGGTGTGATAAAATTGCATATAAATGACACATAATACATGAAATGAATCATGTAAGCCGAAGTTAGTTGTGCACCTACCTTGGGCAATCAGAACAAAATTTCTAGTGATACGACTGGAAACATACAATCTGAGTTGATTCAAACGCCCGTTAATATGTTAGTAAGTTTTTAGCAAAAGATATTCCATGATTTCGTAATTATTATTATATAAATGTCTTCGATTCTTTTTAGAAGAAGCCAATTTGTATACCCCGGATACCCCTTAAAGTATGGTATGAATATTTGAAAATTATTAGCGAGAAGAGTAGGCGAATCTGCTTATCCATCTGATTCTACAAAGCTGCAAAGCTTTTTATTGACAAAAGCAGTTATATTTCCAAATCAGAGTTCTTTGATTATTGAAAGAAGTAGCCCCATGGAAAATTCAATTGAAAATTATGATTGTAGGACAAAATATAAATTGGCATTAGAATTGCATTGATTGCACTTTAGAGAATTTGATATTGTTCAATGTTGCAGTCATTGTATGTAGAATCGATTCTATTTTATCACATATCACGAACACCGCACAGTTAACCACAAAATACAATATATGTGTGAAGTACTACATAACAAATCAAAAGAAAGAAGAAAAAAATCAATCCATACAAGTGCAGTTATATGGTAAAAAAATTCTATTGTATGATAGCGCGCAGTAACGTCGATGGCATGATGACAAAGCTGCTAATGACCAGCATGGTATCACCATAAAATATCATAAAATATAATAATATGATATCTATATATTAAAATGCGGAGACAAGATTCTTTCGGTACGGTTTTCCCTTACTTAACATCAATGTATTTTCATTTATATGGTTAGAAAGGTATTCTCATACACTCTATATGATATGATAGCCTATTCATGCGATTGTTCGAATTTCGACTAGTGGTCGATATTATTAGAAGAACAGAACAGAATACCCATAGAATAGAACAAATCAGAACCAACATCAAAATCTTGAAATCAGCAGTAGATCGATCGACAGTGGAAATTCAGATAAATTTTTATAAAATCTGTTATTCAAAAATCATGATTTTTATTCAAGAAAAATAGGCAAAAATAAATTGTATCTTTCATAAAACTACGTATGTTTTTATTTACACTTTTTTAGTCTAGTCGGTAGGTTTGTAGGTGATTTGATCTGCCGACAATTAAAAGATATAGCCAACATACAAGACAAGATAATCAACATCATGAAATGCAAATAAATCTTTCAGTTGTCATAGTAAAGACAAAGACCATTAACTACAATCCATAGACTGGTCTTATCACTCATTAAATTGTTGTTGTTCAACTCAAAATGTCAAGGTTCCACTCAAAAATCTCAAGATTCCACCAAAAATTTCATTGGATTTTGTCGTTGGAAACCGTAAAAACACTTATACCAGATTTAGTGAATCAAAATGTCAAAAAAAAAATTATAATAATAATAATAAGAATGGGATGTTTCGTGAGCCCACCTTGCCGCGAGAGTTCAATATCTAGAGGACATCATAGCCATTTACCTTGTTTTGTTAAACCTAAAATGGGTTAAATTTTTAATACAAACAATCACGATTTCGCAAGTGATGATGATGATTTTAAAGAACTTATGTATATGGGAGGCTATACTTATGTTAACGAAATCTATACTTAATATTATAAAGAGGCAATATTTGTTTGGATGTGAGAGGTAATCTTCGAAACTACTGATCCCATTTTAAAAATTATTTCACCAGTAGATGCTACTTTGTCACTGAGTGTCATGGGCTATTTTCTATTTCTTTGTCAAACTGTAATACAGCGAATATAGTTATGCTAAGAAAGGAAGATTGTATGCCATCCGTTCGAGGACCGGTCGAGTACGCTAGTATTGTAATAAGTAGAGTAGACCAACTTTTGATGTGATCGATGTTATCGTTTTATTAAATTATACATTAAGAAGAACACAATTAATGCAAGCGGTTGTAGTAAGCCGAATAAGTATCTATGTCTGATATATATACATATTATATCACATCTTTCATAGAAATCACATGATGATAATAACAATAATTTTATTCTCAATTGATCTAATCAATTTATTTCTTCTAACATACTTAGGATATAAGTATAGAGTTCCTAACTTTAGCAAGTCATTCAGGATAGGAGTGAAACCTTAATGACGTTATTCTTTGGAGATCACCTACCATACATAAGTAGGTATGTAAGAACTTTAAAATCTAACCGGTTGACCAATTGTCCCAAAAACAAGTATTTCAAAGGGCTCATTTTGCTTTTCTGATACAAATGAATTAACAAAAACAAATTAGGAGAATAGACCGATCAAGACAACGAGAGGAAAGGGGTTTGTTGTTCACTCAATGTATTTTGATTGTTTGTGATTTGATAAATGATTAGATTAGATAAGATTATTATTATTATTATTGTTGTATATATTATATATATATGTACTTCATGGAAATGTTATGATGAAAAGTATTTTATATACAGATACATATGTATGTACATACTTCATATTTTCATAGTACTTATTATCATTTGTCACTTTGTTTATGCGTTTCCTGTTTGAGTTTAGTTCAATGGGCGCCTATTAAAGTATTTACAATTGTGTTGGTTTTTTTATTCTTTATAGCTTTAATAAGAGTTTCTTTGATAGTCTGTATGAGTTTTTATTAGATACATACAACAACAATATGTAGCTACACACACATTTGCGTAGTGCTTGCAGTACAATGACTCATTACATTACATTATACATACATAGATTACAACTTGTTATTTGTTATTGTTTCTCATTGAACAGAATGAGAAAATATGTAATAATAATAGAAAAGAAAGAAAACTGCAAATGCAAATTTCCGTATCTAATTACAATAATCATTTGTAAGTATGTATGAGTATGAGTATGAAAAATTGAAATGGAAATGGAAATACCATATACAAAACAACATCAAATACCAAACACCATTATTATCATACAATGTCATGGTAAATTCCATCATCATCACCTTGCGTACATATCATTATGAACAGTATATAATAAAATACTTATATGGGATGTGAGATTGAAATGAAATTTTAATTAGAATTTTATAATTATAAAAATTATCATATTTATTAATTTATTGCTTTTCTTTCGTTCGGACTTGAGTTCATTTTCCAATGAACTTTGTTAATCACACAAACACGTAAATACATTTATTGTATATAAAACATAATACATACATACATGCATTCATACTAAGTATATACAGATACATACTCCTCTAAGCTTAAAATGAATGAAGAACTAGAAAGAAGGTTATCTTCACAACAGTTGTGTCACACACCAGAAATATTCTATTATTGATTTGACTTACGTTTAGGGTAGAGTCAGTATTCATCCTGCATTTCAATACACCAATAGTCATATGTAGATACATATATGTATTATGTTTAGTACTGACTCTAGTATGCATGCTGCACATATGGGAGCTATACGATCCAGTGATCCTAGGATCTTGAAATTTACATGTTTGATTAATATGGGTCAGACACTTATAGTGTCTAAATTTCAGTTCGATAAGACAAAAAACAAAAAAGATTTTTTTATAAGAACATTGATTTGAATTTGGGTTTGTATGGGAGATACCACTCCTGGTAATCCTAGGATCATGAAATTTACTTAGTTGGTAAAAATGGACCAGAAACTTATAGTGTACAAACTTAAGTTCGATAAGTGTAAAAACAAAAAAGTTTTTCTAATAATATCATTAATTAAAATGTGGGTTTGTATGGGAGGGACCCCTCCTGGCAACCCTAGGATCATGAAATTAACATGGTTGATGGATAAGGAACTTATAGTGTCCAAATTTCAGTTCTATACGTTAAAAAACAAAATAATTTGTCTCTAAGAACACTAATTTGAACTTGGGTTTGTATGGGAGGTAACCCTCCCAGTGTTCCGATTCGACTGATTCTGAAATATGTGCAGCCTCTGCTAAATCAACTAGTCCTGTCGAACTTATAAAGAATATATATAATTTATGGGGTCTCCGATGTGTCATTCTATGTGTTGCAAACATCTTGACAAACGTATAATACTATTTACTGCGGGAAGAATATAAAAAGTTCTTTAGTAGAGTATAGCAGATATACGCACATGTAGATTATGAGTATATTTGTCCAATCGGTTTAAATTTTCATAGATCATATCAAAATTGATGATACTATGGTACTACGAAGACTGTAAAAAATTTTGTTGATAATTTTCCAGAAAAACATAAGTTTTTAACACCATATGATCCGATCGAACAAATTGAAAAATATTATCTATACAAATATAGTAGTGTATTAATTGTCATTTCAAGTATTCCTGTTTTTGGGTTTTTAATCGACTTCAAAACAAGGAGGAGGTTCTCAATTTGACTGTATTTTTT
Source organism: Amiota communis (assembly GCA_037043315.1). Classification (NCBI taxonomy): domain Eukaryota; kingdom Metazoa; phylum Arthropoda; class Insecta; order Diptera; family Drosophilidae; genus Amiota; species Amiota communis. Next base: position 342,959 of record JBAMAV010001051.1, read on the forward strand.
ATTTAAAAGTTATACATCAGTTGGGAGTACATAGACATAGCGTTTTATTGTGTTAAAAAACCTTTCCAGTAATCGGGACGTTCCAGGTGATTTTTCAATATTAGTATGACGAATTTGAATAGGAACAAATGAGTTGACAATAGCGAAGACTTCTCTTTGGTTAAATGATTGATTGACTGGTATCAACAACAGCATCATAGAGGAGATCGACTATCTATTCATTTCTATTTAGGTAATAGTAATTGCATATATGGTTCTTTTGTCGACAAACATACATATAATCTTGATTACGATAATAATCTTCTTTTAACTTAGTGATGAATGCTAGAATGGTGGTGGAGGGGCATCTAATACTAATAGAAATAAATATAAAGTCTCTATAGTATACGAGTATCTGAGTATTGGGGGACTACCCTTAATTGTGTGAATATGTACTATATTTTATGTGGTGTGTATCTATGAATTTGATAACATTTCTAATTAATTAACATTACAAATTAGTTCTTCAGTATCAAAGTTATCCATCTCTTTGTTAATGTATTAATGCATGTATATTGTATCTATGTATCATATACTACATACATATAGTATATAATGTATGAATATTTGTATTATAGATACACATATGTAAATAACATCGATACACTAATTTTTGTATTAGAAATTAAAATTAACATAACCAAGTGAATTAGACAAAAGTTTTATCGAAATGTTTTGTATACAAAAATTCTATAAAAATCACATTATAATGTTAAAAGAAATTCCTTAAAGAAAAATTGCCTACTTCTTGATCTACATACATACATACATACACATATATACTATGTACATTGTTATGTATTGTTTAGATTTACTAGATTAGTTGCCTGTGTGCAATTTTAAATTCGCTTTTCAAATGAACCTTATGGTCAATGAACTCATATACATACATATATACTTATATCAGATACATAGTATAACATATAACATATACTATACATTATGTATTTACTATATAGTTTTGATAAGAAATTATTCATCATCATCATCAATTCATCGATTTTTATTTCTATAGAAGTTTCATGAAGCACACATATGTCAATTACTGGATTACTTACATACATATATACGTATATACATCAATCTTATCTTGAATATATTATGAAGTACTTTGAACTGTTTTTTGTAAAGGTACACGTACAATAGTTGATAATAATATATATATATGTATGTATGTATATAGAAGCAGCACAATCTTTTTAACAATTAAATAATCTGGTATAGACTATAAAGAAATTTAAAGACTCTGAGAGACTGATTAACCCAATTGACCAACTGACTAAACGTCAATAGTAGAAAAATGGAAATCATTATCAATCATGAACAAAAATTCGATTCGGTAATCTTTTTTGTTTTAGACTGTTATAGATAAAGTAAGTACATATACTATAATTCAATTATTGGGAAATGTGCGTATTGTCAGTCACTCATTTACCTTTTTAGGTTCATGGATTCATGTGTCCGAAAAATACAAAAATTTTAATAAGTACAACTCAATTATTTTAGTATAGGACAACCTCAATTCTTAATGATTGAATTAAACACAAGTATCATCATACTTAGATACAATGAAATTTATGTCAACGGCCTTGTAAAATTGCAAATGATAAAAACAAAAATTGAAAAATTGAAGAAAAAAATAAACCACAAATATATCAATTTTATTTTATTTTATTTTGTCATTTTTATTATTATCATCATGTAATAATGCAAAAGACATACATACACTATTGTGTTGAGTATGTATCTACTGTATACACACATATGTATCATCTATGTATGTATATTGTATCTGTCTATCTTTCTATTTTTCTGTGGATATACATGTATGTACATAAGTATGTTTGTTTGTATCTTTTCATGTGAATTAATAATGAGTATAAAATGAGCGCCAATTTTTCGTTTGTCTCTTTGTGTATGAATGAGTCAGTGTGTGAGTGAGTGTGTGTGTGTGTGTGTGTATCTGTATCTATAGCTGGCAATTGAATAAAATCACAAGCAGAGATAATAAATTGTTGTTGCATAGAGAATGAGAACAACAATAGCAACAATAATTCACATACAAACTTATTTATATACTCGTATATAATATACTATAAAATATATGAATAATAATGCATATGTACATACATATGTATGTTTTTAAATGTATCTATCCATCTGTTATCTGTATGTATTTTTGGGTGTATGTGCATACTAGCAATTTACTTCAATTGTGATGTGGATGTGGATGATGATGATGATAATGATGACGCCGTTTCTAACTAAATTAAATAAATAAATACACTTTTTATACACATACATACCTACATATGTGTATGATAAATTTGTACCATATATGCCAGAGATATTCTCGTTGTTAACCTAAACAACAACACACACTTATCATCATCACTCGTTGTCCACATCATTTTTTTTTTTTTTTTTTTCTTTATGACTTTAAGTATTTTCTATTTTTTATTATATTGTAGTAAGAATCTGTTTGTTTGTCGATCTGTCAGTCAATTTAGAAAGTTCACTACAACAACAACAACAACAAACAATAACAGTTTCTATATCTATGATGTGGCATAGGAACAGTTCAGTTCAATTCAATTGGGATTGAATCATCATGTGAATAGAATCATTAAGTGGGAATGATTTGCAAAAAAAAAAAAAAAAAAAAAAATAAGAGAATTTATTAAATAAAATAAAATAAAATAAAATATAAAAATAATAATAATAATAATAACAATGTCAATAGACTTTAAAAATATTCTGACTTTAGGCCTCCTCCGGTGTACGAAGAGAAATGAAATGAACATATTGTTGTTTCATCACATATGTCAAGTCAAACGAACCCAATTTAAATGTAAGCTATAACAGGTTCCTAAGTTTCTGCAATCCACACTGTTAAGTCCAAGTTCGTAAAGGAATGCAGGTCGGCGATAAGCGAGCTATGTCGTGAACTGATATCACTCTCTTATCGGTTCCCGGCCATAGGAACATTGAGGGAAATGACAAGGCTGACGAACAGGTCTCGATTCCCCAAGCAACTTCCTGCATTTCCTCACTTCACTTAGACTCATCATTAAGTCACTGGTGTGTAGGGACTCACGCGGAAAGACTGGATATTCCGTTCAGAAGCTATTGGAAACGTAGATGTCAATGCCCAGCTTTGGCAAAGACTAGAAATAAGTTTCTGGGAAAATACATCATCGACAACCTCTCGGACTGTTCAGTCACATGTCCAGGTAATCTTCGAAAATATCTAAAATCGACGTGTTGGATTTAGTAATACTGATTAGAGATGAGCTAAACAGTGATTTCACACTCACAGTGATTTTAAACTGTGATTGAGTCACAGACATTTGAAGCAGTCTGTTTTGTTTAAACTGTGATTACCAATCAGGAGCAACTGAACCAAAGTGAGTCACAATCAATCAAGTAAACTATGTCTCTCCCTTTAAATGACTGTGACTCAATCACAGTTTAGAATCACTGTGTCACTGTTTAGCTCATCTCTAATACTGATTGCGTTCGGCAAGCAAGTGGTTTCAAAACGGCACTCTACTGCTAATTGAGGCTCAAAGTGGACTATACGAGTCAGCCACGGTAACCAACCAACCAGGTTCCTTAGTTTTTGAGATATAAAATTCAAATCTAACACTCGGTAAAGGCCATGATTTACACAAAAGTATCTGTTGCGTAAATTGTACGAGTATCTTAATATTTTAGTTAGTATTTAGTATTGTATGTATTTCAATCCAATCAAGTTTCTCTTTCTGAAATAATCAATTTTTGTTTTTCATTTTGTTGTGGTTTTATTTATTTTTGGAGTTAATTCCAAAGTATCTCAAAGTTAAAACACAAAAAAAATACTATTTGTTTACAATTAAAAGTTTGTAGATACTTTTTTTCATTTAATTCTAAAAATTAATTAGTTTTTATAAACAGAACTCAACTAACTCAACTCTGAGCTACAGAGGACAGAAAGGGGCTTTAGATACATGCATGCACACACATACATACACATTTTATTGTTGTTTGTAACTTTTAGTTTGACTTGACTTGGATTCCACTGAACTTAAGTCAACTTGACACGTCTATAAACTAACAAACTAGTTGAAAAATATGTAGTTCACTAGAGTAGATACTAATGCATCTAAATACAATGCAATGCAACTAAAATTAAATTTCTTTCCGAGTAAAATTCAATCGCATCGAATTGAATTGCATCGCATCGAAACGAATTGGCATGAAGCAATACAAAAAAATACCACAATAATTTATAGATTCATTTTCGATTTATTTTCCGTTTTTGTTTCGATTTCTGTTTCTATTTGGTTTTTTTTTTTTTTTTAAATATTTGTTTACATTGCAAAATAGGAGAAAAAATAGCAAACAAAACAAAAAAAATAGTAAAGAACAAGTAGAAATAAACACAATAGATACAAATTTAGTTTCACAAATGTATTTTGTATCTAGATAGATATTGTATCTGCATGCATACATTGAAGAAAACATCAACTGAAATGGAAACAATGAATGAAAAGATAGAAAGAACATAAGTATCTCTATGTAAAGACAATGGATACACCGCATGTACACAATGCACAACATTTTATATACATACATAGATATATTCATAGTTAGATAGATACGTAAATGTATCTGCAATTTAGTTTTAGCATGAATTGCGTTTAGTATAATGCAAACAACAACAAAGTGTGTGAAATCCAGATGAAAGGCCTATTGCCACGTAGCCATTTACATACATACAAACTTCCGTCCATCCATCCGTCCGTCCTTGTTCTGTCCATTCATCCGCCTGTTTGTCTGTCTGTCTGTCTGTCTACCTGTTCAACTGTCCTTCTTTAGGTTCATTCGCTCGCTCACTCACTCACTCACTTGCTTACTTTTATTTGTGGGCGTAAATATCTACACTCATGTATCCATGTATCTACTTAAACATACATACATACATACATACGTATATATGTACATATGTAAATGAAAATGTATCTAAGTATGTTTTTTGTGTCTGTCTGTCTTTCGGTCTGATTGCGAATGACGCGTTACCACCACAATATTAGACCTTACGATAGCCCACCACACCACAGCACAGCACAGCACACAACGCCACACCGACATGCCACATCAAGTCACGTCATACCGCAATACCATACCAACGAACCAATGTATCTAGACTTATAATGCACATACACATGAATGTGTGTGTGTGTGTGTGTAAATGAACGCCATCAGGTCGTTGCAGTGCAAACTATAGTTGAAGGTGATTTCATAATGAGATACAAATGTATCTAGAAAACAATGTGCATATGTAGCATTATTGTCATATATACTGAGTATTGCACTATGGCAAAAGCCACCGCCTTCATTTCGTGACCTAACAACTACTACTACTACTACTACTACTACTGAAATACAATACAATTTCTTTTATTTGGAATTAAAATACATGTAATACAAACTAAAGCTACAAGAACAATGGACACTTAAGATACTTTTTTCAAAATGCCTCTCAAACAATATTTCATTTCATTATTTCTTTTCATAACATACTATGTTTTTAGAACAGACGACACAACAAAAGAAATTTTTGTATTTGAATTCAATTAAATTTTATCTTAATATCTACACACTGTTATTGTGGTCACAAAGATACACGTTTATTCATTAGAAACTGTGCGTGATATTGTCTGTGTACTATGCACAGTACATACGTGAATGCATATTAAGAATATCAATTTAGTGGTTGACCGACCACGAGACTTTATTCATTTGTGGGATCAATTCGGAATGGGATAATGTTTCATACATACGAGTATATCTCTAATATTTTCTATAAATATGTATGTATATATATAAATGATGATTGTAATCATAATAAATAAGCAATGTAATGGAATAGACTAAGATTTAAATCATAGTTCAGTGTTGGAATAATGCTAAGTCATATGATTTTCAGGATTGCTTCCCATTGCTCGTCGGTTTCATCAAATGGGAGAGGCTTTTGTGTAGTGCTAACTTTTCAACTCAATCATCAAACTTTCATAGATATGTCTAGTAATGATATACTACATAAGAATGTCATCAGAATCGAAGCATCGAATAGTATGCTAGATATTTCTGAGAGGATTTTTAGGTTTGCTTCCCATTGCTCGTCGGTTTCAGACAAATGGTTTCATTGGAATCTAATCACGCGTTGCCATCAGACAGACAGACAGACTAACAGAAACATAGTACATATGTATAAAACAAATAAGAGTATGTAGTACAAATACAGATAAATAGAATTTTAGTATCTATTCATGAATAGAATACATTTTATGTAATACGAGATACTAAGGGGTTTCTTCCACATTTTAATTTCTTTGTTTTGCTTGTTGTGTTGTGTTGTGTTGTGTTCACCTGTTTTATGGTGCATATTTCTTTGTATAGTTGTGCTTTCAGTTATTCTCTTTGTTGTATCTTATATCTTAATCGGCATCGTCTTCGTTGGGTGATTTTCAAAAGTAGATTAACTTAAATAAATACAACAAAATGCAAAAACCCATTATAAAAACCGCTTATGTGGTGCTGCCAACCATCACCTTCTGTTGGCTTCTCAACATTCATTCATTACCACCACAAAACACCGACACGCTAAGCCAAGCTATGCTGAGTCAACCTATGGCTATAGATACAAATAACAACCAAAAACGGAATGCATACATACTAACAATAGAAGAACGAAACGAACAATAAACGCCTTCGAAAAGATATCGATTGACGGATAAGTATCTCTATAAGATACACAAAATAAGAACACAACTGCAACATGAATTAAAAAAAAAAAAAAAAAAAATAATTCCTCTGAGACACACAAAAACCAAACAAATGCATGAATGAACGAAGCAAACTAACTAAAACTAAGCAAGTATATATACTAAAGTATGCACAATATTTATGTATGTATCTAAACATAATGATATGTGTCTTATACTATAATGACAGACAGACATTCAATGAATTGATGGCATTATTGCGTGGTAGAAAGTAATTTTTATTTATTTATTTTTTGTTTTTTATTTCTGCAATTTGCAAAACAATAAAATGAAATGAATACATAAAGAGAAAAAAACCGGCTTCAAATGAAAAATTTTATTTATTCAACTGTTCGTTTGTTCATTCCTTCAGCTGCTTAGATTTACACACTCATTATGCAGTCAAAAATATGTAATATAAAAGAGAAAAAAAAAAAAAAAATACATAAAACCTTTATTCATTCAGTCATTCACCATCCATTCATCCATCTAAATATCCATTTAACCATCCATCTGTCTGTCTTTATGTATCTAGTAGTATGTGTTTATCATTCAAGACTTCAAGTCAAGGCGATTTGTGTCTATATACAATATCATATGTACATGTAAATGTACTTATCTGTATATCTTTTTACAATCAAAATGATGATCATGATGATGATGGATAAAAGTTTATTCTCGTATACTACATTGTTTATGATTTCCTAGCAAAATATGTAACTGTCTATGTATTGCATATACTACAATATTTTATTCTATATAGAAAGTACATATCCACCTAGATACGAACATACAATATATACATTTGTATGTACATGGGACTTAACTTAGTACTTAATGTGAACCTGGTAAAAACCCAAAGGCTTAAAGGAAAAGCCTTTTAATTATGCCATTAAAACTTTATAATTAGGAACGAGAGAGAAAAAGCGAAAATGGAAAAAACTTATGACTTCAGACTTGCATTAGATTCTGGTTCTTATCTTATTAAATATAAATTATATCTAAAAGGAAAATTCTTTTCTTCAACTTACGCATTATGAGCCAAGTAAGTAGATTATCAATAATGTATATTTACCTGCAATGAAAAGAAAAAATTTATATTAAAAAATCTATTAGTTAAAACATTCACTCAACATTATGAATAAATAATAAGGAAATAAAGTTTATACTGCCCACGACTTCGTACGCGTGTGGTATACGAAACGTGTATTTTGTTAACATTTTTCCTAATCATCATCAGCTGTTTAATGTTGCTGCGCAACATAATTAAAAATATGAATATCTTTTGATTTACTCGGTTGATTTCGATAAACCAGTCAAAATCGCATTTAAATAGGTAAAGCCGTTTCTGAGATTAGCGTGCACAGACACAAAAACGTTTACGAAGAATCATAATCATAATGAGTTGACAATGATTCCTGGTATATGCTGATGCTGATACTCCCCAGATATGTGTACATTATGGAGTCAAGTCATATTCACAGAATATGATTTTCTCATAATTTCTTTGCACTTTCATAATATGTATGTATCATATGAAAATTGAACAAATTCTAACCATTTTCTATATATACAATATGATAACTTATCATAGTAGAATAGTTTTGTCACAGAATTAAAGTGAATTGAACACGATTCCTGGTATTTTCTTTGCTTTTTTCCTTTTGTATCACAACATTCATTTAGTTTTGTAGATTGTAATACCTTCCCATTAATTAGAAATGTTCAATTGGGTATAGCCACAAACAGGATATCACATCACCATGATGATGTTTGATATTTTCATTCGTATTATTAAATCTTGTGGTCTATTTACTATTTTTCCAGATATCACAACAAAAGATAATACATAATTGATTAAATTCTGTCCCTCTTTCAATTCTCCTCCTTAATTTTTGACCAATAATAATTTATATTTTATTTTTACCAATTTCAATATCATTTCTTGAATAAATTTTCATAGAGATATTGTTCTTCAATTCGCTGATTTTTGCATATTTCTATGCTGATTTACTCTACAGTTTTTGAGATACTGAACTGAAAGTATTCCTTCTCAAAACAAACATAAATTGTTCATTCAAGTTTAATATTTGTAAGTGTAAGATTCATTGTATATACATATATGCAAGCTGTTATACCCGGCGTTGCCTGGAATTCCGAAATTTTGTGTATTAATTGTGTGTTGTTACCTTTTTTAAAGAGCAATATGTTTATTTTATAGTACATAGTATTTGAAGAAGCACACTGTCTCTCTGTCTCTCTCTCTCTCTCTCTTGACCCGCTCTCAGTGAACATTATATTCAGAAAAAAGATAACGAAGAGCGCAATACTCTTGTGCGTACCCAGTTGTCAACACACAAAATTCAAAAAGTAGCCAAGCATAAACAACGAAAAACGTGTGCGTGGTTTTGAAAAAACTTAATCCATAATTTTCTTATCTTAATATTATTAAAATCGGTTCAGTATATTTTGCAACAAAGCTTTACAAACAAAAGACACTTTCGGAATGAAACAAACTCTAAATGTTACGTTAAGCTTGTTACAATACATCACTGAAAACCGCATTCAAATCGCTTAAACCGTTTCTGAGATTAGCATGGACAATGTTACGGACAACATGTACAAATTGTTAAAAAAAAATTGTAAAAATATTTAATGTAAGGACACCTGCTTGTTAATGATTTTATTACACTTATAAAATGAATTGAATTATCATAATTTATATTTACGTAGGATTAATCAACTTGTCCTTTGGCGATCAGGCTGTCTATTCCACTCCAACCCATCTCCTATCCCATCCTATCCCATCCTATCCTATCCTGTCCTATCCTACTTATAATTTTTTACTTGTGTGTTTCACAATAATTCCAATTTCCAAATCATTTTATTGCATTTCTTTATTTCGCTTAACAGTAACCATTTCCTGTCTTTGAAACGAAAGAAGAATACACAATATAATGCAAAAAGTGATGAGATATGATGACTCAAATACTGTCACAGACCCTGGTAAGTGGAAACAAAAAAAAGACCGCACTAAAGATACATTTTCATATTTCTCTGTAGATATTTGTGTGTGTAAAACTGAAGAAAATATATTTACAAACTATTTTTATTTATTTATTTTCTTTATATCGATGTATCTATCTTTCTATTTATCTTTCCATGTACCTATCTATCTAACTGTCTATTTACCAATTTGTTTATTTATTTATTTGCCGTTTGTTTGTCTTTTGTGAGTTGACTGTGATGATTTTAAACTTCATTTAAAAGAAAAACTTTTATGGGTGTCGTCGTCGTCGTCAACATCATTAAATGTTTATGCGTCTCTGGAACCTTGAACTTTTCGAAGGAAAAACAAATAAAAATACTTAAATCATTTAAATAGTAAACACAAACAACAATCGATCGATACGCATAGAGACATTTTTACAGCCATAAAATGCACTCAGTCACTCACCAAAACAGTTGGTCATAAATTTTCCATAAGTCATCAAAACGCGATAACTTCTGAGTTTCCGAATTCTAAAGAAAATAGTTGTACATATTAACTAAAATGTGGTTTTACTCAGTATCTGAATATCAGTGAGGGTTCGGAGATCATATACTATGTACTTACACTCGTATATTGATTCATCAGCATCATTATTATTATTATTATTGTAGAAAAAAGAACATTATATAAAATGTACAACAATCATCATCATGTAAAATATAGCCTGTGGATCCCCCTGTGCCACACAAAATTTTCAGAATTTGTACGATAACAACATTTAGTATATGTATATACGAAACTAGTTAATATTTAAATACTAGTACAATAAGATATAAAGAAATTAAATTAAGTTAGGGACCATTAATGTTTAGATTCCGTAGCAAATAATATTACTTTACTATGTGTGGAACTCCTGATCTATCCTGCCTATTGTGCCTCATTGGAATAACGCATGCCCTACTATTAGGTATATTGGTTATTCTGTATGTCTTTTTTCTATTCTATTTATATATAGTACATATAATATTATAAATAGTACATATAATTATATGATAGACTGAAGGTGTTTGTGCACGCATCACTTAAAAGCCACTCATTGGATTCAAAATCGAATTACTGAAAAATAACAAGCTTTATTGTGATTAACATATAGCATCAAAATTGATCTACATAATTAAAAGATATTGAATAAAAATTAACTTAAACTAAAACTACTACACACTGCATAGAGGAAGCGAGCTGAGATACTTCTTGAATTTCTTGTTATTGTTGTTATTGTTGTATTTTTTCTCTCATTTACAATTAACTGAGTATTGAGGTCTTCGTTCTTTTCTTTCTGTAAATGTTTGTAGTCGCATAAAGATAAAATATGTTCTACATAGAAGGCAGGACAACGTCTGCCCGGGTAAACTTGTCATGCTGCTTTCTTTATGTATTAGATAACTGAATACGCACATAATTGGAGTCCGAATCCAACCACTCTGGAAAATATGGTATATATAGTATAAACCGCCGATTATTTAAACGTATGAAAAAGAGGCTATGAAAATGCATGGAAGCACAGCTCAAAATGAAATTGTCTGCAACTTTTATGTGGCCAATGTTTGTATTTTTCTTTAAAATTCATATTGCACATAATAGTATTATATTTACTTACGATATAAGTACGTATTTACCATATCTGCATGTCGACTTGTTTAACTTTTTTTTACAAGGGCGTGGCTTTACTACTACTAGAATATTTGAAAAGCAGTTAAAGATAATAATACAAATAATAAAAAACCAGACCCAATAACACCAACAAAATGATTTCGTGTAAGAACTTCAAACATACAACATATAATAGAATATTTTAAGTACAATAGTACAGTTTAGAAACACCAACCACGCGCACCACCGTCATACGAGAATTATTAGAAATTTTAAATTTATGGATTTGGCACAACACACAATAGAACAAAAGGAGCACAGCACAGCACAACACAAAAACAAAAAATACAATACAATATATCGCAGCAACAAACAACAAAAGAATATCATATACTTAATGGTACAATAGTAATAACATACTGGAAGAAGAAGATTTTATTTATGGAATATTTTAGTTATGGAAAATTTGTTTATGCACAAAATTGAACATTGTCGATCCTAATACTAGATTTACATTATATAACACACGGGGATCTCATTCAATTATATAAATTGTATATGATGGATTTATCAACATTTCCAATCCACTGTCCACTGTCCCACTGGTCACAGCAAATAAACTCATCTCATCATATCCTAAATGGAACAAACTGTCCAACAATCTCTCGGTTAAACTCCTTATGGGTGATGATAATCCACCCACTCCACATTCCTCCAAATTCCATCACTACATAACATTCATAAAAATATCACCCTTCATTAAATATTGTAAACTTACAACCATCTTCTTTATAAAAATAGACTAGTCGAAGGACTTCTAAAATATAATCATCTTTGAGTGGTAAGTAAATTCATTCCAAAGTCTAAGTCTCTCTAAAATTTCGATGACATAATAATACTATACGAGTATAACAATTTATTTATCATACATGTTTGTTGGTGCTACGAGAAATATACAAAAATCACTTTCCCTGAAGCATATTTTAAGATCTGAAAATAGGTTGTAGTATCGTATCTGGTAGCTAGATCCAGGAAATGGTTAAACAATTTTTCCCTTCTACGAAAGTCTATAATGGCATGTATGTATTGTATTATTTCCAGAAATTCCGACATCCCTTACTCATTGAAAGATTGACATTGCTGTCTTAAAATCATGTGTGGTTTGCATGCGATATTCACAATTCTCGGGATGTATGTGGTATGTTAATATTGGTCCAATTCTCGCAAAGTATTGTAATATTGTATGAATGGAATAAGAATAGAATTGTTAAATATTATGTAAATTTTGTTGAGTTCACCTATGGGACAATGAAAGATTGTCAAAAGTACGAGTACTATAATTTAAATGTTAGCAAGAAGACTGCGCTTTAAGAAAGAAACACTTTCTATTCTTTTATGCGATAACTTATGACCTGATGCTGTGTTCAATGAAGCAAACATTCCACTGTCATTCAAGGAGGTTTACAAATTTCAAAATACATATACTTATATTTGGCACAAGGTTTTAACTTATACAGTGGTAATGTGGCTATACAAATTTTTATGAGTTTCAAGAGATTTCAATATTATAATCCTTTATATCCACCAAATCACAATTGCAAATATTATATACATTTTCTTAAGACAAAGTGTCAGATACAAAATGCTCGCAAACATTTGATATGATTTTTTGAAACTATTTATAATATGATGACTCAAAAAAAATGCAATTTTCCTATGGTTGCGCCATAAAAATGCACTAAAATTTGCCAAGAACTCAGAACTTAACTTTGAGTCAAAGGACTCAATGAAGAAGAACGTCAATAATTTAAAAAAAATATAGAAAAAGAAGAAAACCATAAGTAATAAAATAGAAAATACAATTTCATCAAACAATATTTTCATTTCCTATGAGTGGAAGAAGAGTGGTTGGTCGGTCTGTCGGTCGGTCGCATGCATCCCTAGAACCAATGAGCTCCTTCAATGTTATTTCCTGCCTGAATGCCTGACTCTCTCTCTCTCTCTCTCTCTCTCTCTCTGTCCTCTGCCTGATTTTCGGACCCACTAAATTTTGATGATGATGTCTCGTCATCTTGATGTTGTTGTTTGTCATATTCTCTTTTCTCTGTCATTTCTATTTCTATTTCATGTGCTTTTCTTTTGTTTTGTTGTATTTTCTTTGACTTTGGCGCTTTTCTTTAGACTGCGCCATCTTTATTTTTGTCGATTTTTCCTGCTTCTTTTGCTTCTTGTTCATCAGTTGTTGTTTTTGTTATTTTAATGGGTTTTTCTTTTCTTTTTTTTTTTTAATTTTTTGCATGCCTTTTCCTTGGAAGCATCAGCAGAACCGCATAACGTCGCCATGACGCGTCGCAAGTGAATTGAGTGGAAAATGTTTTTCTTATCTTTTTTTTTTTTCTGCAATTTTTCCCCTTTTACAATTTTCTTTTTTATTTCATTTTACTGTGAAATGGCGACGACGACAACGACAATGACAACGATGTCGGCGGCGGCATCCTTTACTTTCAATTTTTATTGCAGTTTTTCTTTAAGATTTTCTGTGTTTCGTACCTCTACTCTCCCTCTCCTCCCCTATGTCATTTTCATTCTTTTTTTTTTGTGTTCGTTGCGCATATTTTGCCTGATTTCGTAATTTGATGAAAATAAAATAATTTTCATTGACATGACTCTTTTTTCACGACAAATTATAATGAGAAAACAACAACGACTCATATTATTGTCCTAGGTTAGGGCATAATGACAAACAATTTCATTTCCCGCCACCTCCATGTCCATGGATCACAATGTCTACTCACTCACTTGTACTTATGTTTCCGAGAGTCAACTGAATATTTCTTTCTACCTAGCGCTTTTGTGTATTGTATGTACTTGTAATAGACAATGCTCCCGGTTATCCTACGCTTGTCATAATCTCAATGACTTAGTCAATAGTTTAGCAAAATTTCGAAAAAAAAAAATTGGTTACAACATTCCCAATTGATTCCCGATAAATGATGCCATAATCTATTCCAATCTATTCACGGACCAATAAACATGCCAATAGCTGAGTGTTTCACCTAAGAACCTGAAAATCCCAACATGAACAGTATGACATACACATACGAAAATGATAAAGAACTTTTCAATGACTTTTGTAAGAAGATATCGAAATTTCAAAAGAATCGCAAATGGTCTGATGTGGCAAGGCATACCATACATATGATCTAACATAATCATACATAAAACATCAGATTAGATTAAATAAAGAAATGTCTTGTTAAAATATTGTATATTGAAATTCTTGAATGAATTTGTTCACATAAAATGTGAAAAGTGAAATTTTGTTGCTTAAATTGTTTGATTGATCTGATTAATATAATTTTTTAATCTAAAGCAGGACTGTCCAACCAGCGGGCCAAGTAAAGTTTGAATGCGGGTCATGATGGTCCAATGGCCCAGACTCGCAGCTCAGCGTCAACTGAGATGAGAACAATTTTTTCAATGGGGCCCAGGGAACCAAAAACATTAATTAAAAAAAATCAGTATTATATACTTAATATTGATACGATCTGTAATATTTGATTTACCTTTTCAACCCAAATTTATCATTGTATATGGGGAGGTATAAGTCTCTTTCAGTACATAATTGGTAAAACTTCTGATTCAAAATTTTTTCACAGTTCTGCTTGAAACCGATAGACAGATGGTCCCGGATAGATGGACGTGCTAATATTAAGTTTACTATTGTAATTGAAATCTCCTACTTGAAGTGTTTTATAGACTAAGGAACAATGAAATATCATTTTAAAGCAGATCACAGGTCTTTTTTTCATTCTGTTCCCATAACATCGGTCTGTACATTGAAAACTATACTAGGAACTCTATATCAAATAATGGAAAGCTGTTGGAGTGCTTGGAGAAAACGCGCCAGAAGATATAAAGATACAAAATCTACAAGATTGAATAACATAACCGATGTTTTTAATAGAGCACTACATTCTTCTGATTAACTGTTATCTAGTGTCTGATTAAATGAACGACAAAAATTAAACAAAAAGATGATGGTCCCTCTTTTTGAATCCCCGGATTTTTCATAGATAAAAGCATATCTATGGATCATAATCTAACTGAAGATGTAAATGCTTATTCGGAAGAAGAGAACAAGACATATTTGGACTGAATATTGATTTAAGAGAAACAGAATGTGAAGAGAATTTAGGAAAAAATATATGTTTCTTATCTTCGTATTATTGAAAAACTTTTTTATTTGTGAACCGATGAAAAACGAAAAAATCGGTTAAGCCGTTTCTAAAATTAGCGTGCACAATGTCACAACCAAACAGAAACGGTTCATTTACGATTTTATTATAGGTACTAGCTGTGCCCCCGACTTCGTACTCGTGGTATTCGAAATATGTTTGTAATAGCGTGTATTTTGTTCTCTTTTTCCCTAATTATCAGATCTTCAATGTTGCCCCGCAGCTAAAGAGGAAACATTCGAAAATCAGCCAAAAAGTAGGCAACAGAATTGAAAATATGAATATCTTTTGATTTAGTTGGAAGATTTTGATCAAACAAACGCTTAATGTTACACGAAGCTTGCTACAATACACCAGTCAAAACCGCATTCAAATAGGTTAAGCCGTTTCTGAGATTAGCGTGCACATACACGAAAAGGCTTACGATTTTATATATAGATGATGCTATACATATATAAATTCGAAAATAATTGAACGATAGTGCAACGGAGGCGGTGATGTTGACGTATTCCAATCGATGAATATTTTTTTTTCCTCAGTCTAATGAACATTCATGTAAAATTTCAAGTTTCTAGCTTTATATTTAGAATTTAAGGCAAAATATTGGAATTTTATCCCATAGTGCACAAGTTTCTCAAGTGCAATCAAAAGAAAAAGTGGAAATTAATTCGACATTCGCTTGTCCATGGCCTTATCAAGGTTTAAAAGTTTAGTACATAGTACAAATTCGACATTGATATTAAACTTTGGGTTCTCGATTGTGTAGTTTGTGTAGTGACACACATCGGTTGATATCTTATCTTATATGCATTGACATAAGCAAGTTCTCTATTATACTGATTAGTTCCAATCATCATTCACACTACTACCATATACATATTTGCTAGTCACTTGCTCTATGAACTTTTCAAACTTAAATTTTGATCATTTAAGGAATTTATATTTTAAAGAAATTAATACAATATATCCGCAAACATTTTCATCATTATCATTGTGATGATGATGATGATGATGATCATGAAATGTGTGAACTTTAAAGTTGTGACAACAACAAACAACTTGGGGAAAAAGGTCGCCATCAGACATAGGAGAAGAAGGAAACCCTCCTCCTAGTCCAATGTTTCAAATGTTGTTTCTTCTTCTGTTTGAAAAGAAAAATAAACACATTAATAATAAAACAAGAAAAACTTAGTCTTCGAAGACTAAGAGAGGGAGAACGAAGGAGAGGAGAGGAGAGGCCATGAAAGTAACTAAAGAATATATTTGTGTACAATATATGCTACTCGTACATAGTAAAAGGAGCGCGCACAAGCAAATAAAGGAAGAAAAACTTTAAGGAAATTCTTAACTTTATGGTACATATACATATATGTACATACATAAATATCTAGTATCTATAGATACTGTACATGCCACACACATACACATGTATGAGTATATAGAAAATGTATATAAACATAAAAATATATAATGGTTTATATACTGTTGACGACAATAATGATGATAGTCATGATAATGATGATATTACATGCAGTATTGTATCTAAAAGCATCCACAGCATAATCACAGATACATAGAGGTATACATAATGAGAGAGAGGGAGAGAGAGAGAGAGAGAGAGATACCCTGAAGAAACCTGCCCAAAAGCCTTGAGTTATTCAAGCAAGAAATAAAAGTAAATAAAGTAAAGAGTAAATGAAGTGAAGTGAAGTGGAGAGAAACACAAGAGAGACTGAATAAGAACGAATGAATACTTAAATAAGAATGCAAGTGTTTGAATGAGAAAGCGATAATCACACATAGCTCCATACTCCACAGATACTTTGCCAATTCTTTTTCCATACAACATAACATTTATTTTGATTATTTTTCTTCTTTACAACTTTGCCATCATCTATTCTTCTTCCAATTCTCTACTTCCACTTCTATTTCCTTCCTACTTCTTTTCCTTTTTTTTTTCATCATTTCCCTAACCACACACTCACACTACAGCACACACAGTTATAATGATACTCATACATATGTAGATATGTAGATACTCTATTTGTATAAGCTTATACTAGTACAAGTATAAGTTATCCTTGTCAACAACAAAAACTGAACTGAATACTGCCGAAGATGCTCTCTTCTCCTCTCCTCTTAACTGTCTTTATAACAGTCTCTTGATCTATTTGTCTATCTGTCGCTCAGCCGGTCGGTCTATCATCTACATACATACATTGCCTTTTTATATCTATCTATCTATCTATCTGTCTATCTGTCTGTCTGTCTGTCTGCCTCTGTGTGTGATTGTCCATTTTTGCTATTTGTATCTTACTACTTTATAATACTTTGTTTCCGTAAATAAATCTATGTATATATCTATCTTGCTGTGTAGTGCGGAAAATGCTTGCTGCATTTCACATTAAAGGGGTTGAGTCTCTATCTATCTATCTGTCTGTCTGTCTGTCTTTCTATTTGTCTTTTATACTCATAGATACATAAATAACACACTATATACAGATAGATCCTTATATATACCTAACCATCACACACACACACACACACAAGGCAAATAGATTTTATTATGTTTTATATACATACATATGTTGTTGTTTTTGTTGTTGTTGCTGGCGCTCTTATTGCAAAATAAACTTTAATGGCTCAGGAAGTGCAAGATACACAAACACAACGGAAGATAAATACATAAATACATGCACTTGCATAACACTATATACATATACATAGATACATAGATACTTTATGTATCTATGCTAGTGCATGTGTGTATGACAAACAAAAACAAGTCCGTAAAAGTTTTGTTTCTTTTCTTTTCACATTTCATTATTTTTTCATTTTTTGTACACAAAACAAAAGAAAGAAAAATGAAAATGTGACTCTGGTGACTCTTCTGTTGACTCGAGTCAACTCGAGACTCGTTTGCAAGAGTTTTTCTTGGTCATAACCGGGTGTATCTATGTGTGTGTAGAAGTAGAATTATAAGAAGAAAGAACTGAACTGAACTGAATCGAAACTTGCTCAAACCTATGAGGATGATGAGGATGATGATGATGATTATGTACGAGGAGTATAAGGATGATGCTGATGCTTGGCTTTGGTGAAGAAGATAGTACATAGACACAAACACAAACACACACACACACACACACACACTGTCGTTGTTGTCATGCATTTGCTTGGTTGCTTGGTTGCTTTCTTTATTTCTTTATTCCATTTAATGCAGCTGCACCATCACCATGAGGATCTAAAAATCTCTTAAAGCCACCGAAGATGGAAATGGAAATGAAAAAGACAAAATACTAATACTAGTATTGTACTAGTTGGAGATACACAAAAAAGAAGATGCAGAAGAAGAAGAAGAACAACGATGACGAGACAATGATAAGGACACATAAAGTTTTAAGTAATTCACTGAACGAACATAAAAGAACAAAAAAGGGGCCAAGACAACAAGAATAGAACAGAACAAGTGAAACAGTGGGCGACAAAAAGGAAGGAAGTTAGGTAGGAGGTATGAAAGATGAAGGATGAATGATGCTACTAAATATTTTATATGGAATTATTATTATAAGAAAGAGAGAGCAGAGCAGAACAGAACAGTGCAAAGAAGAGCAAAGCAGAGCATAGAGTGCTAGGAAATAAATAAATGAGAGTGAACTGGGCGTCGTCGTCGTTGTTGTCGTCATCATATATTAAATTCAAAGCAGATTAAATAAAACTTAAAGTTTCCCATTGCAATAATAATACTGTATGTACTTATTACAATACGGACTTAAGTTATGTATATTTATTGTATAAGATACTTACTAGAATATCTACCACATAAACTCTAATTTTGGGATATTTCCTCATCTATAATCAAATTGATGAACGAATAAACATTAAATTTTTATGACTTGAGACCAAATTCGGCGCCTACTATATGGTACTTCAGAAGAGCATATAGGACTTATAGGACAGGGCACAAACTCTCTATGGGATCGAACAATTGTCCCAATATTATTACTATATATTCTCCCATCGTAGAGCTCCACCTTCACATGCTTCTGAGTTTTTTTTTTCCACATTCACCACTCACATGATAAAAACTTGAGACAACAATGGGGTGTACTAATTAAAATATCGAGGTATAAAGAACAAAACTCATATTTTTACTATTCTGTAACAATGTAATGGAAAATTTTATACATCTTGGACTGAATAGAAAATTATGAAAAAAAAAAATGCCAGGTATTCCTTTAGCAAAACATAAATTGGGCGAGATATTAAGAAATAAGTACCATTTTTTTAATTTTGATCCAAAATTCCTTGTTTTTTTATATCAGTACACATTCTCAGGAGTATTTTCTATCAAATTGTGAACATGGGTACTGCAAATATTATTTCATTTATGCTGCATTATACCCTAAAAGTAAATCTATCATAGTGGGCGCCTCATCCTTCTCCAATGGACCAGATATTCGCTCGAATTGAGGTGTGGGCTTTAAACTGGCCACTCCTTTAACTAAAATAATGATTTTTACACCTAAATCGGGATTTAACGCACAGTATGCGGTTGGATAATCTCTTCATGCTTGGGATTCGGAATGGCACCCACAAATTTGTTTAAAAAATGCATATGATGGCTTGTCACTTATTTTTTAAGACCCTATATTCTGTATAGCGGAATAATTCTTTCTTAATTATATTTTCACCTGGAATTTGGGAATCGACTAGATATGAATCTTTGGAATCCTCTAACCAGGACGCTTCCAGAAATAAGTAGGGGTGTTAACAAGCAAAGTATAGCCTGGATAGTTGTGATGGGAGCTCTGCCACAACTCAATGTACATAAATGCTACAGACCCGTTACTGCTTTGCACAGGTGCATTAGACAGTCATTTCCCATTTCCATTTCTTCACCGGTTTCATCATTCTGGATGACTGTTTGCGTTTCTTGTTCTACGACCTACATAAGAAGTCTCTCACTCTTGGGATAAATGATTTAAACAACTTTTATTTCATTTATTCAAAACATACTTTGCAGTATATTGAAAACCGTATGAAAATCCGTTGCATGGTTTAGAAATAATCAGTATCCAAACTTTCTATATTTTCGACTTTGCTTATACTATGTAATGGTGAAGAATTTGAAGATATCACATCAATTGTAATAAGAAAACAAACTGTGTACAAACTGGGTGTTAGTACATAGAGAATCAAACCAAAGTTCTTATCACTGCATTCCGGGATCATATTATCAGTCAGCAGAGTGAATGATGGATGATAACAGTCGGTAGGTAAATGAGGTCTAAAAAACATAACCTATATTGATTTTAAAATGAAATAAAATATTCAGGATAAATGAATTCAGAGAATCTTTTACAATACCAATTGTGCTTTCCATATCTTTTTGCTGTTTTCGTGTTTTCTTTTTCAATCATTATGTATGTAATCAACTCAAGAGATAAACCGAACCGAATGTCAAGTCAGCATGAAATATTATGCTTAATAAAGCATTCTGAATGAATTTCAACACACACACACACACACTCTCCCAGTCATTCACTCACAATATACAGAAATTTCAGAATTTAAGAGTCCACAAATATTGTTGCTAAGTAGTGCAATGCTGACTGAATGAAATGAAAAGAAAGGAAAGATATAATATCTACCATATATAATATTGTAGAATAAAATTCATTAGTAAGGCAAAACTAACCAAACAACCAAGTGATTTCATATCATGACAGTACAAAAAAAAAATAAATAAATAAATTAGAGTTTTCAAAAGTAATCGGAACCACCAAACGAAAAGAGACATAAAAATAAATAAATTAAAGGCGTCGCGACTTTCTCGGATTTCACCCCTTTTAAAATTATAACATATTGTATTTCTTCTTTTTCTTAATGATTTCTTTTTTTTTCGTTTCATACTACGAAACCGATCGAATTTCAAACTTCAGTCACAGATACGCAAAACCAACAAAATAAATAAATAAATCAGCGACATTTTAGTAAGCAAACTTATTGAAAGAAAGATGATTATGATGATGATGATGATGATTGAACTTGGAAAATGTCGATAAAAGTTCACTATACATTAAGTGCCCCCATAAATCACCTTCAATACATTATCATTTGCAATACAAAGTGTTACGAGTTGAACAAATAGGAAAAATCTTAAATAAAGCAAATATTTGCCAAGAATTCGTACGGAACGACAATTATATCGAAGCAGTGTTTGGCAGAAGTTTCTGTGTCAAGTCGTTACAGTTGATGAAACCTGTATCCATTATTCCATAGTATTCCATATTCCAGACAGCAAGCGACAATCAAAACAATGGACGGTCCCATTGGCCGGACTTTTTCCAGTAAGGATTTACTACAGTAAATTATTGGATCGAACTGGTAAAAAAATTGAAAGAGACAAGGCAAAATTTTGCTAAGAAAAAGCGCTGTTTAACCACGATAACGCACTAGCACATTCATTCAAAATGGTACCCTGTGACTTCTTTCTTTTCCTCAAAAAACTTAAACAAGGATGTTATCTCCGAGAAAGAAGGCTAGGCTAGAATGGTTTAATGAAATGACAAAAACTTTGGGAAAAGTGTATTTCTTCTTTTTTGCCTCTTTATTCCTCCTAATAGAGGTACTTATTGATCCACTCTTGTACCATCTACATTTAGGGGTAACAAAAATAGCGAATCAACTGACAGATAATCTGATGGATATACCCGGATCACGTTAGTATAGTTTGAGTGACTTCAATACTTGTAAGTACCATGTATGTTCATATTATAAAAATGAACTAAAACATCTAGAGATGACAATAATTTCTTTGAACTGCCTGTGGTCGCATCCAGAAAGAAATCCTTTCATAGCGGTTTCTGCTAGCATCCTAACATTTGAATTTGAATAGACTATAATTCCGCCTATGCAATCCACATATACATCGTAACATTAGGTAACAGGCCTCTGGGTATTTTTTTTAGTATTTCAGGTCTCATCTGGACAATCTGCAACGATAGTGAGTTGAATATATAATATGTGTGATGCCAACCAAAAAATGATAATGAAATCAGGCTTCGTCGTAGTAGTACTACGAAGATCTTAGCCTAGACAAAAGTTTTCTTCACCACCATTTTTATCCCAATTGACCCAGTAAGACAGCTATCTAATCTAATCTTATAAAAGATTATCATTCAGGCTCGTATTAATGAGTGAATTGGATAATCTGTAAAATATCCGACTGACTTATTTGCCAATATTCATCGTTAGTATCATCACATTATTTGATGTTTCATTTCAAAACAGTTCAGTGATCTGCAGGTGTTTATAAATTTTATAATTATAGATGGAAATCAAATCAAAACCTTGATGAAAAATTCTCGCCTGGATCAATCACACATAGTAGTAACATAATTATGTAGCCAATCATGTAGCAAAGAGTCTAGTCTAGCATATATTATCAGAAAATTGAAGCGATCAATGAAAAATACTCCATAAAGCTGCCATACAAAATAGTGCTAAATGGTGTATCCAAACTGGCTAAAATTGGTCTATAGCGCTTCCTCCTGGAACATCCAATCAACTGTTGTAAATACACAGATTCGACTGACTGATTATATAAACATATATATTACGACCTAAAATATATATGGCGTTGTGATGCCCTGAAATTGATTTCATTTAAACTTTCTCTAAGTTTATCTAAAGGATGCGTTTTTTTTTTCAAAATATTGTAGAAATGCCCCTATACATTTTTTAATGTCTGTGCTTTTTGGACAAGTTCTACATTTCTTCAAATAGAGTGCGTTGGTGGGTGTGAGATATGGTATGATAAGTATCGTTTCAATCCACCGACCTAAGAAACGAAATTTTTATATCATTTCAACTAAAATTGTTTGTAGAATTTTAAGTTATTTTCAATTCGTTGCATGTTTGTTGGCACCAAATCAAAATGCTATCCATCATCCTCCACCTCCTCCTTATAATGTTTCCCAAAATCCCATTTTCCATCTTCCATCTCCTCCTCCTATCCGCAAACCACAATTCCTCAAAATAAACAAAACAAAAAAAAAACCAAACATACATACTCGTACATAAATTTGTGTACAACAATTTCATTGCAACTGATCGATTTGCCTTGCCAAAAAAAAATACGTAATCAAATTAAAGATTATATAGAATAATAAGAGAACAAAGCAAAGCAAAAAAGGAAACAAAGGAAGGTGGCAATACAACAAAAAAATAAAAAGCAATTTACAGGTGAGGTGATTTTTGATGATGCGCGATGCTGTTTTCTTCTTTGATTTCTAATTTACTAGTATACCTATTTTCGCTTGAAAACAATACAACAATCATCAGTGATCACAATGCCAGAGGAATGAAAAGTTTAGACGCCATCAACCTATATATGTATATACCTACAAAATATGTACTTATATTGTATATAGATACTCATTATAAAATAGGAAAATGCAAGGACAGGGGACAGGGAAACTATTCAAATTCTATCATACAAATATTATATGTTATAGATAGATTACACATTTTGTGCTTTTTTTTTTATATGTATGTATGTATGCATGAGTGTGTGTTTGTCTATGGAGATTTCTACTGAAATAATACGATTAAAATCATTTCACTTTTAATTATGTTGTTCATTTGTTAGTAATATTGTTTGTACTCATTAACTAATATATTTTGTGACTCCCTTCCTTCCTCTCCCCACAAATTCCATTCCATTCCATTCCATTGAGTCCTGCCTTAGTTCTACTATACATATACTAGCACTAGCTACTACATACTTTGTAGTATTATATTCGTACTATGTTATGGTAAATTATATTTCCCAGAATCGTTTCCGTCCGTTTTTATTGTGTTTTATTAAAGTTTATGGCGCTAGGTGATGTTGATAATGATCATAATGATACCGATGATGATGATGTTCATATTTATTAAATTCTAAAAATAAAACAAACTGAAAATGGACGAGGGTACAAAAAAAATTGTCGTTGTCATCATCATCATTCATTCATTTTTTTTATTATTATTTATTAAAATATTTACAACTACATAGTCAGATAGATAGATAGATACATTGTATATGCCATACACACACACACACGAATGAATACAATTTATATTTATATAACAATTAATGTCACAACGCGAAACAAAATGACAGTTGTCATGATAACAAACAAACAAAAAAATAATAATTGGAAAACAATATAAAACAGAAAACAGACAAAAATAAACACACATTTATAAATCACCTAAACTATGAGTTAGTGAGTGAGTGAATCAATAGGTTAATATGGTCAGAGAACCCATAAAGTAACAAGACAACAAAGAGATACAACGAATGAGCCATGTCCAATCAACCATCAATAGCATTTTATGTAATCTTGTGCACTTGAATGGGTCTATAGTCTATTCATCCAAGTCTCCCCGCCTATCTCTATCCACAAATTATATTCCTTTAAGTTTTTCAATCAGAAATCTTTCATTTTATATACATAGTATGTACATCTGTTTTTTTTTCTTTCAATCATCATCATCATCACATGTCAACTAGAAAAAACTAGTTAGACTTTGTTAGTTATTTTTTTAAGTCGATCCAAAAGACCATCAAAAAATTACAGCCAAGTTCCGTACCTAAAGGGTGCTAACGGGACCCTAATACTAAGCTTCCGCCGCCGCCCGTCCGTCCGTCTGACTACGATGTATCTCATGCACCGTAATACATAGACAGTTGATCAATGTTGATATGCCGTATGAATACTGATTCTAACCTAAACATAATTCATATTTGGAGAATGAGCTTTTTGTCAATTTGGAATTGCTCGAGCATTGAGTTATTGAATACATAATTCATTTGTACGATGGAACGTACGGAACCCTCCGTGTGCGAGTCCGACTCACACTTGACTGCTTCTTTTAATATCTTTTGTCCCTTTGTTCCCGCTTTTTTGTGGTCGATCTGTCCTGTTTTGTGATAGATAGCTGGATTGTAGTACAATATTATGAACCCATATTTACTTACGTACATAGTACATTTTACAATAAATTTATAGACACAAATCGTCTGTCAGTAACTCATAGTATAGTATAGTATGATGAAGATAGACAGATAGACAGACATGAATTAGTAGTTTGACATTACACATTTCCGACCATAGAAATTTAACAAAAAATCGAGTGAATGATTTGTTTGTAAAACTTCTTCTCTAAATTCATTCAAATATCAAATCAGAATATCGAATATATTCAATTAAAAGACGATTATGATTATACCAATAGAATTAGTAGTATGTAAGGAACGACTTCGATCCAATCTGAGAACACCTTGACATAATAACCAGTAAAAATGCCAGGTCCCATTTTTTAATCTAACAATTTTTAATATTCAGAGCTGAAAATTATCACAATTTCCTCTTCAGAAGCTCCAAAAATAGTACATGCAGAGTGGATTTTATTTTTAAGATCTCTCAACTCAATTAATTATTTATTCCCATCTTGTAATCCTTAAAATCTTTATGGAACCTTATATACATACAATACAATACAATACATTAGTCAACAGAATGATAATATGGTATAGTAGAGATGAGCTAAACAGTGACACATTGATTCTAAACTGTGATTGAATCATAGTCATTTGAAGGGATTGATTGGTAATCACAGTTTAGGGAGTCACAGTTTAGGGAGTCACAGTTTAGGGAGTCACAGTTTAGAATCACTGTGTCACTATTAAGCTCATCTCTAAAATATAGTGACTATTTATTTTGTGATTTCATGCTATTAAAAATCCATTAGCTTAATGAACAATATGAATGAATTTTCCACACTCTCGTTCAATTCAATCCTTTATTTAATGACTACTCTATCTTTTTCTCTATCTTTTTAGATTTCACTATTTCACATTCATCATCAAGTTATGTAATGTTATAGTATGTATAATATTGGGTTGGTGGAAAAGTAACTACCGAAAATCCGAATTGCTACATTTCTCGAATGCTGGGAAAATTACCTAATTTTGTTGTTGTTGTTATTGTAGTGTGTGAAATTGGTCACTCTACCCAGTCATCTTCGATTTGCTTTCTCTTTTTTTTTGTTGCGAGCCAACATTTTTTAAAAGATTTTAATAAAATAATTATCAGGAATGCAAAAGGGAGCTACTAGAACTATTTGCATACATTGCTAAATGCTTCTAAATCACGTATTTTTCTCAAATTTTTAGTTTTTATTCGGTCTGGTCGGCCTTGCACCGAAAATGTGGACCAAATTATTGAAAGAGTGGAGAATGACCGGTACATAAGTACTCGTGACATCGCTAAGGATATTAGTATCCACCATACGACAGTTTTAGACCATTTAAAAAAGGCCGGCTATGCAAAAAATCTGGATGTTTGGGTACCACACAATTTGACAGGAAAAAATCTTATTGATCACATATAAATTGGCGAAATTTTACTGAAACTGAATGATTTGCAACCTTTTCTATCCAAATTGTTAACTGGCGATGAAAAATCGGTAACAAACGACAATAATGTGAGAAAAAAGTCATGGTCTAAACAAGGTGAGCCTGCCCAAACTATTGCAAAGCCGATGCTAACTACGAGGAAACTGTTGCTGTGCATTTGGTGGGCTTGCAAAGGTCATGTGCATTATGAGTTGCATGGTGAGTTGTTGAAGAGGAAAAACGACAACACTATGCCACACACATCTTTGATGACTTGGCAAAAATTGAGGGAACTCGTCTGGGAAGTGTTAATGCACCCACCATATAGTCCGGACCTCGCATCATTTGATTACCTTTTATTTCGCTCCATGCAGAATTATCTTGATGGCGTAACTGCGAAACGGTATTGCGCAAGTTTTTTGATTATGGTTTTACCCGAAAGATGTCAACAATGGAAAATATTTGATGAAATAACGTTCTCATATATAAGCAGATTATAAAACCCACGTGGACTTATGGCATCCAAATGTGAGGCACAGCATCGGCATTACACATAAGAAAGATTCATATAATGCTTTTTCCACCAACCCAATATATACAATAGTTGTATTTAGATTTATACTAATAAACTATTCGGAATTTAAACAACTTCCTGGTTTGCCATCTTCTCGTAATTGGGAGTCTCATCATTGGGTGCAAATACTCTGATAACAATGAGACCGGCGGAAGTCTAGGCTATCCATGCCGATAAAGTCTTCAAACCAAATATTACAATGGGCCTTAAGGATTCTGGTGAGCTGCCAGTCTCTTCTTTTCTATCCTATCCTATCCTATGCTATCCAATTTTAAAAATGTATTCACATATATGTGATTGGTATAAATTGCAATGATTTTAAATTCAATTTTCCATGTTTAACCAAAAAGAAGCTGCTTCTCATAATCTCTCCGACGACTATTTTAGTGACATAGTGACAATATTAAATGATATACAGATATATAATTTCACAATTTCTTTGTCTCATGATAAGGGATTATTTACTGTTCTGTTTCCGTTTTTTCATTATAAACTAAGAAGAGATAAAGATATCATCTTCTATCTACAATGTCTGTGTATCTCTATTTCTATTTCTGTTTTTTTTTTTTGTTAATAAAATAAGATATCAACTTGCAAATTCATTTTATTCATGAAAACAAATAAAATTGTGTAGGTTAACAAAACAGAACATAACAAAACAGAACAGAACAGAAGAGAAGACAACACAGAGGACGGAGATGGATGAGAAGATGATTTGAAATTTTGCATCTAGGACAAAAGCACAAGTATAAGATACAATGACAAGACCAGATAAGATTGACACACTAAAACAAAAAAAACAATATTGAGATACTAGATACAAAGAACAACAACAAGTATAAAATGATGAAAATATTATGCAAGACACAATAGAAGCAAAAAGACAGTAAGCCGACATGATAGACAATAAAGATATTGAAACAGGACAGAACAGAACAGAACAGAACAAGACAGAACAGGACAGGAGAGAATGAACAGAAAGACAACTCACATTTCAGTTGAAAAGACAAATACATAATAATAATTTGTTACTTTATTTAGCATGTTCATAACAGATACAATATCCCCCCGTTTCTCTCTCTCTCTCTCTATCTCTCTGTAAGCAGACAAAGTTGAATGTATTCTACGAAAATAAACTGAATGAAAACTGCGCCATATTCTTCTAGTAGTATTACTGTATTTATTTCTTATCAATTTTCATTCAATGCTGTACGAGTTTATAGTACAGTAACAGATAAACAAACATGTGTGTTTTTGTAAAAGATATAATTTTATTTTCTTATCTCATTTCAAATTGCAAATACTAACAAAGAATGTAGTATCCAAGTACAAGGTAGTACTAGATTGAGTTGGACAGGGGAAAAAGAAAAAATTGAATGTGATGCATATTCAAACATTTCTGAGAAATGAGAAATAATGGGATTCTATCAGTAGAAGAATCTGACATGGAATCTGTGTTTCTATGGATTCCTAGAATTTATTAATGATTATCGTATAACGAACGGTATTGAAATATTTTAAATATCTGTATTCCACTCTTCATTCAAGAAAATAGTGAATGAGTGAAGTGAGTGAAATTAATATGAATAATGATGATGATGATGATCATGGGTGGATGTGATAGTTTTCCTTTTCAATTCTACTCAACATAAATTCCAGAAAATATGAAAAAAGAGCAAGAGAACACTCCACACACACTAGAAACTAATAAAATGTTATTGGATTTTCAGTTACAAAATAAAATTGCATTTTTTTCCTTATTCCTTATTCTTCTTCCTTTCCATCATCATACTTAATAATATCACAGGCATCAATAATACTCGTATGGCAGTATGTTTGCATAGAATTGAAATTGGTTTCAGTAGCTCATTCATTGGGTGGACAGGCGTAGAGTTCTTCTGGTCAATTATTATTCTACATAAGTAGATGGCAAAAGATTTTGGTTGCTATGAAACTTGGCTCCCATTTCAACAAGCTTCAATAATTTTAAGCAATATTTCTTAAGGAATTTTAAGCAACACGACCAAAATCATTAAATGTTCACCATTCCAACTCCGGTAGACTCGGGATATGTGAAATGAATCACATAAATTTAAATGAAATATGAAAAATATTTAATTAGTTCTGGGGACTCTGAAATTTAACATTTTCCAATCAACTGGATTTGTAATCAATTAAGGATATCTATGGGGTTATTTCAACTTGTTTTGAATCTTAAATCTTAAATTAATAGTACAAGGTTATTTTTCAATTTTCGGTCAAACGATGGTCCCTGATCAAGTCAAGTCAAAAAATACCTATACTTATATCATATGGCATCATGGATGGATGGATGGATGGATGGATGCCATAGATGAAATATACAATACAAATGACTTACCTATGAATCGGTGATGCGCCT
The DNA here is from genome assembly GCA_037043315.1 of Amiota communis. Lineage (NCBI taxonomy): Eukaryota > Metazoa > Arthropoda > Insecta > Diptera > Drosophilidae > Amiota > Amiota communis. The sequence goes on from JBAMAV010001051.1 coordinate 373,114, forward strand.
GTTGGCAAACGTTGTTGATAAGCTGACATATTTGCGGCAACTGCTGCTGCCTGCTGTTGCTGTTGCTGCTGCTGCTGTTGTTGTTGCTGATGATGATGATGTTGCTGCTGCTGTTGTTGTTGTTGATGATGATGGTGATGATTAGAACTTTGTTGCTGCTGTTGTTGTTTTTGAGAATGATGAATCTGTTGTTGTTGCTGCTGCTGTTGTTGTTGCTGTTGTAAATGATGTTGGTGTTGCGTTTGTAATTGTTGTTGTTGTTGTTGCTGCTGCTGTTGTTGTTGGTGATGATGGTGATGATGGGACGTTGGTCCATTATCATGCGTATGTGCCGTTGTTGCTGTTGTTGTTGTTGCCGACGACGATGGCGACGGCGTTGATGTTGACAAAGCGTGGTGTTGTTGTTGCTGCTGCTGCTGTTGTTGTTGCTGCTGCTGCTGTTGCTGATGCTGTTGCTGTTGCTGATGATGATGATGATTTGCAAGACGCTGTTGATGTTGCAAATGTTGCTGATGTAAATGATGATGATGCTGCTGCTGCTGTTGTTGTTGTTGCTGCTGCTGCTGCTGTTGATGACGATGTTGTTGCTGCAATTGATGTTGTTGCTGCTGTTGCAATTGATGTTGATGTTGTTGCTGTTGTTGGACACTAACACCACCGCCACCACCACCACCACCGCTTGATCCTCCTCCTCCTCCACCACCTGTAGTTGCTGCTGTTGTATTATTGATGTTGCTGCTGTTATTATTGTTACTACTGTTGCTGCTGCTGCCGCCGTTACTGCTGTTGTTGTTGTTGCTGCTGCTGCTACCACTACTATTATTATTGTTGCTGTTGTTGCTGTTATTGTTGTTGTTGTTGTTACTGCTGCTACTGTTGCTGTTATTGCTGCTGCTGTTGTTGTTTGTGGGCGGCGGATGAGCACCGACCTGCACTGAAGAAGAGCGTATAGCTGCTTCCATTTCATGCCGAAGAAATATTTTTGCACTTGTCGTTGTCGTTGTTGTTTGTGTTTGTGTTGCTGCTGCTATTGTTATTGGAATTGGAATTGTTATTGTTGTTGCTACTACTGCTACTGCTACTGTTGCTGGTCAATATGTTGCTGGTAGTTGAATTCTCACTTTGAAATTTCCACATTATTTTCAAACATGAACACAGAACAACACACAAAATCAACTAAGTATTTTCTCCACTTTTCAAATTTCTGTCTCTCTCTCTCTCTCTCTAAATTTCTCCGTTTTCTTCCATTCCTTCTTTGAGATAGAAAGACACAAAGCAGACAAACAGACAAGACAGTTGATGTTCTTCAATCTCAATCTCAATCTGAATCTGAATTTCAATATTCTTCGATCCTTTTTTGTTTTGTTTTTTTTTTTTTTTTTTTTTTTGATATTGTGTTTGTGACTTGATCAGTCAGTTCAGTCACTCATTTGTTGTTTATCCTTTGAATTCCTTGTTAGAATTTGGAATTTTATCTATATTTATATTTAATTTCCTTTTCTTCTGTGACGACGACGATGATGACGACGCCGATAATGACGGACAACATCAACAACAACAACAGCAAATAAAATATAAAATTTTCAGGCGCATTTCATTTTTCCATTATGCAATTGAGAAGCTGATGATGATGAGGGAGTTGTTGCACATGTTTTTTTATTTTCAATTTTAATTTAATTTTTTTTTTTTTAATATTTTTTTTTTAATTTAATTATTGTTATAGTTGTTGTTGTTGTTGTTATTGTTGTTGCAGCAGCTTCAGATTCTGAATAATTGTTGTTGTTTTCTTTTTTTTTTATGAATTTCTTATTTTTGTTTTTATTGTTTTTCTATTTAATATTTAAACAATTTTTTATTCTAAAATAATTTTATTTTTTTTTTTCTTCTTTATTTTATCTTTCTTTCTTTTTTTTTCTATATTTTTCTGATTTATCTTATCTTTTTGCTTTTTTTCATTTCATTTATTTGCTGCACAAAGAAAACACACACAAATAAAAATTACACAGGTTTCTTGCAAATTTTCTTTTCTTGACTTTTTCCTTAAATTTTCTTTTTTGCTTTTCCTTTATAACTTCGTATTGATTTTTTTTTTTATTTTCTATTTGTATATTTTTTTTTATTGAACTAATTTAGTATAATTTCCTTTTTCCTGCACACAAAAAAAAACAAACAAGATTTTTTTTTTTGAATAAAAATTTATTAATATATTTATTTAATTTTATGTTTCTAATTTATTTTTTTTTTATTTATTTATGTTATAATTTTTTTTATTTTTTATTTATTTATTTAATCTTTCATGTTTCTTGTTCTCACTGAAAAAAATTTGGGTTTTCTTTTTTATTATTTGTTATTAATTTCTGGGTCTTCATCAATTTTTCATTTAATTTTTTTATTTCATTTCTTCCTTTTTTATGGAATTTTCATTTATTTTCCTAAATTTATTTTTATCACTTTTTTTTTAATTTGCAACAGCAAATTCTACACTTGTAATTTTAAAAAAAATTTTTTTTTTTTTATCTTCTTTTTTTTATTTATGAAATTAATTTTTTATTTTTTTTTTCTTATTATATACATAAAAATAATTGCTGCTTTTCTTGCAAATCAATTTTGTGTATAAAAAATATTCTGTAAAAAAAAAAACAAAACAAAATTAATTTTTATATTTAGGAACCAAAACAAAAAAATATATTATTTTTGGACATTTTTCACAGCAACAAAAAAAAATAATCTATACACAAAAAACACCAAAACACACACACAAAAATATTTATATATACATATGTATATATTTATTCATATATAATTTAATTTAAAAAAAAAAAAAAAAAAAAAAATTCATCAATACTTTTACAAGCACGCGTTTCACATATCCTTTGGATTGGCAATATTTTTGGAAATTGGATTTTGATTTTGATTTATCTTTTTGTTTTTGTTTTTATTTATTTTTTATTTTTAGTTTTCATTTTCCACATCAAGGATATGAACAGGAATTACATATATGGATGTTATACTTAGTAACTGTTCGGATCAGTTGAGTTGAGCTGACTGGAGTTGACGTGAGTTCACTATGTTTACAGTTAGAGTCTCTCTATATTATTTATTATCACTGCCGTCTTTGCCGCCGTTTGTTTTAAGACTGATTTCAATTCTTTCGATGTGCGTTCATCACTCGATTGCTTTCTTCATTTTCATATTCATTCAATCGTTCGTTCGTTCGTTTGTTCCTTACTCATTTTGTTCCTACTCGTGCATTCGTTTATTCATTCGTTTCATACTACGTACTACCTAGTTAGTTGCCGTTAATTTCTTTACACTTTACATTTACTGTTCATTTGTTTTTTGTTTTACTTTTCTTTCAATTTGGTATGATTTATTTTTCTGTTTTGTTTTGTGTTTTTTTTTTTATTTTTTTACTAAAAAAGTTGTCGATAACAACGCTTTTCCATCACCATTATGATGATGATAATAATTCAATTCTAATGATGTTGATGATGATGATCTTATACTAAATAAAGTATCTAATATTAAATCAAAAAGTATCTCTTGCATAATATTCTTTTAACCAATTTCATTGCATTGTCCCAAGTGAAAAGAAAAAACAAAATCTGAAAATAGAAGGAAAAAAGATACATTAATTCCATGTAGTCAACAAACAAATCATTTTAAACAATTTGGAAAAATAAATAGACATACTTATGGGTAGATAGATAGATAGATAGATGTACATACATACATATGTATAGTTAGAATATTATAAGATTCGGAAGCACCGCAATTGGGCTGCAGGAGTATCACCCTCAGGGAGAAAGTGAAGTGGGTCAATCATCCATCCATTGGTCAATAATCTATGTGGTATAACATTGGCAGCCCCATGCGAACCATGTTCATAGAACATCCACATGTGACTGTAATAGAAACATTCAATTTGATATGATCAAAAATTGGATGTACGCAAGTAGCTCTACGCTCCAACCGGATTGAAAAGTAATTACATATGTAAGTATATGTATGAGAGCATTGCACGAGTCAACACTACTCAAAAACGTGTTCTACACGCACACTATCATAAGTCGCACTGCTCCTCTAGAACACTATGAAATAAATTCCTGTGCCTTTGCGTATCAATAAACTAGCCGATAGTAAACTTTTATGACAGTATGATACCGAGTCATAGCCGAACCCACCAGACGACAGTGCATTCATTATCATGTTATCAACAATGAACACATTTTGACTATCAACAAAGAACACAGTTTGAGTGGCATTGTATTTTTATTGTACTTATACTCTTTATAAGTTTGTCATAGTATAATGTGAGTTTGTATGGGAGGTACCCCTGCTGGTACCTAGGATCATAAAATTTGCATGGCTGACGGATATGGAATTGAAACTTATAGTCTACCAAATTTCAGTTCAATAAGTCAAAAAACAAAACATTAATTTAAAAGGGTGTTGGTATGGGAGGTGAAGAGATTTGCTAGAGGTAACCCTAGGCAATGTTCTTTAAAATGAAACGGAGAGCAATGTTTGAAGTTTAGAAAAGCAGTAAAGCGAAACAGATAAATCTTTATTAATTTATTAAGTAATAGAGTACTCATAGAATACTAGCTACTTACTAAAGCCTACGACTCTAAATCTTTAAATTCAAGTAATAAATTCTCAAGAAGAGAAATAAGAATATATAGAGTCCAAGGCGGTAGTCAGTTTGAGCTGAGAGCGCTTGATATGAGAGTAACGTCCTATAACATCCAACTTGTCAGTTTTCTCATGTTAATAAGTGAGAAACATGAATCCGCAGTGTAGTTAAGTAGACAATGTGCTTCAAAAGCGAGCAGAAAACAAAATCGCAGCGCAGAGGGCCAAAAAAATTTCCGTTTCTTCTCTGTTGGCACTTCGGACGCATCTTGGCTGCATTCAAACTTCAATCCGGCCACAAGTTGCGCAGCCCTGATTTAGAGCAAAAATTCCTGACAAATTGCCTTGAGACCAAGGCTGTGCGAAAACTAGATAAACATACATATATGCGTCTAAAATACATTTAAAGTATAGGAAAAGTCCAGACATACATACAAATCCAGGTATAATCCCCTACAACTTCTTTCGGTTCTCAATCATCATGGATAAGCAACTCATTATGGCCGATTGACTTCAATAAAACTGGATGTGTCTAGTGAACAATCTCGTATTTCAATTACATTTATATAAACTATCCATTCTCAAGTTAAGAGTTTACAAGAGTTTAAGAGATCAATTACACTACTTCTCAAACCTTGGATCATCAGTTTAGTTGTGTTATGTTAATTTGAGTAAAGATCTCAAGTTCTGCTGTTGTCATGGATAGTGTTAACATATAGTACTACATGAACATACATGTAGCCATGACAAAAAGGTCAATGGAGACTAGTACACACTAACTTACTATACTAAGTATGTATTTTTAACAGAGCTTAATAATCAAGAATTTAAGACTGTAATCAACCTTACACGTATGTATGTCTGTATCTGTGTTACAAGTACAAATTTCACATTACTTACAATCAGATCATGATAGTTGCTTTGAATACCCCCCATATATACACATAAATACATAGGTATTTATTATTGTATATTTTGCAATTGCAAACATATTGTTATACGAGTATAGCCTGTAATCTTCAAAGTACAATATTTGAAAGAATATTTCTCGGTAGAGTGATGTTTGCACTGGGCAACAGATGTGCTATCCCAAATCACCAGTTTGGGTTTAGACATGGACATGGTACCTTTGAACATATTCACCGCATTGTCAATGCCACAGACTTATGAAAAGAAAATATACTGTTCAGATGTGTTCCTTGACGTGGAGCAGGCTTTTGATCGGGTATTGCATGATGGACTGCTTTGGAAAATTAAGTCTCTCCTCTCTGCCCAATTATTCTATATCCTCAGATCATACCTACAAAATCGATCGTTTTTGGTTAAAGTTCGTGATGAGAGGTCTTCAATTCGGAAAATTCAAGCTGGTGTTCCGCAGGGCAGTGTCCTAGGGCCAGTCCTCTACACGCTATTTACATGGGATATGCCTATGCCAACGCCAAGTGTTGCAAACACCCTCGCTGCCACTTATGCGGACGACACATGTAATCTCGCTGTTGCCACCTCCCAAAAACCTCTTGATATATTTGATGCCTGGTCTAAGCAAGAATGTGTATATTATTACAGCTACTTGCAGAAAACAAGTTGAACATCCGACCTGGCAGTACTTTGAATCTGTCTGCCAAGGTTACGATCTATAAGGCCATAGTTATACCAACATTCAATTATGGCATCCAGCTCTGAGGACTTTCAGCAAAGTCAAGAATTAACCGAGTCCAGGTCAGAACAAAACTCTTCTCAACATAACGTGTGCCACCCCTGGTATGTCAGGAGAATATCAATACATCGTGACATAGGAATTTTATCAGTTAATGAACAAATTAACCATCATACCAGTCGATACAATGAAGCTCTGTATGTGCATGTCAATTCTCTCAGTGAATATCATCATCATAATACAGAAAGAAAAGAGCGAATAGTGCAACACTTGTGTGCGCACTGAGATATCAATAAATGAGAAGAATAACCAGAAAAAGGCTAACATGGGCTATGCCGAAGATGTAATACTTTTCACGCTCCTCCGGGTTGCATCCCACCATCCTTTCTTAGCATTACATCATTTTGAGTGGCAATTTTATTGTACTTTTATTCTTTATAAGTTTGTTATTTAATTTGGGTTTGTATGGGAAGTACCCCTCCTGGTAACCCTAGGATTTAAAGGGGGTTTGTTTGGGAGGTACCCGATTTGGCTTCATGACAAACTTATAATAATATTCACTCCCGTGAAGAGTATAAAAAAGGGAAATAGCTTCTTTGTATTTTTAGTAACACTCAATAAGCCCCGAGGCTAATGTTCTTTCTCCCCTTTACTAAGAAAATGTGAAAAAAAAAAAAACATTTTCTCATTAAATTTACTTGATGGGATTTTTCAAATATTTTTCCTATAACTTACTGCGTAACACATATCGAAATTACTAAGCAGTTTTTCTAGTTGAAAACCATGCTTGTGTTATTGTCCTTTATTTCTCTATATGTCTAAAAAGTACATTAGAATTTAACATGTTATAGAAATTATAATGTCCAATTTAGAGGTGGAGAACTATCGATAGCACTATCGGCACTATCGATGGTTGAGCGCTATCGAGCTGCCATCGATAGTAGCCCAGCACTATCGATAGTATTCGATAGTTTTTCTTGAAATGCGCACTTTAAATTTGTAACTTAAAGCGTGTGGTTGAACAGATGAAGAAAATTGTGACCTGTTTTTGTCATAGGTAGCTGGCATCACTGCCCTGTACATAACATTAGAAGCAAGGATGTAGTGCCATGCGATTGCAGCAGCACAGACTCGTACGAGATAGGATAAAACCGTCAATAGGATAAAAGGAATTTGCAAAAGTTTTGAAGTATTTTAAGAGGTCGGAGGACAAAAAGCTTGCCAAGTGTGTGAACCTATAGTAAAGAATGTAGTAAAACGAGCGGTAACACCTCAATTTTGTGCCTGACCCATTCCATGACTGTGTAAGTTTCAAGATCCACGGACTTCTAGAAGGGGTACCTCCCATACAAAGCATGAGCTAAGAACAATAATTACAAAATATGAAAGGTACGTGAAGAGTTTTACAGCTTGGGCGTTTTTAATTAAAAACTTTGTTTTTGTTTGTAAACATTTTTGTTTCAACATGCTATCGAAAACTATCGATGGCACTATCGATGGTTTTTAAAAAAAAACTATCGTTGACTATCGATAGTACCGATTATCGATAGTTCTACACCTCTAATTCAATTTAACATAATAAATTTCGGTTTCGATTTTCGGTTGAACACTATACGTGCGGACACTATTTACTATTGACCACAAAATATTGGCAAAATTCATTATATCTTGATAAATGACCGAAGAGTGAAGTGTTATTTTATAAAAAAACACATAAACGAATTGGGCATCAATAGCTAGATAACTTCTAGATTAGCTCATCTTACTACACCAATATAGCGCAGATAAGGTTGTTGTGCATTAAGGACAAAGAAATATGGACAGTTCCAAAGAACTTCTAGACCATGAAGTAGTCCGGAAAGTTGATGACTACAGATTTTGAATTTTATAAATGGAAGCCAAATAGATCAATATTGATTTCTTCGCTGTCTTACATATAAGAACTTTTCTCCTGTTATCAAACTTAATGAAATCAATATAAGAAGTCAGGTTTATCACCACAGAGCCCCTCAGGTATGTATGTACATATTATGAGAACCTTAATAAACATAATTGTGTATCGAGGTCTAAAAGGATTATGTGTTGTGTTGTGTTCTTATTGATTGATCCATTAATTATTTCAGTCTTTCCCTGCTAAAGGTAGGCTAGATTTTGTTTGTTATTGACTCAAAATTTATTACAAGTGTAATTGCGTGACATTTCCTTATTATTTGACAGATTACTAATATTAAACATGGAAACGAAACAGCAAGGTGGTATGCAGAATGTATCTTATAATACAATACTCGTACATACTAGATACAATATAATTATATGCGCTTATATTTGTCTCGTTAGAAATGTTTTTGGTGTGACGTCTTTTTAACAGAACTTAAACCCAACGTAGTTGTGTTTTGTGGAGCAGATCTAATAATATTGGATCGTATTGGTAAAACATATTACGTGTCATTGTACTTTATATAATATATGTATATATTTTAATGTGATGCTAAAAACTTTTGCGCATACTTGTGCCATTTCGATATATTTTTGAATAGATTTAGACAAGGTAGAGTTTTGTCGTGTAGATTTGGTTGAAGTTTGGCTTAACAATAAATATATATAAATGACATTGAAAAAAAAAAACAAAATTTCATTGCCCAGGTACTGTTGAACAAATTCAAGAGATATATTGACTGATTCAAAGCATTACTACATTCGAGCTGGCTTCCGGCAAAGATATCAATTTCTATTGAGAAATATAAAGTTAGAAATAAAGTTGGACGGCCACATCTTGCTTGTGAGGAAGGTGAATCGTACCAAAATGGGTTTACATGCAAATAAACCGAAGCAGAGGGGTTCTGGAAACACCAACCCAGCAACGGTACACAAGATTTTAGTATACTTCCTATGGGTTGCACGCACCTGAGTCACGTAGTAAATATTACAAGCATATTAGGAGATCTCATGCCAGGAAAAAAAAACCGTCTATATAACATGACAAATGCTCGCATCCGTACTGCGTTTTGCAGATTTGTACTGGGATTCAGATCCAAAACCTGCATACTGCGTTTTTTACTAAAATACTGCAATTGTACTGCGTTCACATTGCATTTTTATAATACTTAAACTGTTCAAAAAAAAAATATAATAATCCAATCGATTTTAGTAAATTTTCCTAACTGTCAGAAATCTATAACGCTGAGAATACACCGGATTAGACTGATAAGATAAGAAAACGTGTTCTATTCCAGCACACACCAAGTAGAAATCAATGAAACAGGAGAAAACGATCCGTCTTTTTATTTCGTCTGGTGTTTATTGAAATTTTGCCTTCAACAGACAAAAGGGCAGCTATCGACAACGTTTTGTATTGTCGCGATATGGGTTGCGCTATAAGAAACTATAGAATTATCGACAGCAATGCAGCTTGCGGTGTGTGTTGCATTTGGTCTTCTCTGCTTTGGTGCATACTCTATCATAGAACCAGAAAGAAGGCTATCATTGGCTATGCCAAAGATGTAATACTGCATCCAACCTTCCTTTCTTAGCATCACTAAATTCTCTTTTTCTAATAAGATCATTAATTTAAATGGGGTTTGTATGGGAGGTACCCTTTCTGGTAACCATAGGACCACATGGTTATTCGATACGTCAAAAAACAAAAAACTTTTTCTAATAAGAACTTTAATTTAAAGGGGGGTTTGCATGGGACTTAAAAATGTTATGTGCCAACATCAGCTGTTTAATGATGCCACAGACGGAAAGTGACAAAAAAAAAACTTGGAAACACTAGCAAAAACTGAATTATTAATTTCCAAATCAAGGCACATCAATTCTTGATGTGACTATTGATCCCCATCACATTCTACAACAACAACAACCCCTGAATGACGTCATTTTCCTTGTGGTTGTTGTCGAATCTGATACGTAACAGTAGGCAAATCAAAATTGATTTGCATCAGCCTCGGTGTGAATCCAGTATATGTTTACCCGAGTACGAGTATTTTCCACAGTAAAGAAAAATTGGACACAAAAGTCGTTTAAGTGTAGACACATTTAAATAGAAAAAAATCCAGAATTACTCCACATAATCGTTTCAATGGAAAAATGTTAAATCAAAACTTTAGACGATTAAATTAAAGACTTGATATTTTATTTCTATCCTCCAAATCGTCTAAATTTTTCCATTTCACTATCTCCTTGTGTGGTTGTTGCTCCAAAGTACAAGCGACCACATGTACTGTGAAAAATACTGCGTTTTAAAATAGTTTGCACTGCGAAGAGGAAATGTACTGCTTTTTGCCCAAAAAAAAAAGATACGAGCATTAAATATGACAGATGTGTTCCACAGGGCTTCGGATTCCTCAGATACCCTTCTTTCCAGCACTTGCTTACAAAAGAACCATTCTAAAAACAGGCAAATTCTTCTTCAAGATGTTTTAGCAAACTATTTGTCTTATGACGACGATAAGAGCTTGAGAGAGAAAAAAATTTCATTTGAATTAGGTGGTTTTATGTGGGTGGTTTGATAAGTTTCAAGAGCATAGCTGCATTTTTCGAATTTATGCCAAAACATCAATATTCCCAACCATAGTGCATCGTATGAAAGTTTTGATAGAACCGAAATTAATGTTGAGAAGACTAGTAGCTGCCCAGAAATGATGAGCATTAAGTTTGGGTATGTCATGGAACAGGCATCCAGAACAATATTATTATAAATGTACATACTTATGTACTAAGTATATATAGTACTAAGTATGCACATATGTGCATATGTAAGTATATTAAAGTATGTAATCGATTAATTGTCATGAAAATGAATTTGATCTGAGATGATCTGATCTGATGATCCTGTCTGGTTTTAAAGTAGTAAACAACAACAGAAAACTTAAACAAAATCATACAGATCATTTAACTTTATAAAAACAATAAACAAATAAATGAATGACTTGACTGACTGACTGACTGACTGACTGAATAAATGAGTCGATCTTATAGTATTACTACAATACTTATGTAGAATATACAAAAGACAAAAGGGTTTCTTTTTACTACCATTTTTATTTATTTACATTTATTTATTAAATAAAATAAAACACAATATATTTTATTTGATTCATTAAAAGTCGAACTTTGATACCAAAAACCAGCAAGCGATCAATTGATTGATCAAATGATCATAATGATCATGATGATGATGATGATGATTGACTTTGTTGAAATATTTTGTACATGTAAATAAATATGGTTTTCTTTTACTTCTACTCACTCACTTATTTGATTTTTCGAATCTAATACTATTATAGTCGAGATAACGAAATTCAATAGAAATAATAATAATGGAATTTAAATAAATAAATACGATAAACTGCTGCAAAAAAAAATTTAAGAAAATATTAATGTATATAAGTATTTATTTAAAAATATGTGTATGCACAAAAAAAAAAAATAACACAAACTCAACAAGACTTCAATTGACAATCAAAGTAAAGTGTAGTGAAGTGAAGTGAAGAAAGGAGGAGAAGAATAAATATGTAAGTATGTATACTTAGATGTATGATTGTGAAGTGAAGCGATGTGGTATGGCAAGCAAAGCAAATAGCAACATGAAACCAAAACCAGAAGATCAACAAACAACAACAGATAGAGATACTAAGGACTGACTGACATACAGACAGACACATGGACAGTTAGACAGGCCGAGCGACCAACTGACAGACAGCAGATTTTATATAGAGACAACAACAATAGCAGCATCAGCAGGCGGCAACACAACGCGCAATAAACTACAAAAATGTTGCGCTGTTGCCAAATTTCACAACATTCAAAACACACACACACACACACACTCAAAACATACATTGTGCCCACACAGCAATAATAAAAAAAAAGAAGAAAAAAACCAAATGATGATGATGAAGAAGTCAAAGAATAAGACGAAAAAATAAAGTATAAAGTAGTTTTTAGCATGGTTGGTGTTTCTTTTATATTTTATATACCATAGAAGCGCGGAGAAGCAAAGCAAAACGAAAGTATAGTAAAATAAAGTAAAATGGATGGGTCGGGAGGGGAGTGGAGTGGAGAGAAGTGGAGTAAAACTAACGTGGAGGTTGAATTAAAAGGCAACGAACAACAAACATCAAGAATACCAAAGAGCCAACAACATTGCAACGCAACACGCGTGAGAGATTAAAGCAGCAGAATATAAAACATTGTGTGCGCTGTTGCCAATTTTCACTTACTCAGTCAACGTCAACGATGTCGACAGCAAGCAACGTCGACGGCGGACTAACGCCGGCAGAGCAAACAAATTAATAAAAATAACAGCAGCAGCACACAACACACACACGATAGCATATAATCTGCTATATACACATGTGTGTGTGTGTGTGTTGAATATATATATCATGACAACGAAGCAATAAAAACAACAACAGGACAAAAATACATTTCATGAAAAAGAAGAAATCATCTAAAGAAGAAGACAAAGTAAAAAAGGCGGCTTAAATTTATATACACAAATATGAAGAAGAAGAATAACAACAACAGCAGCAGCAGAAGCAGCAGCAGCAAAGATAGACACCAACAGTAATATAAAATTATAATAATAATATAATAATAATAATAATGGAGAAGAAGAAGAGCACACAACACATGATGTAAATACATAAATAATTTATACAGCAACACACACATATATATATATGTATATATTCATGTACAATATCTCTTCATATTAAAAAGAACAGCAAGCAAGCAAGCAATGGCAACAACAACAAAACAAAAGCAGTAAAAATAAGTAGAGTGTGTACGAGACACGACGTGGGTAAACCGAGAGTCATGGAGGGAGAGTCGAGTCAAGTCGAGTTGGGGACATAAACTGAACTGAACTGAAATAAAATAAAAATGAAACACACACAAAAACAAAAAGAAAAAATGAAAAAAAAAATGTTGCCGAGGCACATGTTTCCAACAAAAAAAAAAATAATAATAATAAAAACAACGACAAACAGACAGACTGAATGAACGGGCAAAAAGACTGACTGACAGGCAGACAGACGAACGAACAACAGCAGCAATCAACGAGGGCAACCAACACACACACACACACACACATACCACTCACTCACATTGCATGTGGCACTCACTCACTTAACTCTCGTTTGTGTGTTGGTTGTGTTACCATCGTAGCCGTCCGTCCATTCGTCTGTCTCTATGTTTGTCTGCCCGTCCGTCCGGCCATCATCACATACGTCCGCCCTTCCTTCACCTTTGCTCATTGTCGTCGTCGTCGTTGTTGCTGAGTGGCGCGCCTGCACAAACAACCGAACTACAGCAGCAAAAAATATAACACGACGACAGCGAAGCAAACCAGAGCCAAAGCCAAAGTAAGCAGCAGCAAGAGCAAGTGAGCGATGAGCGAACGAACGATACGACGTACATTTGAATGAGTCAGAACGACAACTTGACAGAGAGTTGAAACGAACGACGATTATGATGACGATGACGATGATGAAGATGACGACTTCAACGGTAGCGGGAACGGCAATCGAAGGCAGGCAGACTGAAACGGCAAAGCAATAATCACAACAACAATATAGCAAGAGTAATTCAGTATGTTCGCTATTGCCATATGCATGTGTGCGAGAGAGTGTATACATATGTATATGCATGTATCTGAGAGTGTTTTGTTACTATTATTGTATTTTCATTTTATTTTACAATATTTTATGTTTGCTAACTATGGCGCGGAAATTGTGATAATACTTTATATACATATGTACATGTATAATGTACATATACATATATACTTAAATATATGTACATATGACTAGAAAATGTATAAAATATATGCAGACCAAATCCATAATATGAAGACAGACGGCAGGAGCAGCAGCAGCAATAAATAATAATAGCAGCAGCAAGTGCAAGGCAACCCAAAAAAACAACATCTACATCGAACAATACACACACACACACACACATACACATATGTATATATAACAGAAGAAAACATGAATAGCATAGAAAGAACCCAATAGCGCAGCACAACACAATTCTAGAAGCATGGGTTGGTTTGGTTTGGTTATGGTTGTTTCATAGAGCGGCGAGCGCTAATAGGAAAAAGTGTTATAAAGAAGAAAAGGGTAGAGAGAACGACGAACAACAGTAGCATAGCATAGCACACACACACAACACTCTTTTCCCAAAACTCCTCTTGCATACTCAACTCAACAACACCAAGCCATGCCAAACCAAGCCAACAAACGTGACGTGACTTGACTTGAATATGCTTGGCAAGTAAAACAAGCAGTCAGGCAGGCAAGCAACCAAGTATGTACATATGTAAGTAATAAGTAAGTAGGATAGGATAGTCGTTGTCAAGAGGACAGGCAGAAGGCGGCAGGCAAAAAGAGCCAAGAGCCAAGCTGAGCCATTTCAAAATGTTAAAACCAAAGTAAAGTAAGAAAACAAAAAAAAAAAAAAAAACAACACACATCGTCTGTCTATTTGCCTGTCGGTTTGTGTGACTGTCGATTTGACGGTCGCCGTCATCATCGTCTGTCGTTGTAGGTTGGTTGTATGAGTCGAATGAAAAATGATGGCATCAAAAGAAATTACAAAAACAAAAAAATGAAAACATCAACAACCACGACGACGACGACAACGACAACGTCAAGTGTGTGGTAGAGGAGCCAACCGAATGGAGGAAATTCGTCCGTCGTCTTTATATGAAGCTATGTACGTGTACATGCGTATGAATGAATGCTTCTCTATCACGGGAGTTAAGTGGGGGAGCGAGCTTCTATAATACAACAAATGACTTTTGTATAGAGAGCAAGGCAAGCAAGAGAGCATTAAAAACAAGAGCAACCGACCGACCGAACGTCAAACCATCCGACTAACTGTCAGCCAGCCCCACAAGCAAGCAAGCAAGGAGGAGTACTACGAACGAAAATGGTTATGATAAAGTAAAACAAGAAGAAGAAGAAGAAAAAGACAACAAAGCATTTAGCAGCAGCAAGTAGAACTGAAAGTGGAGAAAGGAGAATATGGAGGAGAAGCGTTGCTTTAGCAGCAGAACACAAAAGTTATTGTGGAGCATTGACGTGTGCTTTGCGTTTATTGATGGACGACAACGACGACGATGATGATGATGACGACGACGACGATAGCGATAGCGTGACACCAACAAAACCGAAAGAAAGTAACACAAGGCACACATGAAGGCAAGGAGTCAGTTGGGAGGGAGGGATATTGGTAGTCAGGCATAATGTTAGTCATGCATTTAGTCATATGATAACAGACAAACAGACAGACAGAGAGTCAGTCAGTCAACCAGCCAGCCAGCCAGGCTAGGCAACCAGTCAAGTCAGTTAGGATAGGATGAAAGAGTATGGGAAAGGTTGCTTGATTATACTTACACATGAGATGAGGTCAATAGAGAGACGGAATTTTATTGGTGATAATGATGATTAACACGGTCTGACCGACCAACCGAACCGACCGGCCGACAAATACATAGAGGAATATATAAGTACATACATGAATATTATACATGTGTTGTATAAACGCCTGATTTAATAGGCAAAGAAGAACAACCATCGAACAAATGATGATGATAATGTTAAACGTCACTGGGTGCGGCATACGGTCGGTGAAGCTCTGCGGGGTTCACGAAACAAAAAAACAAATTCAAGTGAGTTAGACCGTGGGGGGGAGGGGTTCTATCACATTGGGGTGTTCATGGTGGAACTAAAACTACAACACTAACACCAGCAACAACACAACGACAATAAACACCAAAACTAAAAATAAGAAGCAAATCAGAAAACAACAACAACAAAGAAAAAAAGAGATCAAGAATAGGCCGAAGCAATATATTGTATTTGAGATAATTTCAAAACTGTTTCTTTTCTTTTTTTTCTTATTTCGTAGTCGTCGTCGATTTTCCATTTTTTTTTTTTTGTTTATTTTGTTTTTGCGTTGCGTTGTTATTTTTGTGCTTCTTCTAGTTTATTTTGTTCTGATTGTGATGCTTCTATTCTTGTTGTTGTTGTTGCTGTTGTTGTCCATCCCGTACGCCCATCTCTCTATTTCTCTATTTTACATTATTTTACATCATCATGAGGCGTCGTCTTCGTCAACATAACCGCATTTTTGTCTTTGTTCCTCTTTTCCTTTTCCTTTTTCATCGTCATCATCATCATCTTCATCATATTCTTGTCGGTTTTCGCAGTTGAAAAATATCGATTTTTGTTTTTGTCTTTTCTTTTTGTTTTTGTCTTTTCATGGGTGCGATGAGGTAGTCGGGGGACTTCTGTTCTGATCTGATTGTTCTGACGTTGTATCTTTAATTTTTCGCATGATTTTTGTTCTGTGAAAATATGAATCTTGTCTATCCATCCCTTCTTTAACCTAGTTCCCTGCCCATCCCTCTACAATTTTGATATTGAAATTGAATATAATTTTTCTTTATCATTTTTACTTTAATACTACTATTGTACAATATTTCAAATCCTTTGGATACATTAAAGATTATTCTAATTTATAAAGAAGAAATTCATTATCTGCTGCTGTTTCTTCTGTGTGAACATTAATCACGATTAATTTTGCAGTTCAGATCCTTAAATAGACTCAGATTTATGTGGTTTGTATGGTTTTATCAATGTCTATTCATCCAGATTTTGTGGGACT
Source organism: Amiota communis (assembly GCA_037043315.1). Lineage (NCBI taxonomy): Eukaryota > Metazoa > Arthropoda > Insecta > Diptera > Drosophilidae > Amiota > Amiota communis. Next base: position 390,086 of record JBAMAV010001051.1, read on the forward strand.
TATTCAATGAGAAGTGGTCGTAGCCTCCGATGTGAAGGTGGTATATTCTTTTCCTTCCTTGCCATTCGCTCCTTCCACTTCACCCACCTTTATTTCTCTGCGTGACATCATAATTGGCCTTCAATGGACTAAGTGATGAACAGATCTTGATATCAACTACAACATAACATAACCTTAAACTTATTTAGTGGGAAAATTATTCTTGGAAACCACCAATCACTCACCTAAAAAATATCCTATACATACATATGTATATTACATCAGTTTATCATTTAAGTAAGTTCATAATTAATCCATAATAATTTGAGGCAATTTCTTCTTCACCACATAGGTTTTCGAGCCGCATTTAGTACTTATGTACCTAATACTTAGACCAGACCCCCAGAGGGAGAAGTAGAGAGAGGAATGCGAGTGAGTGAGTTAATTTGCAAGTTGAAAAAGTTGATATAATTAAGATATTAATTAATGAATGAATGGATGATGTCTGTATAAATATGTTCATATATTGTATATACCCAAGAGTACTAAGCAGAGTTCTGTTGGCAGTCGGAAGGGAAGGGAAAACAAACACTGGCAGGCAACATTAGCAAACTGTCATACATCATCATTAGTTCATATTTTAGTAGTTTTCAGAGAGTTCAGAGAGCTGAGTTGAAATCTACACTTAGAAAATTGAACTCTGGACGGTGGGATGGGGTGGATGGATGACTTATTATCAGAAACATCATCACCAATACCATTACAGTTAATTGCATGCATCATAATATACTTGAAAGCCAACCAACCTCCCTGAATCTCAAACTACTAAAAACTGTAACTGAACTCATCCAAAGTTCAAAATTCAATTCAAATGCAATTCAGTTCAGCTCAGTTGAGTGTACTTAATAAATTTCACAATTACCAATCCTTAATTTAATCAATCAATCAATCAATCAATCAATCAATCACTTAATCAAATTATAGAGCCTGAAATTGTTTGTTTCATTAAGAAAATAATATTTTCCATCTTCCATCGTTAATAATTCATTTTCATCAATTTGAAAAAATATTTCGACATTTTTCTTTTCATATTTTCTTAGTTCTTTCTCCATTTCTCTGTAGTACCGTACCTCTCTTGAGTTCAATAGCCCTATTCGTTTATTCTAAATGAAATAGTTTTCGATAGCATTGTGGAGGGAGGACCTTTAAAAAAAAAGCAATCTGAACACTGAAGGACAGAATAATAAGGGAATTATAACTTTCTACTTTGAAAGTGAGTTAGTTATCCATTGATCCATTCTTGTAAAGACTTGTGGCGAGACACATTCCGAACTCTGTATGACAAAATGAAAGACAGATTACTGTTTGTTATGTTAGCTAAATTCTCTAATGGATCATCGATTCTTGATTCTGGAATTTAACTAATTGTGTAGTACATACTTATCTTTGACAAAACTAAGGAAAGTTACTATTCTTATTTCTTAACCAAAATTCCCGACACGGATTGATAATTTTATTTTTATTTCCCATTTTTCAGTCTTTCGGTTCTTTTCTTTTTTAAAATTATATTTTTGTTTTTTCTCTCTGTGGATAGGTTTATTTCTGTAGCAGAGAAGTTCTTGCTTTTTATTTGTTTCATTTTCGTCGTCATCGTTTTCTTGCTTTTGGTCAAACAACATAAAAATCCCATTAAAATGTCGAGTGACAATTCGTGTAGCCTGGTTTTTGTTTTTTTGTTATTATTTCTTTTTTTTTTGTTCCTTATCTCTGTCATAAGACACACACACACACACACACTCACACATACTTTTTCCCTTAACAAATTTTCCACACTCTTTCTGCATCACACTATCTCTCCTCCACCAAGCTCTTAGATCCTCCACTTTTTCTCTGTTTGCAAAATCACTTTGATGAACTGCTTGTTATTCTTTTTGGCAGTTAAAAATTATGGAATAATTATAATAACAAGAAATTAATAAAAAAAAATATTCCAGAGACGTGACATACCCATTCCCCCTACCCCACTCTAGCACACACACACAGACACATCTGTGTGATATGAAAATCTTATATTTTTATAATCTTTATATCAATATTTTTTTGTTTTTTCAAAGTCGTAGTCACCATTAAATAAAAATATACTGGTATTTTTAAGTACCATGATAAAGTGGGGCTGGCTGGCTGGCTATCAAGATAAGATTACCAACTAACAAAAACCGCCTCTTACCCACTCATCATCAACTCATTCAAATAAAGTCCAATTTGCTAAATTACGAGTACCTATGGAGGTTTCTTTTAAAAGCTGTTCTCTTCAATCAATTGACATGAATCAGAAGTTAAAGATAAGTATAATTTGGATGGAAAAATTGTTAAATGATTCAATATTTGTAATGTGGAAAATTGGAGGCACAGAATCAATCACTTGCAGCAGGACTTAGCACGTGTAAAGACCTTGAGAATGTTGCCGGTGTTATCCTAGGCTACCGGTAGGGTCTAGCATGCCGTTAAGATTGAAGAACATCGAAGAAGCTAAGAGAATAGTCCAAAATAGGCATTACAATGGGTCTTAAGGCTTCAGGGAAAATTTGTCATTGTTAGTCAAGAGCCTGTCCACTTCACCTTCTTCGATTATCTCTTCCTTTCTTAGTATAATATGTATATATTGTATCATAGTACGAGTACTACATGAACTCCTATGAACCTTGGTATTTTGGTCATTGATCTTTTACCCAGTCATCTAAAGTTCATATAATAAACATTTTAATATTGGAGATTATTTATTAAGTTTTGGTTAGGTTTTGCTGACCTTCATTATGTAAAGCAAAGGTTTCAATAAACCCACAATGAGAGTTTCATTTGTAAGTCATTGAACCGTCTTCATAGTTTCAATTCAATTCTTATTCAATCACTTCGTCATAACAAAGATTGATTAAGTATTTGATGAGTATATTTGGCCCTTAACCAAGTCAGTTACATAAACATTTTATCAATAATTATTATTTCCATTTGACCAATGCACTCAGTTTTTTTTTTTTTTTATTAGTAATATTAGTATGATATTAAAAAAAATATACTTTCTCAAAGTTCCATTAATTTGGTCGCTCAAAGTAATAGTAGTGTTTCATCTTTAGGTCTCGTCACCAATCCAAACAATACGGATATTATTAAAGTGACTGAAATTAAGGCTATTAGACTACAATTACAATAGTATTTGGTAGCCTAGCCTTTGCTTACTATTATTGCAGCAAATCATCATTTTGACATAAAATCCACAAGATTTTCACACCTTTGGGGAGAAATGGATTATATTTACATATATGTATATCAAATTAATAACAAATTTATAAGCCAAAATAAAACTTAACTAATGCAATTATAAAATTCAATAAAAGTACATAAGCAGCAGGGAGGACTGGCTGGGCGGTACAGTTCTAAAACCTAACTCCATTGACATCTACACAGATGGCTCCAAATTGGAGGAGAAAGTCGGCTGTGGCATCTTCTCGAACAACCCAAACTTAAAGCTCAGCTTTCGTTTATCTGACCACTCTAGCGTCTTTCAAGCAGAGGTTATGGCCATACTAATGGCCTCCCGTTGGCTTCTAGACAACTACACTCCGAGCTCACATATTAATATCTACACATATAGCCAAGCGGCAATAAAGTCCCTCTCGAATGTATACAATACATCCAAGCTTGTCGCGGACTGCCGCTTTTCCCTAGATACTCTAGCCTGTCACGTACCCATACAATTATGCTGGGTGCCTGGACATAGAGATATCGTGGGCAATTGTGAAGCTGACGAACTAACCAAAGAAGGGACGTTATGTGAGGATGTAACGTCTCCGGCTGGAATTCCGTTTGCAACAATGAAGCTCACTGTCAGAAAATTCTACCAATACTCTCTGGCTAGGCAAACCTGGTCAAATATGAACAGGAAACGAACCGGCCAGCTGCTAAATCTCGGCAGAACCTCAATAAGCAAGACTATAAACGTACTAACGGGCCATTGCGTCATAGGCAAATATGCTGGCAGACTTGGGCTTTCGCATTACGATTTCTGCCGCAGCTGCGGCTCGGAAGAAGAGGAGGAGACTGTGCTTCACCTCATGTGCCAGTGTCCATCCCTCGCCAGAAGAAGATGGAACCACCTAAGCACTGGGTTTCTCTCTAACTAGACTAGACCGAACTATCATTCCTACCAATCAGGGACTACCTAGGTTCATTTCGGAATCCAAATGGTTCTCCGCATCGGACTAATGGGGTGCCGTGTCAACTCTTTGCTGGTGTGACAATGAGCCATACTCTTTTTTATGCCTAAGTCAGCCTCTCGCTGCCACCTAACCTAACCTAATACAAAACCATAAACTCATACAAAAATAGTCTAAATAAACTTTGGTAACATATGTAAATTTTGACAACACACTACCCCGTTTCCTCCCTTTCAAAAATCATCAGACTACACGTTGGCTACACTTGTCTTATTCAGAAACATATTTTTGACTGTTTTCACTTCCTGTTACTTGCTAACACATTCTTTAATAATCTAAGAATCCAGTCACATCCACATCTACAATCTTCTCATCACACACATTATGGGTCCCTTCCCGGGAAAATATTCCTAAAAATTATAAACTGACCTCAGTAACAATAGATTTAAATAATCACCCCTGTACATTCTTGTTAATATTTGAATTGTTTTAGAGACTAAGTAATTTTTTGGAAAATTAAAATTTTTTTTTTTTTCATAAAGAGTTGTCAGTTATCGAACAGGAACCGCATGTGGACAATGTTGGATGGATTCAATTTAACAACGACACAATTATACTGTATTTCTATCGTCAGGAGGTGGCATACTGCTTTACACGTATATTGGAAATCAATGTGGTAGGTTCATATTTGCTGAAACTCCATCCGCATATATATTTTGGGTGTACATATATTATAAGCTACTATTGCACTCCTCAGGGAAGAGGTGAAGCTCAGCTCATGAATGAGATTATTACCAAATGTGGTAATAATCAATTCAAAGCTGTTCCATGTAAGCAAAGAGATTTAGTTGTAAAGCTCAGCGATGCGATTGAATTTTATGGATTTGTTAAAATTTGCTACAATAAACTTATGAAATTGCCCGCGGAAACGCGATGTGGTTATGTGGGTGTGAACAAGAAATTCGTAATGCCATTTGCAATGTGCGGTGATGACGTAATGATTCCTTCTATAAATATTTCAACTGCTGGAAGTTACATATATACTGCTAGTGATTCAAAGGATTTGCAAGGCTGGGATGTAGCATATCTGAAATTCGAATATCTTGTGAAAATAAATTACTATTTGTTCACGAAAATTGGTATAGACGTCGTACCATTACGTTGCGTCAAAGACTTTTATTATTGAAGGAGTCTGGCCCAAGAAACATAAATATGAATCATGGCTTCTTGAAGGCTCAGAAGATATTAATACAAAAGTATTTTCTTGGACTCATCTTTAGTACCCATCCATTCTATCAATTCATCCAACGTTTAATCAAGTTTATATAGAATTATTGTATTGTATAAATGAATGAATGAAAAATATAATAAGAAATCATGAAAGGTACTACTACCTTGTTTTATTTTCCAATAACTGACAATGAAGTCCTCTCCCCCTTTCACATCATTGGATAAAAACAAAACAAACTTTATTTCTTTATGTATTAAGATTTGATTTTTATTCTTCTTGAATTGAATAAAACTGAGTAGTTTAGGTAGGTATAATCGCATCGAGTTCGAAATTATGAGTCAACTTTATTGCAGGTAATTATTGTCGCTACTCTTTCTACCGTGATATGTTGAAATATGGTATAAAATAGCAGTTGGAAAGAATGAAATTACTTAACGATACTATTACATACTACATATGGGTACCAACAACGCCGGTTGTCGGCCCTTTCTTTCAGTATCACTATGATAAACAGAAGAAATAGACAAAGAGAAATAGAAATAGGGCGAGAGAGATAGACAGAAGTGAAAAGAAGAAAAGGGAGGTAGAAAATTAATTACATATACGAGTATGAATCGAAAAACTAGTTATGGCTCATAAGGAACGAATGAACCACCAACTAACCAACTGACAGACAGACAGAAATACAGACCGGCCGAGCAACCGCCTAACAAATGAACATGCACGTAGTCGTTAAGACGGCTCCGGCACGCTATCTAATGGGTCAAAAATGAGTATAGATGACACGACGGACGAAGTGAAACAACGAGAAATAAATACGAAAGAATGAAATGAAAAATCCAACAAATGATTATAATTTAAATTTATTTTTTTGCATATTCTACAAAAAAAAAAAAAAATAGAAACACCACACACATACTAGTAGTTACGGTAAGAGCAGGGAGGGGGGAACGATGAATGGATGAATGGTAATAAAGATGTGGAGATGGCAACGACCAGATCACCAAATTGAAACAAGTATGTATTGATATTGGACACGTCAGTCAAAAGTTAAGTTGACTCAACATATTTTTAGTTGAGTAGTTGAGTATTTGATGAGTCCAGCAATTTAACCCAAGACATATGTCAGTCATGCACAGTTAATACATTTTCTCTCTCTCTCTCTCTCTCTGTGTGTTCATTCTTCTAAGTACGTATTAATAGATGAAATTCTTGTATTTTATTTAGTTCACCTATTAAATGATTTGATTGATTCAATTAATTGTTTTTAGATTTGTAAATTTTGAAAGAGGCTTAGGAGACGTCTAGATTGTCACCATGCTATGGGCAGGTAATAGAACCTGGCATCAAAATGTGCCATAGGACTTCTGGATGTACTTGCTCCAGCCCATCCTAGAAGACAAAGGTCCTAACTTTAAAATTGAGATTTTATTACAATATTTTGGTATTTAATAGTGTTTTTCTGGAACAAAATTTACTTTTTACAGAAATGAAATGAAACAGCTGTATTGGTATTTGGCAATCAATAGGCATGCATAGAACAACCGAACCTTATGTGTACATATACCTTTTTAGAAGAAGGTTACCTCAATGGACTTTGTAGTACATTCATACATACATATATTTAAAACTAATCACTTAGAACGTAAAGACGACAACAAACAACCCTTAATTATTAGGATTCGAAACAGATGTTTGTCATCTTCTTATCCCTGATAGATTCTTTTGTTTTTCAACCTTCATTTCCTCCTTCCCATCCTCTATCCTTGTTATTAGTGTACATAGTATTTTTAGTCTATTTGAAAAACTCTATGCAGGTAATAACATTGGTAGAGTAATGTAAGAAACCCCCGGTTCGGAACCACTCGCAGTTCACTGCACAACTACTAAAATGTGAAATACATTTTGTAATAACAAAATATGGGTTCTCTTTTAACTTGAGAGGAGCATCTCATAGGCAAATTCAATCAGTTGGAAAGTTTTTACCATAAATTAAGCATAGGTATGAATGATATGAGTCATTAGGAGCTGAGAGCCAAAGCTAAGTCAAGTCAACATTTTCCAAACAAATTGATAGATAGATTTAGGGAATCACACAAGCCAATTAATCCTACATATACAAATTGTTAAGCAAGCAATTGAAATACCATAGAAGATTGAAATATGTAAATTACAATAATTGAGATTCTCAACTGAAACTAATGAAACTCTTAAGAGTATCTCTCACTTTCACTACTCTCTTCATTTCTTCCATATCAATCTGAAACATCCAGCAAAGACTATTAAAATATATAGACTGGATGGACAGAGCGCTCAATTTAAGTGGTGTGCCTCTTAATGTAAGATTATACACAATTGTTGTTGGATTTACTGTACAAAAATGTCTCCGCTTCAATTGAACGAGTTGTCTGATCTACTTATATGTTTTATACTCTTTGCTTCCAGTTTCAGAAAAACGACGACCGACCGACCGACAGACAGACACCATGTACCATTGAACGATGGAATGGTGGAACGAAAGAAATCTTGTTTCTTTATAAAGTCAAATGATTATTACATACATACTACATAAGTATAAAACAACGCAAAAGGGAAAAAGACAACACAAGCCAACCAAACCTAAGACGACCGACAACAGCAAGTTCTTTGCACTAATTTTGAACTCAAAAGAATTTACATAAATTTACCGAATTTCAAGATCCATAAAAAATCACAATCAATATTCAAAGTAACAAACGAAAAAAAAAAAAACGATAAGCCCAGACTATTTTTGTCAAGTTAAACCGGTTTATCAGGATTCCATTGAATGATGAAGAGATACAAAGGTGGAAAAGAAAGAAGAATAAGAATTTTAGCTGGAACAGAACACAAACAACAATAAATATGTCTAAAAAAATGTAATCTTTTGCATAATTTAAATGCAAATGAGTTGAAAGAAGAACAAAAAAAACAAAAAAAAAACAGAAGAAATAATTTCAAAAGCATCAAAGAAAGGAAGCTAATTAAAAAGAAAGAAAACGAAAAAATTGACAGAAAATAAAATAAGATGACGATGATGATGATGATGATAATCATGGTAATCATAATGATCTACAAAGCGGCAACATTAAAATGCAACAAATTTAAGTTTTTGTTTTTAACCTCGTTCAAAAACATTAAAAAACAAGAATATATATATGTATGTATCTATCCGCAGTGGAAAAGGTCTGAAAGAAACTATGAGTATATGAAATACGACGAGTACAATAATCTGGAAGTATCAGTTCACAGAATTTATGTCTCGCAAGCAAATGAATTAAAGAAAAATGCTAAGAATGTGATTCATAATCTTGAGATGATTTCGATCCCTATACATCGGTCGATATTGGACTAAGACTGTAGTCGTAGTTTATATTTTTTCTTCTGAATCTGACTTTTTCTCCCAAGTTGGCAAGCCTGAAAGCAGTGATCAGCTGGAGTGACAACATAAATAAGTCGGCGCAAACAATTGTTGGAATGGCGAAGCCTTTAAAGTGTACAAGTTCCATCTGGAAAAATTTTGAAATAAAACAAACATGTGGACACACTTAATGCGTTATCATGAAAAAGACTTGCACAACGATACGTCAAAGACCGACAGTGGTCTGCTCTCTAAAAAACAAATAATGTTAGAGCACAGTTTCGAAAAAAAGAGTTGTGTACGAGACGGATGATCCAAAAGCTGCAAGAAAATATTCTTAATCATGTATTTTTCACAAATTTTCAGTTTTAATTTTGCCAACGTGCGCGCAAAGTTGCAAGTATGTGTATAATCAAAACAAAAAACAGCTGTTCAGAACACACCAGAGCTCACTGTGGACGCAAAACTGGAACTCACAACAGTGAGTAAAACACTGTAGAAAGGCTGTAATGGACTGAGACTGAACTGACCGTTTACATAAAAGTGCCTTTAATAAGCTATTGGTATAAATCGGTATCGGAAACGCCGATTTTTTACTCCAATAATCAGAATTGTATCGGCAAAATGTTGTATCGTTTCATCCCTAATGAATAGGTTGTGAGATACGAATAACAGCGATGTTTTTAATAATGCAATCGAGTAAAAACAGATATTCAAGAGCCTAGAGATAGTCAATATTGATTGAATTGCAGGACCGTGTTGTCTATGCAAACTAAACTCTGTCAGATATAACTGAAATTTGACTATAAGAGCACGTCTTTTATAATGTTGGCAACAACTACTTAAGGACCAACAGAAAGGAACTTCGAAAAAATCATCGGACCATTTAAATGTCATGAAACGTTAAAGTTTCATCTATATATATATATATATAAATATATTTATGTATGACCGCTATGGATTCTGAAACTGCTGAACAGATTCAGAGAAACTCAAGCAGTATTCTTGTGCAGTTTGGTGCCAATCGGAATCTTCCAAACAATTTCAATACGCTCATAAATAAATCAAAAATCCGAACCACAATTTTTTTTTTTTTTTTGTCACATTGTGTTATCAGACTCTCGGAGGAGCCTTCATTATGGGTTCAATTGTAATAGACCTTATTAGACTGCAGTGAATAGATCGCACTCTTCCCTATTCTAATCTATTTTAATATCGGAATTCTTCGATAAATGGAAGAAGTAGTCTTGCATAGTTTCATTTTTCCAAACTTTGTTTTTCGATGTTCACATAATGTAAGTTAGAGCATTGAAACTTGACAAAAATTGCAAATTACAGTTAATTGGGACCGATATACTCGTTCATTTGCTGACATAATACCATATTTTAAAAACCTTGCAGTATTTAAGAATTTTTCTAGGAATAACTTTTGCATTTTTGGACCTAATGTATTCAATTTTGGGCCACGGCTAGTGACTCAAACATTAAAACATTTCAGAGGTTTCAAAACATAGTATTGAGCATAGCAACGGGGAATTTCATGAATAACTGAAATATCCATGGATTTCAGAGGAAATCAATCGAATATCCAAACAGCCTGACATTAAACCTATTCGACAATACTGCAATTAAAAGAAAACAGCGATATCACCCGCTAGACCTTCCATTCAGAGATGCAGGCTAATAACCCGAATTTGATGTAACTTTTCCCATTTTCCATAACGCATTCATCCTTTCTCTTTCTCCTTTAGAATGTTCTAAACTATCATGTATTGTATATATGCATGTAAGTATATTTTTCTGTAATATATAGCAATTTAATGGCTGTCCCACTCGGAGATTGATGGTAAATAAAGAAAAAATTAGAAAAAAAAAAAAACATTCATCAAGGTCATAATTTTTGAATGTAAAAATCTTGAAAAGCATAAATAACTACTGTATTATATATATGGTATATGTCTGTGATTGGTCGTCGGATTGGTTAAAGTGTTAAGACTGATTGATATACATATGTATGTAATATTTCTTGTCGATAAGTTTCATCGGAACATACAATTCTTTTTTAAAGAAATTTTCAGTATAAAAATACTTTTTACCAGTCCCCGACGAATTCCATATACATGTATATTATCCATATCCAACCAGTAATCAGTAATCGAAACTTTTACTGAAATTTATTATTTATTCTCAATTGATATTGAGAGGAACCGGCTACTCTTCTCTACATAGATAATTATACAATATAATTAAACTGAATGAGGATTTTTTTACTGCATAAATTTTTAATACCAGAATCCAAAATATTTATAGTATTATTGAAACACGTACTATTGAAATAACATTCCAATCTATTTGTTTATTTGAATCCAAAAGTAAATATACGAACGAATACATTGTTGCTCCATTCTGAACCCTTCTACTATTGGATTGGTCGAAAAGTAACCTGGAGTTACTTTGTACTTGTATTGGTAGATTTAAAAAACGATAGATCTGTAAGTAATTATACGATCTGGGAATGCTAATGAATATTGAGTGCCGAAGAAGAGAAAATTTCCTATAATATACTTACTTTAGTTTTTCGAAAATTTTATTCTGCCGCGAATTTAGGCACATCATGGAGAAGGTACTTTATCAGAGCGATCATTTGAAACATGATTTGTGCTATTTCGTTCGTTAAATTTCGATGTCAAAGATGTGCCTAGGTCTGTTCGGCATGCACCGAAAAAATGGACCGTAATTTTGAAAAAATGGAGAAAGACCAGATACAAAAGTACTCGTAACATCGCTAAGGCTCTTGGTATTCACCATACGACAGTTTTAAACCATTCAAAAAAGGCTGGCTATGAGCCAATCCCAACAAGCGCAAAGCCGACGCTATCTATGAGGATTGCAACGGCTCTGTGTATTATGGGTTGCTCCTGGATGAGGGCAAGCGATAAATTTAGATTTCTATTGTCAACAACTAACAAAACTAAATGAAGCGCTCAAAGAAAAACCGAAAGAGCCACAACAATGTTAGGATGAACCGACAAATATTGAAGGAACACGGCTGGGAAGCATTTAGTTTGCACCACCTGATTAGTATTTATTTCGCCCCATAAAGAATTATCTTTGTTGGTTTATAGAATTTCCGAAAAATGGTAAGAGAGGTTATCAATAACAATGCAAAAAATTGCTTTCTCATGCTCTGAAATTAATATAAGTATGTACTTTTCCACCAACCTATTAGAATGTCAACTCAAAATTGAATACTCTTAAGATATTCGTTATTCAAATTTTGGTTTATATTTGTAATATATGAAATAGGACGAGAAAAAAAAAGTTTAACGGCTTTTCACTCCAACAACGTTTGACCCATCAGCATGAAAGTTGGCATGTATATGTATTTCTTCATGAAGAATGTTTATATGCTATCCACTTTGTTGCAAAAAATTAAACAAACGTGCGAGAAAGGAACAATGACTACAAAAACCGCACACTAACATCACGACGGGACCGCAGTAACGCGCGCCGTGTTCTGCTAGTAAAATATGAGACTGTATAGTAAGTATATTCGCTTCATCATTTCATAAAGAAAAGTAATCGAGGATTGTCAAAAATTTCTCTATATATATGTATCTATCCATATATCTAATTGAAAATTTATTAAGTATTTGGATTAAATAATGAAATTATATTAAACTTACCTCAAAGAAGAAATGGTGTATCTGTTTTTATTGTAGTTTTCCATGAAATCCATGAAAAGTTATCATTAACAAATCAAAAATTTTCAAAAATACACAACAATAGGGAATTTTCCAGTAATGTGTTGAACTCTTCTTTATTTAACTATTTTTCTTTTCGATTATTGTGTTGTCTTTTCAATTTGGATAATCAATGATTGAGAAAAACAAAAATGTCACAGAAATTTGTTGATTGCTTTCAAATTCAAAAATATGTGCATTCATAATGAACAATAATCTCGGATGTGTGGCAAAAGTCAATTTCAGTTCGATATCTTCAAAACTTGAGAAGCACATACATATTATGTGGCTTATGTATAATCATGAAAGCATGTGATCATGGTTATATACCGTAACGATCCAATTGTTTCCAAATTCAATGTAAAATCATATGATGATAGTACCTATGTACTTAGGTACTACCAAAATATGCATAATACTTCAGTGAGTGCATCACTATAAAACCAATAATTTGCTACTAGAAAACATTGACTCATGTAAAATCTCAATAACTAAACAATAATCGGATGTGAATCAACTTTGATCATGATGTTTATTTCTTTATATGGGAGATCCCATGGTTCTGATGTGTACACATTATATAAATTTATAGTTTTTAGGCGGGCGTTGCCAAGAAGTATAACGAACATGTGTTTTTCTTATCCTCTTTTTTGTCTTCACAAATTTTATAGTATGCACATAAATGAAGACAAGAGAGTAGAGAAGGAGGAGGATAAGTTGAAGATTTGATTGATGGATGAAAGCAATCACAAAAATAAAAATATATAAATAAAAAAAAAAATAAATCCGAAAAAAATGAAAATGGAATTTTTTTTAATTTTATTTGATTTGGTTTTGCTATTGAAATTTCTTTTCTTTCCTTTCCTTTACTTGACTTTGCATTTCTTTTCTTTTCTTTATTTCAATTTCTGAATTTCTTTTGATATTCAAACAAAAATTGTGTAATTTATTGATTTATTAAATTTGATGCAATTTTTTCTTTTTTTTTTTATGAGAATTTGCTTTGAGATTTCAGATTTTAGATTTGAAGCAGATTCTTTTTCTGCTGCTGATGATTGACTTGGGTTAAGTTGCGATTTTCTTTTGAATCATGATGATTTTGGCCTTAGCCTTTGCTTTGCTTTAATTTTTTTGCTTCTTTAATTTCTCATCACAGCCCATCATCATCACAGTATACACACAGATACACTACTCTCACACATACACAAAATGCAAATATGTATTTACCAAGTTTAGTAACAAAAAAAAAAAAAAAATTAAATAAAAATTATGAAGTTATGATCTTTTATTTCGTTGTAAATTATTTTTTATATCTTTTTGTAAGAAACTTTTATCTTTTTTTTTTTTTTTTTTTTTGAACAAATGAAAGAACGTTGAATGTTGGTTGTTGCTTGATATTTAAGTTTTTTATTAGGGACAAAAAAAAATCACTTTAAACGCGACAACGGTACAACGACGACGATGGGGCGACGGTGAACACGACGACATATACAAACAGAAAGACAAGGCGACAGGCGACAATTGATGATGATGACGACGACGACGATAATAACAACGATGGTGGGCTCCACCATGAGGTAAGCAAGGAACAATAAACGAAACGGCGAATAACGATTGAACGAACTGATGATGTTGACGACTCCCAGTGACAGGCAGGCAGTCGATTGATGGATGAGATGTTAGATAGATAATAGTTGATTCGGTTTCGTTTCGAGATAATTGTTGTTTAGCGACGGCAATGACGATTCCATAGTTTCTTTTTTGTATCTTATTATTTTATATTTATATTACATTTCAATTCAAGTAAAATTTAAGGTAAATTCATTGATTTTTCAATTCGACAAAAAAAAAAAAACAAAAAAATTACAACAATTTTATCTAAACACAGCAGCGCCCATATACTACATAGATTTTCTTTCTTTATATCTCCATATACACATATACCGTATACACATATGTACATACATACGAATGTAAGTATGTAAGTATATATATTTATAAGTATATATTTTAATACCTTTTGTTGTTGTTGCTGCTGTTGTGTTGTTGTTGTTGTGATTATATTACAAAAATGACGCAGCAAGAACGGAAATTTTTTGTTAAAAAAAAAAAACCAAAATTTTATATTTAATCTTTATTTCGGCATACATCTGCATGTAAGTATATATATCACTATGTATATATGTACGTATATATTAGATATAAGTACATATAAGTATATAGATAGATATATGCATATGTATGTATGTATGACTATTAATTAGATTTGTTAATTTTGATTTTATTAATTAAAGAATTGCAAAAAAAAAAAAATATAAGAAAAAATTTTGTATATTTTTTCTTTTTTCATCTACACACACCCGAGCGAGTTTTTCGCTATTGAAACTCGACAAAACCAAAACGCACACACGACGAACGGGACGACGGAGTTGACTTGCTCGCTTGAAAAAAAAAATTATTATATTCCACTATGTTTGGCTGCGCGCTGGCTGCCTGCTGCTGCCCTGCTGCTGCTGCTGCTATCGCTAACGTCGTCGTCGTTCGCTATAAGTTATACTATACTCACTACGCTCACTCGCTGCCCACCGAACTCAAACACTTTGCAACTCAAACACACAACATACAGCAAGGCAGCAAGCAACCAAATGACACAAGCTAAACCAAACCAAATCAAACTTGTTCAGGTTGGATGTTCGTACGTTCATTCGCGCTTACGAAAATGTGTGTTTTCCTCAGAGTGGTCTAATTGTTGGACAGGGGGAGAGCAAGAGATAATCAGGAGTCAGATTTATGTTACGGCACACACAAAGCCGGCTGCTGGTGCTGGGGCTAGTGTTGGCGTGTTGGCGCTGCTGCTGTGTGGGAGAGCAAAATTGGAATAACATAAATAACAAAAGGAAAAGAAGTAACGGTGCAACTACACATACACACTACACTTACAATATTTATGTGTTTTTTGTATCCTTATTTATTTGCCTGATTAACAAAATACAATATACAATATAATATAAAATACATTTATAAAAATTATAACACTTTGACACTCTTGCTCAGTCAGTCAGTCTCACTCACTGATTCACTAGTATGCACCTGCATGTCTGCACTTGTTCACGTTGCATTGCAAGACGCGGTGTATGTAGATAACATAGATATTAAAAAACATACAGACACGACGGACATGCAGACTGTTAGACAAATCAAGACTGATCAGCAACTAACTTATCTCAAAAGAACTAAACACACAGTCGGATTCCTTTATAAAATATGTGTTTATTTGGCCTGTCCCAACAACTTCATTATAGAGGAGGAACAAACTACATATTTAAATTCTTCATAGCTAAGGGTTGATCTCTTCCTCAATTGAATCAATTAAAATTGAATGAACTCGTTATAGAGGAGTTACATATTTCACATGAAAAAAACTTGGTAACAAAAACAGAGAAAGAAGTCTACAGCAATATAGGAGAGTTTGTTTATAGATGAATCCGATTGTACCCTACTAACTACTATTCTCACCACACTTCCATCCTTTAAGCAAAGCTTAAAAATGCATCAGAAATGTCTCTTCTTATAATATCAATCAAAACTTCTCTCCCTCTCTCTCACTCTGTTAATGTATTGGTTGCATGGTGTAAGAAATAGAGGTGGCGCCAATATTTTACAGTTATGTGTCGTTCTCAATTTTTGACGTCATTCGCATTCGTCATTCATTAACGCATTTAGTGTTGTACATGAAGGATAGCAGTGTATGCATAAATGCATTATTTCAGCGTTCTATACACTGATATGCGAATGACGTCCACAATTGAGAGTGAGCAAATTTCGAGAGAGTAAAAGGCCCAAGTGGCGGTACCTTGTATTACTCTTACACAAACAAATTCTCTCTCTAATTGTGCATGTGCATTGGTTGCTTGCTCTCTATTTCTTGTTTTAAACTCTGTGTGTGTGTGTGTGTGTTGCGAGAGAGAATGTTGTTTGGGCTCATTCATTATTATTATTATTTTTTGCATCATCATCATCACCATCATCCTAAACATCATCATCACTATCAACATGATGATGATGATAATAATTATCATGATTATGATTATTGTCTTTTTTTTTTTGGTTTGATGGGAAATATATTAAACAAAGCAAAACGAAGACAGATAGACAGACACTAGTACAATGTGGGCGCTGTTGCCACACTTCACAACGACGTTTGCTTGAAAAATGAGAAAGAAAAGCAGAAATAAATAAAATTAAACTAAGCATAGCAATTTCATTGGTTTTATGCAAACTTTTTATATTTGTATCTCAACATACATGTGTATCTTTTCATATCTGTATGGCTGTGTGTATCTGTGTCTTTTTGTGTGTTGAAGTATGGCAACAGCGCAAACATTGCGAAAATTTCATCGGACGAACAAACGACCGGAGTGAATGTCGCAGCCACAACAATTTTTTAAAACAGAAACAAAAACAAGAAAATGAGGAATCCAATTCAACATAACTGAACTGAATCAACTACAATCGAACTCAAACACAGTAAATAACATATAGAGGTAGAAGGTAGAGAGTAAAAAGACACAGATACAGTAAGACACATTCAGAAACAATATGAGATACTTTTGTTGCTGCTGCCGCTGCTTCTGATGCTGCTGCTGCTTTAGCTGCTGGGTGCTACGAAACATGTTGTTTGTGCGTGAGTAAACTGGTTTGTTGCTGCAACATTGTGTTTTGTTTGACCATATATTTTTCCTTTTCGTTGTTAATATCGTAGAAGTACAAAACTTAGCAACAAAATCAGCGACAGAACCCAAATTCAACGTTTTCAACAACATCAACACAGCAGCACTTGTGCAACATTTCATTGTCTAGCAACATGTTTCTTAAATTTTTGTATGCTTTTTTCTAATCTTTTAATAAACTTCAATTAGTTAAAATAGAAAATAGAAGCAAAACGTTTCGATTCAATGCACGCAAGTATCTAATGTCTATCAAAATCTCACCAAAACCAAAGATGAAGTTAGCTTTGTAACCCTCAAGAAGTAATAACTTATAATTAAATTTATTAAATAATCAGAATGAAGAAATTTTTGAAGCAATGAAGCGAAGCCCCCCCTCTCTCTTTTAAACTCCTAAGCTATATGAATTTTTTCGCCCAATCGGATAGAAAATATTGTATTTGCTGTTGATCACATTCGATTTGATAAGTGTGGTTATTCCACTAAGTGTATGTGAGTATGCTTAGAGAGAACACTGACCTAGCAGTCAGGCAACATTTTATCCAAGTGACATCCACATACTTTATAAAGGAATTTTTTTCCATGATTAACCGTATTTGGTCATTGTTGGGGCCTTATAAGTTTTAGAAATCTTTTCGAGGTTAATGCAATTTGGTGTTGATTTATCAAAACTCTTACCAATTCTCATCCTGCACATGGAACAGAACCAGATCTTAGGATCTAAATTTTATTCAATTCCGGCACTGATTAAGAAGGTTTTGAACAGATGCGCTGGTAACATCTGCTCTCCTCGGGAAAAAAGCTAAGTTGAGTAGTCCTTGGCCGACTGTTGTTGTCGGGTGCTTCTGAGACGTAGATCCGACCACTGGAGAGAAGCTGTTACTATTGTTGCTTATGCTGCTGCTGCTTTTGACAAGCCGTCGGTAAAAAACAGCCACAATAGAATCGAGTGATAGTGTGAATGCAAGGTGAGGATTCCAATTGGTATTAACAATATTTGGAGAGGAAAGGACTTGACAATAGAAAAACATCTGAACACAAAGATATCTGAACTGGTCATCAGAGATCCGAAAATTATAAATGGGATACACTAGAGAAGCGAGGATATTGATTTGCCATGTACTATAATAAAGATACAAGTGGAACCTGTGAAGAAATTACAGTATAAACAAGACACATAGCGCATTCGAGTAACTTAAGTTAGTATGTATCACATACTGCATATCAATATATAGTACATAAGTACATACTATGTACATAATATACTTATACTCAGTATCTTCAACGGCAGTTTATAAACTATGTGGAAGTATGCATGTGAGTAGTGGTCCTTAATGGGAGAGAGAGAGAGAGAGAGAGAGAGAGTTCTTATTTTCATGTTGCAAACGTTCATCAATTTCAGATTACGTTAAATTCTAAGAATTTTATAGCCTTAAATCATTTCTAAACAAAACTTTTTTCAGACGTGTTATGAAAATTTTGTCAGAGGGAACTTGTCTGATTTTTAAATTAGATAGTTTGTTCACATTATCTTGAGACTATTGTATTACTGCCCAAGAAGAAGCAGCAGGAATCAGTAACAACAATGACAACAACAACAATATGAAAATTATTATAAAAATGCAAAGAAGCACGCAAAAATAAAAAATAACAAAAAATGTGCTGACTAAATTTGCTTCTCTAAACAGCTTCTTCATCCACCTCCTCCTCCTCCTTCACGTTTATTTCATTTCGATCAAATTATTTTTGTCGTTGTTCTTGTTGTCTTTCCTTTTATCTCTTTCTCTCTCCCACTCTTCACTCTTATTACATTATGCTATGTTTCTTTGTTGCTTTTGCTTTTGCTCTTGCTATTGTTGTTTATTTATTTATTTATTTATTTCTTTTATAATCTCATTTTCACGTCGCTTTGTCTGACGCACTCACTTCACACAACAGACACACACACACACACACACACACGCATACATACACCCTATTTGCCACTTGCCTCTCTCTTTCAATCACTTATACGCTCATTGACAGTCGTTCTGGCTGTCTGTCTGGCTGTCAGTCTGTTTATTTGTATGTATGTCTGTCAGTCTGTTTGTCTTTCAGTCATTTTTAATTTGCTTATTTCATTCACTCATTCGCTCTATGACTTTTGCCAATCCCTCTCTCTCTCTCTACCAGCCTCTACCATCCACACAAGCACTTATAATGCTTACGCTCTTATTCTATGATTCTCCTTGCATATTATGCGCGGTGAATGAGCAATTTACATGTTACGCGACTGCTTTCGTGTTCCTACGAAGTACTTCGTTTAGTTTGCTTCTGATGCCGTCGTCGACGCCGTCGCTCTCACTTTGTGTCTCGTTCAACTGCCAACTGCCCTTCGTCTTGCCTCTTCGGACCGAATCATTTAGAAACTGTTTTCTGTTTCCATGTGTTTGCTTCTTTGTGTTTCTTTTTATTTCGTTTTTTTTTTTTTTGTTTTGCTTTTCTTTTTGTTTTGCGCAACTCAGTTCGTTTAACCCCAACCCACCACCACTGCCACTACCACCTTCAACATCTTCACCTTACCATACCACACCACACCACACCACACCATACACATACACAATTATACTGACTCACACCATAGCACTTAAAGTATTATAGAGAGCAGGCAAGGACGCAGACAATTTCTCATTTGTTAATGTTGTTGCTATTGCGTTTGTTGTTTGTTGTTGTTGTTGTTGTTGTCATACTTTAATGTTTTGTGTTGTTGTTGCTGCTTTTGGTTTTGCCAATTTTTTCTTCTTCATCTTTCATCTTTCTTTCTTTTGCGTAGCGTGTTGGAATTTGTGTTTAATTTTTGTGCTTCTTGTTTCATCATTTCCCCTACATCTTCATGTCTTTAACAGCATCTTTCATTCTGTGCATTCATTTGGCTTCTCTTCTCCGCGTTCCCTTCGTTTTCTACTTCTTCTATTCAACTGTATTGTTGTTATTGTTTTTATTATTGTTGTTGTTTAAAAGCTTTTACTACACAAAATTGTAGATCAAATGCATTACTTTCTTCTTGATGTGGCATGATACATACAAGCATGATATTTACACACATGTGTGTTGGTTAGTAAAAGACAGAAAAAACGTAAAAGAGCGACTGAGGGGTAAAAATTGTACAATTGTTTCGATGAGTGCGTTCGTCATTCTTCTCCATTGAACGATGTTTTTTGGTAAATGTAAATCAGTCTTCTTCGGATTGACTCAAGGTGTAGAGGAGGGAGAAACAGCGGGAGTAAAGATTGGTATGGTGGGATGGATCCCTAACGATCAATCCAGAAATATCTTCGATTTTCTAAAACGACGCAAATCAAAATCACAATCATTATCATAAATATGAATTTAGAGGGAAGAAGATGGCCTAGAAATGGAGGGAATTAAGATGATGGAAGATGGACTTAAGCTGTCAATTCAGATAACAGAAATTCAAATAAATGTGTAAATGCAATAGTACTGGCTCAATTAGAAATAGATCCAAACATCTAGTATTATATACTTATGATAATAATCAATTGTCGCTCCTACTTGCTCATATGGTATTTAGCTATGGGATATAGGGTCAGCAGGGTGATAACGGGCGCGCCCTGGTATGTCCGCAACTCAACTTTACACCGGGACTGAAATATTTCCTTTGTGGGAGATACTAAGTATTATTGTAATTTCCACAGCAGCAGATACTGTGAACGACTGTCGCATCATCCAAATCACCTAGCGAACGCTCTTGCTGCGCATCTAACTGCTAGGAAAAGACTAAAGAGGCTCCATCACTACGAGCTAAGTAAATATAGAATTTCATGATAAGCCCTCCAAAATGTTAAGGTTTCGCTACTTAGTAGGTACCTATTACCTCTTGAATGAATTCTGATTAATGTCATTATTATGTATACGTACATATGTACATACATCCGAGTTTAGTATCTTTCTCTCGTTATCACATTTATACATCTATTGTGCATATGTAATATCAAATATCATGAAAACAATTGCGTTAAAAAAATAGTTAAGACTTGAATAAACAACATTTGTACTAGCAACTGTATATAATAAACCATACATATAATGTTTGTATGTAAATCAGATCTAAGTTAGGATAAGATAGAATACAATGGGTTAAACAGGCTGCTCAGCAAAGAGGCGCGTTCACCCAGAAGCTTTTGGCATCCATTGTGATGTCTGGATTGGACTCCTCTTAGCTACAGTGCTGGCTTCGACCTGACCGTCATGGGAGGCCCTTTCGATAGCCTAGGCCGTCATTGCTCTCAGAGTCCTTGCACCTATTGTACTAATCCCTCTTACGACGGCAAGATGGTAATCCAGCAATTGGGAAGTTTTGAAAGGGTTACAAAAAAAACATAATTATTCTCTTCAAATATGCGTTAAAAAACTTTCTTGGTCCTTGTTACTTTTGTTTTTCTTATTTAGAAAATATGAACCAATGGATTCCAATAACAAAAACAAACCAAAACAAAGTTGGAGCTGTCTGTTTGGCTAATTAGAATTGAACTGACCTATCAGTGGAACTTTCCCCGCCGTCACCGAAACCGATACTTCCTCCCCCACTCCCATTGCATACATACACATGTATGTAAAACCGCCATTAATCAAACACATACGCCCCAACACTGACACAAATTGAAATGGATTGTTATCTAGAGAGAGAGAGAGAGAGAGAGAAAGATTGAAAGAGGAGCAATTATCTCTTATACTGTCATATACATACTCCCTAACCTAGGCACACCTACACTTCCTCGCACAAACATACGTGTGTGTGTAAGTGTACCAACTATTTGACTCACACACATGCTTTCCCCAATTTCGCTTATCGACCGACCGACAGACCCATCAACGGACCGACCGACGACTCTGGGACTCTCTGTAAATCTCAAATAGAAGTTATTTGAAACTAAATAGACCTTGGGTTGTGTGTAATACAATAATTATGAAACATAATTGGTAAGGGAATGCAACGGAGAACAAACGAAAGACCGGTGACTGGACTGTTGTGGTAGTTCTTATTGGGTGGGTGGGTTGTGAGGGTTTTGCATTCATTTTTTTGTTTGGTCGACCTCTCGGTCGGTCGGTTGGTCGGTTAGTCTCTCAGTCTGTCTGGTTGGCTCTTGTTGTTGTTGTCACATTTTTTTGTTTGTTTGTTTGAAAGAAGGATGGATTTGTTCATGTGGGTGAAGAAGAAGAATGAGGAGAAGATGATAACGAAAACAACGACGATGACATTAAATTCGATTTCATATTCTGTTTCTCGTTGTTATTTTGCTTTTTCATTGTGTTTTATACTTCTGCTTTTTACCCCCACACACACAAACACACACACACATAAAGACTTAAGCATACTAGCACAAACAAAGTACATAAGTGATGGAGGGCGTTCGGTCGGTCAAGCACAGACAACGTTAAGCGGTTGAATTTTGGTGGAGGAAGTCGAGAGGGCAGTGGAATTCTCCGTTGTCTCAAGTAACCGGTTTTTATTGTTCTTATTGTTGTTGTTGCTTTTGTTGTTATTCTTCCTACTCTTTCTCTCTCTTTTGATCCATCTCTCTCCCTCTCCCTCACGAAGTACAAAGATACTTTTATGCTCTTCTTTGAAATTTTGAAATAGCAGATTTCTATGACTTACTTCTTTGATTTTCACTTGAACTACTTACCATTTACTAAGGTTATCTTTTGATAATGGAATCTGTTGGTAGATTACAACATACGTAACAAAAAGGATGAGGAAGGAAACCAGTAATTTTAAAATTTCAAATTGCAATAATAACCGTTATTTAGAAAATTGAGTTTTTCAAAAATTCAATTAGATTTTGTTTTCTCCATTTTGAATGAATCCATGTACATAAGTTTTGAACCACTACAGGATACCCTCTCAGGACTGGAAGCGAAAACTAGTGATGTAGCATTCATGAAGTGGCGGAGTGAGCCTGGCTGCATTGTCGCTAGGACACTCTGGCCTTGCTACCAACCAAAGACGACCTCCGAACTCCTAAACTTTCACAAGAAGAGGATTCGGATGATGATGGGAGTACTACACCATCGGGCTGATGGCCTATAGGATGCATGTTCCACACCATGAATTCTGTCTCAGCTGTGGAAATGAGGAGGAACTGAAGAGTATCCAACACCTCCTCCGTGACTATCCTGCCCTTCTTGGCAAACGAACCCGTTTTTTCAAGATACAGTTCTTCGAATAGTTGTGTAGTTTGCCAAAATATCCTTTGGGAGACCTGGCTATGTTCGTGGACCCCTCAAGTTGGTTTAAGGAGGGTGACCTCTGCTACTGACCTTGGATAGTGGTGGATTACCCAAAGCCTCTCAAAATCTCCCCAGCTATTCCTATTTTTAATAATAGGCCATAAAGCTTCTAGGTGATCTCGCGTGCAACCGCAAGGCCTGTTCGGACCCTAATTGAACCATGTACATACTACTTATTTACTTAAAGACTTTCATAACTAAATGAGAACTAACTGTTTTATCTAATCTTTTACCTAATATTTAAGTGTTATCTACATGTGTGTAAGTATGGTATAGCGTAAGAAGCGCATACAAGACTCAATGAAACTGAATCACTGAATTCTTTGTTCACTATGCGTTTTTATCCTTATTTCTTATAATTTTATATGATTTTTTACATTTATTTTTTTTAAATTTTGTTCCCAATCATTGTTGTTGTTGCTGGCTCGCTCACTCATATCAGTCACACGCTTTCTTACTCCCTCACCTCATCGGCAACTGTCATTTTCGCTTTACTCTTCGTTTACTTTTCACTCATTACTGGTTAAATTTACGTTACTGTTACTTCTTACTCTTGCTATTCCATACTCTCTTTCTATTGCTCTCTCTCTCTCTCTCTCTTTACAACAACTCTTCATCATCAGCATCATTATCGTCCTCGTCATCATAATCATTTGGTTTTGTTTGTTTCTTGTTGTTGTTTTTATTGGTTAGGTCGTGTCGTATTCACTCATCGTTTCCACTACCAACGTCTCAGTGACTCTTTGACTGTCGGTCGGTCGCTCAATTTAGTTCATCTCTTCGTTCGTTTGCCTTTCATGTTCACATGTGTTTTATTTGTACTCATATTGTGAATCTTTGGGGATTTTGTGTTTCCTCTTTGCTCATTCATGATGTGAACTCTAATTCTCCCCATGATCTGACACTCCTCACTTTCCCTTCTCCATCTTCACCATCTCATGCTTCAGTACAAAAATCATACTAAATATTCTTATCATTTTTTTATGTATGCCAGCCAACCCACTGTCGCCCTCTCTCATCTTTGCTTCCCCTATCAACAAATTCTATCAAATCATGTTATTCATCTAAAACATTCGTTGAATTTTTTCTATTTTGCTTTTTTTGTTCTTCGTTCGTGTTTCTCTAATTAAGGTTGTTGTTGTTGTTGTTGTTACTTTTAGCTGTGACGCGTACGCAAAAAAGAAGAAGAACAAATAATAAATAACATTGATATTCCTTTCTTTCTTTCTTTCCCACTCCCACTCTCACAAACATTTTCTCTCTCCCTGTCTCTTGTATATCACTTTGTGCAATGTGTCTCTTTTTAACAAAGGCAAACAAGCAACCAAGCAACCCATACACAACCATTAAAAACTGACAGAACAACCGACGGACCTACAAACTGACAGCCCGACATACCACACTACACCGACTGACCGGCTACATTACACTTATTCTTCTTCTTGTTGCTTCTACGTCGTCTTTTACGTTTTGTGCCTTTTGCTTTATCAATGCTTTGTTGTGTTGTTGCTTTAAGTTTAGCTTGTGTGTGTGTGTGTGTGTGTGTGTGTGTGTGTAATTGTAGTTTTTAATGGCGCAGTCATTTATATGGCTCTCACTCTCTCTCACTCACTCTTCGGTACGCATTCTACCATTGAATTTTTCACCATTCCAAAGTTGCGTCTTCGCTTACTTCGCCCGCCCCGGGCACAAGCGCAAGCACACACACTTACCTATAATACAAAATACAAAAGAATTCTTAGTCGGACTTATCTTTGTGAAAAACCACTTCTTTACACATGATTCTTCATCTAAGAAGTCATAAATAGGAACAATCTCATAATTTCTTTTTGTACACCCTAACTCCATGGTTGAAGTCATGATTCAATAAACCATATACAATAGTAAACTTTTTGACATTGTTCATTATTCATTCCGATCCACTTGCTAAGTTGTCATCATCTTGTCGTGGTAAGGGGGATCAGTAGACCACTGAGAGCGATACCAGTGGTAGCCTAGGTAATCGATCAGTTTTCCCAGGTCGGTAATGTTGTAAGCGAACACTGAAACTAAGAACCAACAACGTAAGGTTTACAATAATCGTATCGGTATAGCTGATTATTTATTGGTCAATATTAAACAGTTGCTGAAAAAAGTTGTGTCGATGTTAACTTGTGTTGAAGAAGCCACAAGCTTTCCGAAAAGGGCACTTATGTATCTCGTGTTTAAAGAACCTCAAGAAGAGAAGCATCTATCACACATGAATACACTCATCCTGATCAAGAAGACGTGGAATGCTACTTACAGAAATTCCCAAACATGGAGAATCTTGAGCAAAAGCACTATTTTGTCGTTCTACAAATGATTTGCGTAATCTGGACTGAGTAAAGATTATGAAATTATATGGACTAAACAAATCGCTCACACAGGGAGAGCCCTCTCTTGGTTGGTTATCCCAAGATTATCCAACAACAAATTGCGTGTTACCTCGGGATACTAAAATTTGAAATAAAAAGAGAGATTTGTCCTGTCTATATTGTACATAACTTAATAATCTTTGACTAGGGATCCATTTGGAGAGTCAGTCAGTCAGTCGCACATTATAAGTATGTAAACATTATTGTTGTTCTGAAAATCAAATGTCCCGGACGTTTTTTATTTTGATTCCCTACCTTCTCTTTCCATCCCACCCCATCCCTTTCGAAACTTTTTGTTAGAGCCTTTCCATCAGAGAGCAATGACAGAATGGAATGGATATACTTACATACATTGTTGTTTGTTTTATTGTATCCCCTGCATGTAGTACATCCCTGTCCTTGCGTGCTCTCTTGCATACTTAGCATACTTAGGCTAACTGACTAGTTCGCTCTCCATTGTACGTTTCATTCGTGCATTCGTTCGTTTGTCTGTCTAACTCACTCATTGACTGTCTGTCGTTCAACTGTTCATTCGTCGTTTTGTTGGTTCTTTTGTTTTATGTTCACGTTTGTTTGTTCATCGTCTGTCGTGTTCTTATTTGATTTTACTTTTTTATCTTTCTATCTTTTCTTCTCTTTTCGTTTCCTTTCCTGACAACTACTCTACTCTCCTCACCTACCCTCTTTCTGAACAACTCGACGGCATTTTTGGGTTTTGTATTTTTGTGGACTTTTTTGTGTTTTGCTTTTGTTGTTGTTCTCTTCTCCTTCTTCGAATTGTTGTTGTTCCATAAATGTGTGGTGTTTTTGTTGTTGCTGGTGTTCTTGGTAGGGGATCTTAAGAGCCCAAGGCAGTGCGCGCTGTTCTGTTCTGTTCTGTTCTTACCTCTGTTTCTGTTTCTTTCTTTATCGCTCTTTATAACACTCTTTTTTGAAGTAAGTTGAAGTTTGTTTTATTTCTTTTTTCACTCTCTTCCTCAACCTCCCTGCCTTTCTTTCTAACGAACACACCTACTCCTTCTCTGTTTCTACGACTGACACTCTGAAACTTTGTCTTACTACATCAACTAACTTGTGTGCGTGCGAGTGAGTGAGTAGTACTATTTGCGCTTTTTTTGCTTTATGAAACTTACAAATTTTCATCGTCGCCGTCTCGCTGTTACTTCTTTTTTTTTTGTTATTATTATTATTATTATAATCTTTCGTTTGGCGCCTCCTTCGTAAGTCCTCCAAAAAACTTACTTAACTTAGGCAACCAACTTAGCCTCCTCCTGCCCAACCTAACTGACTGACTGACAGACTGACAGACTGACGCCTCTTTGGTATTACTAATAAAGAAAAGAAAAACACAAAATACAAGACACAAAATTTCGTTTGGTTTTGGTATGAATTTTTGTTCTTCTTTTTTCTTTCTTCGTTTCTTATTCTCCTTGTTGTTGTTGTTGTCATGGCCTTTAATTCTTGTGCTGCAATTTACTGCTGCCATCACCTCACTTACTACATCGTGCGTGCACCTCACACAGCACAGTCCCCCCTTTAAACAAAGAGATCAACATCTCAACACACATACTATTCTACAAGACATACATACGTACACACATACATACATGCATAATATGTATGTGTGTGTGTGTATCTGTGTGTGTTATGTTTTGTGTTGCGCTGCTGCTGCTGCTGATGGGGTCGTTTTTGCTTTCTTGTTTTGTTTTTGTTACTGGTGCTGTGGCTTCTTCTTCATCATCTACCTCCTTCTTCACTTCATCATCTACTTGTTCAACTTTCCTGGGTCATTAAAATAACTTTGTTGTTGTTGCTGCTGCTGCTGTTGTTTTGTTTTCATTCTCTTTAATGTCGTAATACAAAATTTTTGCTTCAAATTTTTATTTAAATGTTTATTTTTAATTTCAGTTTTTTCTTCTTCTTCTTGGTTTTTTGGCTATTTTTTTGTTGTTTTTGTTTATTTCTTTTTACTTTTTTTTTTGTTCTAATTATTGTTGTTGTTTTGATTGTTGTTGGTTATTTACGTATGTACATACATACAAAGATAAAACACAAATTTAAATTGAATTAAGCAAATTTTCATTTAAATTTAAGCAAAATTTTGTCTCTTAATTTTTTGTTTTTTTTTTTATTTAAATTTTTTTGTTTTATTAAATTTATTTTGTATTTTCCATTTAATTTTAATGCCACCCTTCTTCACATTCGGAATTTGAATGATACATATTTGACATTAGGTTAGCTTATGATTTATTAAACTGAAATTTTCATTGGATAGACTATTAATACTTACATGCAGTTCCCCAAGTGGAAAATTCGCCAGAATGCCAAGGACTTCAAACGGGAGAGTCTTCCAAGAATTGCAGGGTAGTCACATAGGACTGCTTTCTTCCTGAATCCTCATCATCTCCACAGCTTGGTGTGGAACATGCATTCTTTTAGCCATTAGGCTATTAAGACTCTCCTTATCATCCGAATCCCATTCTTGTACAAGTGTGGAAGGTTTTTTGATTACTGAGTGTGTATACAGTCGAACACCTTCTCCTTGTTATAGAGGTGTTTTCGTTTATTAGAAGTTCGTTATGGAGGAGTTCGACTCTACATATGTACATTCTAGCTGTATAAGATAATTGAAACTTCATGAAAGAAAGGCCTTCCTACCTATTAAACCTCTGAATCTTTATACTCTTCACGGGAGTGAATAGTATTATAAATGTGAGAGTTGATTTAGCTATGTCCGTCTGTATGTATGCAAACTAGTCCCTCAGTTTCTGAGCTAGAGAGTTGTAACATAGGTTTTTTTTTACCATACTCTGCACATTTTTTTGTTTGTGACTTATCGAGCTGAAATTTGAACACTATAAGTCTCTGATCTATTTTCACCCACCATGTATATTTCAAGATGCTACGGTTACCAGGAGGGGTACCTTCCATACACGCTCAAATTCAAATTAATGTTCTTATTAGAAAACATTTCGACATTATAGATTTCTGATCTATTTTCACCAACTATGCAAATTTCAGTTGAACTTTTACATCTAGATCTGGTCTAGTCTAGGTTAGCTTAGGTAAAGTACCCTTCGGGCATGGATATCACCTATAAAAGACCACTGCAAATCGTTTCGGATCGCACATAGAAATAAGGAAGCTGCGCCGCAGCGTGACGTGCAACCTCAGTTGGTAATGGACTTTAATCTACATATGATCCTATAATATTAAGGTAACATGCAACACATACTGGGTAAACTTTCTTTGAACGCTGAGCTTTTAGACAAATAACCATGTCCATTGAATAAAAACGTAAAAATTCTATTACCATTTCACCCATATACAATAATATATCATACATACATATATGATAATCATCACAGTCCACAAATAGAATCTTATCATATCACATTAGATAATTTTTAATTTTTGTTTTGTTTTATTTGTTTGTTTTATCTTTTTATTTGCCAACAGTTCGATTGAAGAACTAGTTCAAATTTACCGACTAATATTTACATACATACATATATAAATTATTTTTAGATTCCTATATTATTACTAGCCTAATCCTATTCATAAGCTATGACGTTAAATTAACTATGTTCTTCGTACATAAGAAAGATCTGACGGGAGCAATATCTTCAGCCGCCTCGTTGTTTGAGTGTTGTTGAGAAGACTTATGATGACTTATGCTGTGCCTATTTATCTCTTACATAACATTTGGCATCAGGAGATCTTTGTGAATATTCTCATTATGTAATACGAGTATGTACCAAGTTATAGTTGGTAACGCTACAGAATTTGAATGTTAGATTCGGCTGCTGTTCTCCATAGCTGGATGCCGTAAGTCCAAACAGGCTAAACAGTCTAGTCGTTGTAGAGTCTACATTTGTTTTCTAAACGCTAGTGCTTTCTTTTGGCTACAATGTACTATTTCCATCAATCAATCTTTTATCAATCTGTGTTTACTGCTACTATATTTCATTTGAATATCCAATCTTGAATTTTGTTGTGCACAGGCGGACGTAGTAAGTATTGCTGTAAAAACTTTTAACTATCATAAGTAAACCAAAGGAGGAACATGTGTAACATCATCAGACTTGACACACTGTGTGACAAAAAAAATAAATATTTTTTACAACATTAAGGAAAAAAACTTTTTTTATAATTTATTTACAGAAACACTCTTCAGACTATGCTTGAGTTTCCCAGAAAATTTCATCAAAATCGGTCCAGTAGTTTCGGAATCCATAGGGTTCAAACATAGATGTATGTATATAGATGGTACTTTGTTAGAAGAAAACCGATTACATTTTCGTGATCAGCAGGTCCAGCAGTTATTTGTATGAATGGTTTTTTTTTTTGTCACACAGTGTTATTTATCTAAAAATTGGACTAATCGAATAAACATAGGCGGTAAAAATTTTTTTGTGGGATGCTTAAATGTTTTTATCAATTTAGATCAGTTTTTTCACTAATATTGGAACAAGATATATAAGTAATTACATATTCATATGTATATGTAGGTATTATGTATGAAATAATTGTTTTGAAATTTTGTTTTTTTGTGGACTGCTTATGTCTTATCAATATCTTATCAATTGATCAGCAATGAGGACATGAACAGCATTAAAATTATTAACCCGAAAATTGGATCACTTGAACTTATATATTATTGTAGGTATTATGTATGAAATAATTGTTTTGAAATTTTGTTTTTTTGTGGACTGCTTATGTCTTATCAATATCTTATCAATTGATCAGCAATGAGGACATGAACAGCATTAAAATTATTAACCCGAATATTGGATCACTTGAACTTATATATTATTGTAGTATATCAAAGAATTGCTATTAAGATCCGAAGGCCTTAGTAGCCAGTGCTCCCCTAAAGTTAATCTTAATCTAGTGCGACTAAATGGTTTTGTAGTAGATTATTTATCAATTGAATTCAGATCAGTTTTATCAGAATTTATAAATGATAGTACCATAATTACAAAAGTGGAATACGAATAATTGGTAAGATCCCATGGATAAATACGACCTTACATTTTATTTTATTCTTTACGATTTTGATGTGTGCCCCCCTATTCCACGATTTGAATTCCAAAACCAAACCAATGGGCTTACTTCGAATCCGTATAAGGCCAGCGCAGAATAGTGATAGCAAAACAGATCCACACACACATTCTACTCTAAACATAAGTCAAATCAATAACACTGTGTTACAAAAAAAAAAAAAATGAAAAAACTTCTTATCAGACCTCGTGGAGGTTATAGGTTATAAAAAGCCAAAAAGAATGGTATGTATTAAATCTCTGATACACCCTCAAAATCTTGTTTTAGAGCCCAAAAACCGTTTTTAGGTAGGTTCCTGTACATATTACCTTATAGCTTGGCCATTTTTTATCTTTAATTTTTTTTCCTCAATTAAATTCTGCCTTTTCACTTTACTTGTTTTCTATTTTTATTTGAAAATTCTATTGTATTCTGCTTAAATAGGTAGAATCTTTTTTAAGACATTTACGTGAAAATTTTAAATAGAAAAACCATTCGTATAAAGCGCTGTGATCCAAATATCAGTAGAAAACAGCAACATTATGAGCCAAATTTTTAAATGCGAATTTTTCCCTTAGTTCTCGACTCATTTATATTATTGGTACATCAATTAAAATCTTCCAAACTTTAATTCGTAGTATTGTATTGTAGTATAAAAGAAACAAAAATTACAAATTATTTAAGATCCATTTTCAATAAATAACCGTCTCGGGTCTTCTGCAGTTGTGTTGAGTTCTCGAACTCCAATTTTGCAAATTGTTAACTTCTAAGGGCGTAATGGATATGAATTTACTTACATCTTCTACAGATGTAACAATAATAATTTTTCCATGGTTTGATTACTTAGTTTTCATTGGGGCCTATGCCCATTCGTTATATCTAGGGAATAGAGATATAAATATTGCATTATTTCCAATAACAAAATTTTGAGAGAATCGAAACAAGCTTACATGTATCAGTACAGTTTGGAGCCACATATTTGAAGCAGTTAACAGTTTAAAGTTATGGGCCTTTTACACGGTCAGTTCAGTCTCAGGCCATTGTCGACATGAAATCCAAAACGATGAAAGAGAAATGGACTGAGCGAAAACAGATACTTGGAATGAGACTGAACTGACCGTGTTTTTAGTAGACGCACGGACCTATGAAATTGTCCGGCTAAAAGAAATGTTTGCCTGGGGGAGATGTCTGCGACTAGAGAGAGATTTTACTGTACAGCACATATGTATACTACAGACTCTTATACCATCAATTGTCTTCATTTAATTTGTTTTCTGATCCTTTAGAGCGATGTTTGCAATGCTCAGAAGCCCATGACAATGATCAGTCGAATCGATAATGTCATGTTAATCATTCAGTCAGTCAGTCGATCAGTCTGTGAGTCCGTACAACATGCATGACTTTAATGAGAGAAGATTTCAATAGAAATTGACTGGAAGTTTATTGCTAACAAATATTGGGTCGTTTGAGCCATATAGTAAGGCTATTAAATTTTGTATACAATGGGAGGCTATGAACAACTACTATGTATGTTATTTAACTTAATATTGTACAACTCTATCAACTTCTTCGGACTCTTAAACAAGTTTTATTCTCTAATAGAACCAACTCAAGCTTTTCGTTTTCCCTCCGTCCCTACCTCTCTTTGAAGCGTTCTCGTCTCAAGTCACCTTTTGTTAATTTAACACCCTCAACTAACATAATACGATAGCGTCATCTTCGGAGTTTTCATTGTCTTAAGACCTTAACATCACACCCTATCGATGACACTATGTATATGCCAGTAAGTCCAATGTACCATATACTAAGTATTTTCTTTTTCTTTAATCACTTTAAATGCAAGCTTTAACAACAAGAACAACAATAAGACCCTTATATTGTAAATACATATGTATAGGCATATTGATAATGGTTCTTTGTTTTGCCGATTTTTCTTTTTGTGTGCTATCTGAATGACATGTGCGCACTTTTTCCCGCAATTTCTTTTCAATAAAATAAAAAACAAAATTTTGTTTGTTATTATTTTCTTTCTTATTTATTTAACTTATTTTATTTGCATTTAATTTTTTTGTTAATTTTTTCTTTTTGTTTTCTTTGTGAGAAAAAAGAAAAAAAGACAAAAATTAAACAAAAATATAAATAAACAAAGAGAACGAACAAAACAAGGTCAAGTACAGTGAATGAACGAATGAATATGAAATAATGTCGGTGTATGTACATACCTACATATGGATCTATAATCAAACATATGTATGTGTATGTATGTATGTACTTTAGATAGGGTAATCTCTCCCTATGCCTCACATCATTCTAGTGATGGGTTAGAAGAAATACGAGGGTCTATCAAGCAAGCAAGCAAGCACCCGAATAAGATACACGTTTAAAAACAGTATATTGATATAGTGGATTAGATCTAGTGAATGTGGTGGATGTACGAATCAATTCTTAGAGAAGTTTATTGATTATAGCCATCGAAATGGAAAATCACATTCTTGTTCGCTATATGAGAACAATTTTCATACAGTTTCAAAAAAAAATTAATCATACCAAACATAACTTTATCACTGGCCGATTTATTGATGTTTGCCTTCATCGGAGCTAGTTGATACGGTAGAGTTCATTGTTTTGACTTACTATTCTCAATCGTTCTTGAAACTGTCATCCGGTCCGGGCTTATTCTCAGTCCACCCAATTGTTTGTGTAAATTTGAAATCACTCTCTTCAAACTCGCGATTTTTAACTCTCCGGTCCGATGTAGTCGAATATTCAGTCATTTCTAAAATGATTCGCTCAATCGGTATACAGTCACGCGTGAATTCAGCTGTCCAATATTCTATAGCGTGGAGTCCACCCATGAACTACACAGAGCCCCACTTATTATATAAGATATACATACTTATTTCAATCACGGGGACTTCTTGATCGATACTCGTATAGAAGAAGGTAGTAGTGACAGCGAATAGACAATTAAGATAAAAGTGAAACAAAATTAACAAAAACAATTGCTAATATTATGAGCGAATATATAATATACATTAATAAACATATATATGCACATACATATGTATATACTCGCACATACATATATATATGCATTGGGTGTACAGATAAGTTTAAAGCCTTTTTTTAGTAACTTTGGAGCTTTGTTCAGAGAAGTTTGTATAATGTATTTTATTCAAAGTATTGTCCATCGTTAGCTTAGACTTTCCCATCTTTCTGGGAGCATACGGATTCCTCTTTGGAAAAATTCCTCGTCTTTGGAGGCGATCCAAATATCAACCCAATTTTTGGCATCATTGACCGGTAGAAGTGGTAGTCGGAAGGATAAATGTCTGGTGAATGAGTGGGCACGTGTGGCAGGACATCCCATTGAAGCACCTCTAAAGTTTTTTTTTGACGACTTTTGCAACATGTGGCCGAGCATTGTGCTGAAAAATCACTTTGTCATGTCTTTTGGCATATTGGGCGTATTTGTACTTCAATTCTCGGCTCAATTGCATCAATTGTTGTTCGTAACGCAACCTAGTTAGAGTTAGTTAGATTTCGTTAGAAGGAATTACCTCATACTAGATCACTCCGGGTTGATCCCACCAGATACACAGCATTAGCTTTTTGTCATGAATATTCGGTAAGGCCGTTAAAGTTGATGCATGGCCAGGTTTAACGCACGATTTTTTGACCTTTAAGTTGTCGTAGTGTATTCTCTTTTCGGCCCCCTTCATAATTCGGTGAAATGACACATGCTGACATTCAGAGTGAAACATAAATATAGTTTCCAGATGGTCCGATACGATTTAATACTAGTTATGCGAACTTTTGTAAAAGGCTCAACATTTTTCTGTACACCCAATATGTTTATATGTGTTACGATTATAACAAAAAAAACCCAATTATTTTGACGTCAAATCTTTTTTTTTAAAATGCATAAACTTTTATTTTAATTTATAAAAATATTTCACATACATATAATAAAAACAAATCGGTAGAATCATGTTTAGTATTACATACAATACAATGCTAAGAATGCATGAAAATCTATCAAAAAACAATTGCTGAAAAATAAAAAAAAAGTTGAAAAATGTCAGAGGAAATGTCTTAGAATATGCATGAAAGTGTTCGAGGAAGATAGATAGGTTGGGAGATTTCTGAAAAAGGATGTACATATTTTTTGAAGGAAACTCTCCCTATAACACTGTAACAGATGCCTCTGGATTTCGGGTTGTAATCAGTTACGTTAGAACACAGATGACAGTGATATGAAGTTTTTTCATAGGAGAAGGAGCACCTTAGCCCAGCTAAGATTGGGCTGGGACCTTATCTTAACAGACGTTGCACATTTGCCGGAATCAGCGGAATCGGACCACTAGGAGTAGTACCTCCTATACAAACCCAAATTCAAAATGTTCTTATTAGAAAAACTTTTTTCTTCTTATCGAACTGAAATTTGAACACTATGAGTGGCTGATCCATATTCACCAACCATGTAAATTTCATGATCCTAGGGTTACCAGGAGAGGTACCTCCCCAAATTAAATGAGAAACTTATAAAGAACAAAGATGTGATGCTAAGAAAGGAAGGTTGGATGCAACTCGGAGGAGCGTGAAGAGTATTACATCTTTGGCATAGCCAATGATAGCCTTCTTTCAGGTTTTTTTTCATTTATTCAGTATTCAAATTTAGTAAAAGAATGTCTTCTGAAAGGTCTTCATCTACATTTGCACTTAAGTCAAATAAAATAAATTTAAGTAGATTTATCATAAGAATTGCATTTTTAGCATGAACCGAACCGAACCATTTTTGGAAGTGGTTTTCGGTTCGGTTCTGTCTTTTTAAAATAAAAAAGGTTCGGTTCATGGTTCGGTTCGAGGCCCAAAAAACGCGACGGTTGGGTTCAAAACCCAGTTCGGTTCAGAGCCGGTTTGCAACCCTGACCTCAAACGTAAGTCATTCACAGGAGCGTGAAGAGTATTGCAACTTTGGCATAGCCAAAGACAACCTACTCTCTGGCTTTTATTTACAATAATTAGTTTCTCTTCTTCATTATTCTTTTCCCAATATTTTTCCACAAATTGACAGTGTACTTATGTTTGTAAGACATTTGCTTTCCCTTAGTTATTAGGCTTACATTCGAAAAGACCCAGATCAAAATCCAAGTATGTATAACTATGCGTAGGAACGGATTACAGCCTAGGGTGGTCGTCTAGTCACCTTCTGCGCCTCAGTTGCAGCTGGATCCAATGTAGAAGTTGAACCTTTTTTACAGCCCGACAGTTTTTGCTTCAGGTAGTGGTTTATATGTGCTAACAATTGGTCATTGTATCAGCAGGTGCAAAATGCGTTCTGATCCTAAAAATCGACAGATTTCCGTTTCTTCATTTTAAGATTTTTATTCTCTTGTGCTGGGATATGGTAGCATTCCTTCAGATCTGTATGCCTTGTATCCATATGGAGGCAATGGTCTGGAAAAGAACTACATATGTACATATGTATGTATGTGCATATACCAGAGAAAGATCGTTGATCTGAAAGTGGGAACTACTTATTTAGTATTTATCACCACAAATGAGACACAAAGTGAGCCACTCATCTAGTTATAAACTTGCTATTTTATTCAGTTTCTTAAGCTGAGAAAGGGTATTACTGCAGAGTTGTTCATACTTTGGGGGCCACTTCTCCCAAGGAGCTGTGAATTTCAATATTCTGCCATTTAGCCTACGTCTTGCAGAAGTAGAAGTTCCTGGAGTTGATCGATCACATCATGAACAGCCACAAAGGATTTAAACATTTGAATTTATGAATATTTATTTATTATGCTGCTACCAATCAGGATGCAGTTACCCTATGAGGTTGCATGTAGTAATATTAATTTAAAATGTTACATTATTGAAATTATTTATAATATTTACAGCTCTTAATTCAGTATTGTGATTGTGCGTAATTCTGCAATCTTTACACTTTCAGTCGATGGGACCAGGCTGCTGTTCCCCATATCTGGATGCCATGCCTCCAGATCGGCGTGAAAAGTTGAGAATAAACTGTCCTCTGCCAATGCACGCGACGCAGGTCTCTTTTGTGACTTGTATGTGTCTCCGAACTGTGAGACGCCTATCCGATACTAGTCCCAGGTATTTGGCCCCACATTTCTAATCCAGGTTCACTACATTGAGGGCGGCGGGTGGAGGGAGTCGTCTTCTGATAGTGTAGAAAACATTTATGCATTTGTTTGGATTGAGCTGGACGTTCCACCTCCGAGCCCAGGCTGTCAGTTTGTCCATGAAGTAAACACCGTCTGCATGCGACGCCAAGAGCAGGGAAGAAGAAACTTAAAAGAAAAATAAACCAAAAGCAAAAGCAAAAGTTAGAAGAAAAATAACAGACAACTATAATGATAATAAAAGAACGTGAGAGGCACAAGTAAATTAAGTACAAAGCAAAATGCAAGAAAAGAGAAACAAACCAAAACAAAACGAAAATAAAAACAATAAACGGTAAATTAGTTTTTTTTTTTAAATTTATTTTATTTTGTTGTTGGTGGCTTTGTTTTCTATTTGTATTTTGTTTTGTTGCCAGGCCGAACGCGTTTAAAAAACAAAATAAAGACAAAAGAGATAAAAAAAGCCAAAACCAAAAACACAAACAAAATGGAATGAATAAATTAAAAATTTAATTGCAAAACAACAAAAAAACAATAACAAAAAATGTTAAGAGGAAAAACATTTTTAGAATTTTAAATGGTTTCTTTTTTTATATTTCTTGGAAATAAAATTTTATGGGACAAAAAATAAATAAAAAAAAAAAATTATGAAAGAATAAAAACAACAAATAAATGTGGTTATTGGTTGATGTTGTTGTTCTTATTCCGCTGATTCTTGTTGCTTCTTCAATGAGTCAAAGCACAGTAGCCGAGCGCAGCGCTACAACTGAAAGACCATCTTGCCGAGGAAAGATCGACAACCTCTTGCTTCTAAGGATTTAACCAGTGGAGAGCCACACGTTGTGTCAAACAGCAACACAACATTTTGTACCATTTCTGGACACGAATAATCTCTCATTATGCAGAAGTTGCAGCATTTCCAAACGAGCTCTCCCAGAGATTCACACCCAAAGAGCTTGCATATTAAGCTCCCTCCCTCACAAGGGGTTGATGTACCTGGTGGTACTCTTCAATGCGATTTTACGACTAAACCACTTTCCCACACAATGAAAATATGCCGCAATCGTAACAGTCCCGAAACGTGACAAGCCAGAGAACCTTGTCACGTCTATTAGGCCGATGATCATTTTGTTCTCCAAATTATTTGAAAGAATATTTCTTGGCGGAGTACTGGCTGTATTGGGCCCCCAAACCAGAAATTTGGCTATTACTCGAACCAAATCGAGTTGCAGTAAAGTTTAGATCGAGAATTGTATAAAAATTTGTCACGTGTGTTCTAAAGTGGAATTTTTTTTAAAAAATACCAGATTATTTTGAACATTTGTTTTGTGTAAGAACATGGTAAAGAGTAATACACGGGACAATTTAGATGATATATTGTGTAGTACGTTTAAATTTCTTGACTAACATTGATAAAGATCAAAATTTATGAGAAGATAATTGCTAAGTATGGATATGATTGACGATTTGCAAAATTATTGAGTTTTATAGCTCAGAATTAAGTACATCCGACTTCAAGTGCCTTAGAAAGTGATAACAATGGTTCGGTGAAAGAAATTATTTCTTGTTTAACCGCAAATTACTGAATACTTTTTCTTACTGTAACTAAAGTATTGTATTTTGGATTGGATAAGATAGGAGAGACAGTTGGCTCGCCACAGGGCGTGTTCAACCTTACGGCTCATTGTGATGCCTGATTTGGACTGCTCTTAGCTTCAGTGTTCGACTTCTACCACATGCATCCTGCATGCGAGTATTGCAGTGTCCTTACACCTACTGAGCCCACTAACTACGAGAAGCAAGGCATTCCAGCATATGGAGAATTAAAGTCAAACTTGTTTTGTGCATGATATTGACGGATTCTTTTCCGCAAGATTGTTTCTTCTTTGAAAACAATTGAATTGATGCTCGGAAAATAGATGTCGAAGTCATCGAACGAAGGATATAGGAATTAATGTGGAGCCAAGTCTACTACCGAATGAGATAATTGCACAGGAAGGTTTTTGTTCTACGCGGTCAAGAAATTTTTTCAAATTTCAGCCGTCTTCCATTCGGCTCAAACGGTTCATTTGTTATTGATAGAGATACACCGTGACCGTTTGTCCAGATTTTCAGAGCTGAAGCAGCACTCCTGTCTGATCCCACCAGATATAGTATAGCATCCTCTTTTTTCACAAAGAAAGAGGCATAGAACTCCTGAAAAAAATATGCTACTGACAATGTGATTCCGATATTTTAGCTTATTTTTATAGCGAAAATGTTAAATATAAAAAATGCAATCATGGCTAGGTTAATTGGTTGCTTAACGGTACCAAGAAGACAATTTACCACTTATAAACTTAATAAAAATACCAAAAAAAAAAGGAAGTTTAGATAAAGTTTAAAAAAAATGGAATGAAAAGAAAATAATAAAGAGAAACATGAGAAATAAATTAAAGAAAACAAAGGGGAAAAAACGAAAACGAAAATAAAAACAAATATATTATTTCACAGTTAATTAAAATGAATGTGCCCGTTGTGTGTATTTAGATACTTATTATTATTATGTCTCCCACCTCCTACTTCTTCAACTTAAAGATAATAACAAATATTGTATGTACATTATTATTGTCGCGTTCATTATGATCATCAGCATCATAATCACTATCGCCATATTGCCTATGTCTTGTCTTTTACCCTGATGCAGTGCAATTATTCATATTGTCGAGTCGAGGAGAGAGAGGGAGAAAACAAAAGAAAACTTCAACTAATGAAAACAAAACAAACAAAATGAAAGAATAATAAAAGTAATAAAAATAATAAAGATCACATTAAGACTGAGAATCTCATTAGAGTGAGTGAATATGAGGACTTTAGATAAGCAAGCACCCTCCAGTGGTTTTGTTGATACTTACTAAGTGATTCTTATGAATTACAGTTTTTAGATTTATTTTGATTGGATTGAATTACTATTGTACAATGAAATCTCTCTTATGAAGCTGGACAATGTTTCATTCATGGTCCGTCCTCCTACTTCAGAAAGACAGATTGACAGATACTAATACTGTAATAGATTAAATTGCATTAGAGAGTTGCGTGAGACAGTAACGACTACTGTGGCATCAATTGAAGCTATTGTAGGAAAGAAACCCCCATAATTACAGTTCCACCAAGAGCCTGGTGGCAGTCAAGATATTCTTCGGAGATAAATCTGCTATTTCTGTTGGTTCTAAGTAGTTGTTACCTATATAACGGAGTCTGGTCCAAATTACATCATCACAGTAGCATATTATTTTTTTCTTCGTAATTAAATAATCTCCATTAATCATCAAAACTTAATCGCTTCATAACTCAACAATACCTGACACTCTAAGCAAAACTTTCTCTTGAGTTGTTATGCAAGGTCTGAGAAGCATAAGGGGCTCGTTACTATTATATTTTCTTGTATCCATTTAATATTAGAGCGATTTTCCTTCCAGCCATCATCATTTATGCATTATTTTTGTAGAACTCTAAGGCAGCCCTCAAATTGATTAATATCTGATAGGGAGTCTGGCAGCTCCTTTACTAGCGACTTCATCGGCTTCTTTGTTTCCATAATATTCTTATTCTAATATAGATTTTAAAATCTTTCCAACAAATATGGGTACTATTTAAAATATGTTTTTTATCGTTTCCTTTTCACATACCTTATTTGTGATAGTTGAAAGTATTGAATGAATTTGACCCATTTCTTGAAGATCACTTCAAAAAAATTGGGAATCCTG
This sequence comes from Amiota communis, assembly GCA_037043315.1. Classification (NCBI taxonomy): domain Eukaryota; kingdom Metazoa; phylum Arthropoda; class Insecta; order Diptera; family Drosophilidae; genus Amiota; species Amiota communis. The sequence goes on from JBAMAV010001051.1 coordinate 430,987, forward strand.
GAAAAGATAACATTTCTTATTTATCAACGAAAATCTGTAATGAGTTTATTGACGTAATCGGAAAACAGGTCCTAAAAAAAATTATAAATTGTCTGTCCGGACTGTCTCATGTTGTCCAGCTAACTTTTATAATTTGGCTCTTTGATGGCTCTGTGCGGTCAGTCCAACTGAATGGAAAAGAGAGTAATAATTGATACCCTGAGCGTTTATCTAAAACAGCTATTAAGTTCGTATAAGAACATTAGTTGTTATAGAGTTACTTTTGTGGATTATGATCTATTCATTTAATGTGACTGTAAAGAAATCACAATAAATCTATAACCTTGCTCATCTACTTCCTTTGTCTATTCTAATAAAAATAGTGATATATCAAGGTCATAGGGGCCCCATTATCCTCATGTGACATTGACAAATTTGATCAAATTTCCAAACTGTCCGTACAGTCAAAGAAAGGCTTCCCAATAAAACATGGCGACTTCTCAAAAGAGCAGGGTAGTTGATGTCGAATGCTTTCTGATTTTTCTTTATCTCCACAGCTACAATAGAAGTCTTGGTGGAAAGTTTCAAAAGAAAGTGGGTAGTTCTGGATGTTTTTTTTTTTTTGGGTTTTTTTGTTTTTTTTACTATGTCTAGCAATATAAACAATTAGTTAGGTTAGGTTAGGTGGCAGTCCTCAGACGAGAGGCTCACTTAGGCACAAAAAGAGAGTATGGCCCATTGTGATACCAGCAAAGAGTTGACACGGCACCCCCTTAGTCCGATGCGGAGAACCATTCCGAAATGAGCCTGGATATGTGCCTGATTGGTAGGAATGATAGTTCAGTTAAGCTGGAGAGAAACCCAGCGCTTAGGTGGTTTCATCTTCTTCTGGCGAGGGATGGACACTGGCACATGAGGTGAAGCACAGTCGCCTCCGTAATGCGGAAGCCCAAGTCTGCCAGCATGTTATATAAACAATTACATAAGTACATAAAATTTGTAATATTTCCGTAACTGTAGTGATTATCGCTATAATATTGGTGAGTGATGAGTTAGTAGAACATATTTGCAATACAATTGTTTTCCGTAAAAGTGACGTTTACGTTATTTTTCCGGTTAGGGCTTCATAGGTCCATATTGTCTTCAGTATAGATTTTTCGCCAATTAAGCAGTGCAAACATGCGGTTGTAGTTTTAGGGAGTGTGAGGAATTTACTCTTACATACTTAGCTCGTTTGCCAGCTTGCTGTGGAGGTATAAGGGCCGTGAGATCGATGTCGGTAATAGCCTAGCCTAGGCTTTCGTAGGGTCTCCTATGCTGCTAAGGTCGAATGTGAACACTGAAGCTATTCTATTCTATCCTATTCTATTCTATTTTATACTTTGTGTTGTTTCCATGTCAATCTCTTGTCCAACATTCTGCCAATATACTTACTTATATACAACATACATACATATGTACATAGTTATATTGGACAAAACATATTCAGGAGGAATGACAACAATGCATTGTGCAGGGTGGTAATACGAGTACAGATTAAACAAACATCTCGATAATATCAATGTCAATGTACTTAGTGTTAACAGACAAACCAACAGTCAGACAGATAGACAGTCTGTTTGTTTACTGTAGAACACTTTCATCAATCATACCCTGTACATACATACATACTTACATACAAACACCTACACTATTGATCTCTTTAAGTTTTAAGTTTCATTGAATAAATTTTAAATTTATAAATTTTTGTAACAACAAAAAAATGGATTTCCCTCTTAAAGTGTAACACATTTTATTCGTTCGGTTGTTCGTTTGTTCATTTAAAATGTTACAGCAAAAGCAAAAATAGTAAAAATTAAAATTAAAAATAAAATAATAATAATAGCAATAGCAAATACACAATTCACGCCCCAACAAAAGTAAACATGAACACGAAATGCATACATGTATGGATGGAAAGAGCAACAAAAACAAAGAAAATACATACATACATACATATAAACGTACGTATATTTAATGAAAATGGAAATTTTCACAGACGAAAAAAAAAATACATTTGCACGCAAAGTCAAAGCAACGAATAAAATGTGAAACTTGGCAACAGCGCATACAACAACAACAAGAGAACAAACCAACAAACAAACAAACGAACGACCGACAGACAGACCGACCGACCAACCAAGCGACCGAACAAACCGTCGGTTCGTCTGTCAGACGGTTGGACGGGGAGGAAAGAAGCAGCGAATGGCTACGTCAGCGCCAGACCGAAACGTTGTGTGAGTGTGAGCACAGGAGTGAGCTGAAAAGAATGTATGAGAGCGAGAGAGTGAGTGTGGTTGGTTGTGTTGTTTTGTGAGAGGGTAAGAATAATAAATAAATAAAACTAACAGTCGAAAAAGCAAACGTACGAAAGCGAGTGCGCAATTTAGTATTACACACACTCACACACATCACCATACACATGCGTGAAGGGGAATTGCAAAAACCCAACATAAGCAGAAGCAACAACAACAATAATATTACAAATAACTACATGAACGACGTCGTTGAACAATTTAAAACGAAAATCAGCCGCAATAGCAATAACAACAACAACAACAACAACAAAAACAGCCACAACCACGGCAACGGCAACAATAACAACTTCAGTAGCAGTAGCAGCTGAGACGATGTCGGTGGCGTTAAAGAGGCAAAAATTAAGAAGAGAACTTTGCAGTTTCGCTTTAAGAGAAAATAAATCATGAATTTAATTCATTTTATTTTTGTTTTTATTTTTCTCCTGTTATTAATATGAATTGCAACAAAAACCAAAAAACTTTAAACAACAAAAACTCCTATCTACACACATATAGAGTAGAAGATAAAGGAAAAAACCATTTAAACATAACATTCAGTTTCATTGGAGTTGAATGCCCTTCAAAGGCACTATCCACACTACACTTGTGTGTATTTGTAGGCAAGTAGATACGTAATATCACTTTATTTTGATACACAAACCACCGTCCATTCAGCTTACTTCTGGCTAGAGTTCTACCACTACTGAACGTAGGTGACATGGAGATGTCACCGAGTGGTACAAAAAAACCTCAATATCTTCGAACATGGTGAGTATTTTTCTGCCGTGTTCCTAGATGTCCGACAAGCTTTTGCCCAGCTAACATTTGGAAGATCATTTTAACAAAAATCATCTTGCTGAGTCTTATTCGAGTCCTCGTGATGATTAAAAAGTGATTGATTTCATATGCGATTCAAAGAAGACTCGAAAATGACTCATCTTTCTGCTCAAAATTTGATTTCTCAGAATTACAATAACAAAATGTAGAGAAATCGCAAATTGATCATGCTGGAGATTGAAATATGATTGTTGTGGCTGTTGAATGTGTAGCAATATTTGGCGCGCTGGTCTATGCAATACGGTATTTCTTGTGATTATAACGGGACTTTATCACAAATTTGAAATGAAATGTAAAATTCTACATTTTTGTTCATTAATATTTGTTGAAGAGTGGAGTGTAGTCCCGATTTCAAAGTGAAAAAATTAATTAATAATAAAAGGAATATGACTCGAAGGAGACTTATAAATGATCAGAATATGATTCGAAGAAGACTCATTAATGATTAGAAAAGCGAGTCATAAATGCGTCCTCAAGAAGAGTCGCGGCTAGGGAACAATTTTCTCCCGACAAAAGTATCATTTATGCTCAGAAAATGCGCGCATATCTGACTATTTTAATCAGTCAGGCGACTCGAAAAAGACTCGAATATGATCGGAAATTTAAAAAAATGCTGGCTGGGTGACAGAGTCTCCTAGCTAAAAAAGTTGCTGCCGGCACCATACTATCTAATTCTAAAATCGTTTCTGTACAAGAAGACCTTTTTGTGTCAGATGCGAACGGAAGAAGTTTAACATCAAGATTATGCCAGCTGGAGTTTCTCAAGGCAGTGTTTGAGGCCGATTCTATACACGCTCTTTGCGTCGGACCTCCCGATTTTGAGAGACGAAAAACTCTTAACAGCGACATATGCGGATGACACTGTCCTGTTAGTGAGCAATAGCGATCCAGCTGTAACTGACTGTCTGACACTGGACAGGCACCTTACCTGGAAATCTCACTTTTTGACCAAAAGAAAATAGTTGGGCGACTGCAGCCCACTCAAACCTAGAAATCAGAAGTTTCAGTCCAAGCTACTGCGAAGGATTGTAGGTGTGCAGTTTTTTTTTCGGAACTCAGTTATCCACCGAGACTTGCAGATCCCAACGATAAATGAAGAAATTGCCAGACACTGCATCAAACACTTCTTTAGGTTGGATGCCCATGTCACCACCTGGCAATCAACTTGCTGAACAACAGCAGGCAAACGCTACGCCTGAAAAGGCAGCACCCCGTAAACCTTTTCGCATCCCGGATGACTGCTTTACTCATTCAAATTATTTTGCTTTATTTTCCTTTTCTTAATGAAGACGAGACGAGTTGACTTAGCCATGTCCATCTACCTTTGTCTGTTTTTGAGCTAGGGAGCTGAAATTTTTATTATATGCTGCACACTTGCCGGAACTAGCCGCATCGCATGTTCCTATTAGAAATTTTTTTTGTTTTTTGTCTGAACTGAAATTTGGACACTATAAGGAGGGTTGCAAACCGGTTCTGAATAAAACCGGTTTTTGAACCGAACCATCGAGTTTTTTGGGCTTCGAACCGAACCGTTTTTATTTTAAAAAGACAGAACCGAACCGAAAACCACTCCAAAAAATGGTTTGGTTCGGTCCATGTTAAAAATGCAACTCTTACGATAAATCTACTAAAATTTATTATATTTGACTTAAGGCAAATATAGATGAAGACCTTATAAAAGACATTCTTTTATTTAATTTGAATGCGGAATCATCAAATGTTTCTTGAAATAATAATTTTCGTGAAAGAAAAGTTTTGAAACATAATATAGACACTTAGTACAAAAATATTGAACCATTAGAACCGAACCGAACCGCGGCTTAGAGGTATCCATGAACCAGTTCTTGCACCGGTACAAGTTTCCTCTAAGTGGTTTGAACCACTGAACCGAACCACACCGATTTTTGAAGTGTTTTGAAACCCTGTCCATGTTACCAATCCTGTAAATTCCAAGTTCCTATGATTACTGGATCGTGTAGCTTCAATGTTGAAATGCAGTATGTATTCTGGCTCTACCCTAATCATAAGTCAAATCAATATTGTATGCTCAATCATAGGAGGGTCATCTGCTCACGGTGTATAGCCAAAGATTACGATAAAGACATTTACTGTGTTTTTTTTTTGTTTTTTCATCGGAAGGAAAGCATTGAAAGCCAGCCGGTCTACTACCGAGTGCGTGACTTTAACCTCGCTCAAACCTACGGCCCTAAGTCCTACTGTCTCCCCGGAACTGTCGCCATATATTTCGTCGGGATGAAAGGAAGAGCATTTCTCCTCAATGTCAATCTGTCCCAAGTTTATGGCTCACCTATTATATATTATGGGACATATGTGACACCAAAACACTCCTCTATCTGTGACCTCTCGTCATTAAAACGAGGACAGTGGCATAGAATGATTTGGCCATCCTCGGCGATACCGACGCAGATAGGACAGAAAGGGTCCTCTACGTGTTTGAAACGGTGCAGGTAAAATTTGAAGCAACTGTGTCCACTAAGTATCTGTGTTATATGGAAATCCACCGTGTTTCCTTGTAAGCCATGCCTTCAAGCCTTTGATAAGAGAAAAGACTATGGTATTTTTTCAGACGTTTCTCTTCTTTGCCAAAGGACTGAAAAATACACTTTTTTCCAAATTTTTGTGTACCTCTAAACTTAGACGGATGAATAGGTACTCGATATCGACAAATATTCTTACTATACACTTGAATATGCTATGTTGTTATCATGTTGTATTTGAGGTAAAATGATTGTCATTCGTCTGATAACCACACACACACACGCAAAAAAAAAAAAAAAAATACAGAAAAGGCACACATACACACTGATAGATGCACACACACACATATGAATGTTGATGCGAACAAGTGTGTGTTTGTTGATGGGGTAGATAAATCAGTAACAGCATTATAATGAAACGGTTTGAAATGAATGAGGTAAATCGACATGACACGACCAACGGCAACAACAACAACAACAACGGTAACAGCAAGAAAACAACCGGCACATTCAACTTCAATAACCAACACATACAAACATAGATACATACAGTCAGTCACATAAATACTGGCAAGATTAAAATTAGAACTACTTATACCACGTTTATAAGACGCCCGAAACGGTTTGCACTTAGGTCAATAAACCACACAATTACAGCTACTCCGAAAGTCTGGAGTCTGTTCTAAATTAGATCATTACAGTGACATTGAAAATCCTCTGCTGTTGCCTACATTGATCAATTAATCCAACTAAGAAGCCTGAGACTGAGAAAGATATTTTTCCGAGTTAACATCAGCATCGCTTGAGTTCTTTAATGAGAGTTGCTATGAGAAATTTGCATTAACAATTGCAAGAGGATAGAATGATAAAAGCATTGTTAAATTGATTGGTATTCATAAGAGATACTCGAAGAGAAAGAAGGTTACAATTAAGTACTTTCTTGAGCCAGCCAAGTAAAGTATTGCTGAGAAGTGTATAATAAAAAATTATTAGGGAACCTAAAACGATATAATCCGTTATAAGAATACTTCCATGGAACAAGTCAAGACAAGTACATCATGTAAAAACAGAGCGTGAAAAACAAACCGGTGGTAAAAATTAATTTTGGCAAATTCTATCTAAAAAAAGGTTTCTTACAAATTTTGGAGGGCACTAGGATGTTTTAGTGATAAAAAAAAAGAAACTGCACTAAGCAGTGTGCCAAAGATATTTCTGTTTGTCACTTCGGCCGTCTGGCCCGCATATTGCCACATTGGGCTGCATTCAGAATTGACTTGTGCCATATGCAGCCCGCGGACCGCTGGATGGACAGCCCTGGTTTAGGGTGAGGGCCTTAAAAACTTATTATGGAAAACCCTTAAAGTTGTGTGGAAATTAAGTTCAAATTCTAACAGGACAACGATGCCAAATATAAGTCCCTTTTGTGTAGAACTTGGACGCTTTACAATTACACCAAAAAACAGGTGGAAAACGGTCTCCAAAGAGTTTAGAATTTTCCATGAGGATGCAAAGATCATGTTCAATATGTTATCGATGTCGAAAAATAGGTGGGTACACCAATTATGTATTTTTTAATATAATAATATCGTATAATAAATAGTAATATACAATAATTTCATAATAAATTCACATATGTGACAAACTGTATGAAAATACATGTATGTGAACATATACATGTATTCAGATATCAGATGTAACCAGGCACCCAGGCACGCAGGCATAACATCTAAAGTATATACATACGAATGTTTCTAAAAGCGCGCGAGCGCACTTTAATATACACATTGCATACGTAAACAGTTACATGGAAACGTGAATGTATTTTATGTAACGATATTGATTGCAAAAAAAGGACGAACAGAAATAGAACTGAATGACATAAGGAGCGAGCGACCGAGCTAAAGTTAAACAGACAAAATGGGGTACTTTGTCGTTCAGTGAGTCAGTCAATCAGTCAGTCAGTTATGACGTCACAGTTATACGCAGTATATATGTATCTTTATGTAAATAACTGTGTAACTGTATCAGTGCTTCTGTGATGTTTAACAGGGTGACCAATTTTCAATTGACTAAAAAAAACTTACAGAACTTTGGTCCTATAAAAGCTTAAACAAACATACCTCACATTAGTAGTGAGCTATCCTATATCTCGTATTGTATGGAATCTCAGATAAACTGATAATATCCGAAGTTTTTTTTTTGTACTTGTAAGACATATTACTATTATCGACAGTTGCGACCACGACGCAGATCAGCAGGGTGAAGTGTTTTAAGACGTCTGCTACTGGTATAGTTAAGGAGTTCGGTAGCAAGAGGATTTTGGTAAGAGAACAGCTGATCGTTGTATCTACTGGTTGATTTCCTCCCAAGGAGAACACATTTGAAGACCGTTGTGTACTATTTCTGACGAACTATAGCGTACCAAATATTTTCCGTAAAGCTTTGTTCTGAGTGATTTGTATGCGTTTAATTTGCGAGTAAAATGCCAGTCCCCAGATCTGAATACCATACCAAGACAGCTTGATGATTGATTTATAGATAGCAAGTTTAGCATTTAAGTTTAGTTTAGCCTGTGTAACTTTGTTATACATGTTTTAGTAACCCCATGTAATGTGTCGTCTCCATGTCAAGCGTCTGTTCAGGTGCATATCGAGATATCTCACATTGTCGGCATGTGCAATTTTCGTAGAAGATATACATTTAGATATGCCTTACTGTTTATAATATTGTATTTTTAAAATTCATAGAATCAAATCGTATGATTTCTTTGCTATGGTATTAGTCGGTCCTGCTAAAGGAAATAATTTAAATATTGTACATAACGAATATAAGGAATAACATCCTATATTCGGGATATCTGAATGAATACTCTAAAGGGTGACTCCTTTTCAATAGACCAATCTGGTATGTAGATCTCGGAAGAGAGCATTTGAGAGAAGCTTCAAGATGTAACGTACTTAGACAATATTATAGTAGTAATATATACTACCATTGGTGATCAAAATTGAAAATAAATGGATAATTCCTAAATTTATATGTACATATTTTTGTATTTTCAATTTTTCCTATTGTTAGATTAAAAGTTTAGAAAATGACAACAGTGGCATGGGGACATAGGTCTTCCCTTATGTTGAGTCTATGAAGCTCATTGTAAGATAATTGGGGTCTGCAGTCACATTATGTACGCAAATGTTTTCAGTTGAATTTTCCGTTCTCTCAGAATCTATAGATCTCCTTCTTAATGAATCATGAAGGATATCAATTGACAATGAAAAAAAAGATGGTCACACCCAGTAATCAAACTATGCCAGACATGCCAGACACATATGTGCGTGGGTGTATGTAGAATATGTGAATATGTGTGTAATAAGAGTGGGTGGTTCTTGGGTTTGATTTGGTTTAGTTGGTAAGCAATGAGAGAGAGTGTGGTAGGAAGGAAAAAAGATAGAAGGAAGTTAATAGAAGGGGGTTTTGGAGAAGGGGTTCAAGAGAAGTTTGTGCGTAAGTGCAATATATATTTTTCCTTGTTCATGTTGCCTTTCTTTTTTCATGTTTTCTTCTCCTGTTACTTCTACGAGCACACATACTACTTATGTGTGTTATTTGCGCGCCAGGGGCTATGTGTGAGTTCATCGGGCTACTCATGTATGTATATGTCTCTCAATGTTTGCATTGCACTACATTTCTAACCCAAACACCGTACAGTGACTCATATATGTACGAGTATGTATGTACATACAAATATCTTTTTACAAAAAATGCTATCTGGTATTTGATAACTATCGATATGATAGAAGTGATAGGCATTAACTAGAAGTCTTATGACCCATTATCATATTTGATTTGGGACTGCTCTCAGCTTCAGTGTTCACCTTCAACCTTACTGGCAAGGGAGACCCAGTCGATTGTCAAGGCTACCACCGAGTCCCTGAGTCTCCTTACCATAAGAAATTGAAAATGCAGCAAGGGGGAAATATCGATACTTAATTTGTAGTTTCAGAAATTAAATATAAATTATTCAATTTATCATTTTGAAAATTCAGGCTATTAATATATTAAATCCGAGCCACACAAATACTTTAATCTTCAATACTGTCACGTTACCATCCATTGGCATATCCCAAGATCCAGTCTTCTTTGATTTTTTGTTGCTCCTCACCCAGATTTCGACTACATCCATATTTTCCAGCTCTTGTCCATCTTGATCCTTTCCACACACAAACCTATTCTTTATAGCTTTACGACTCTTTCTTAATACTCTTTAAATACTTCACAACACCAGTATGAAATGTGTTTAATTTTAAGTCTAAGAATAACATAGAATCATGCATTGACCTTCTGGGATAAACGCTTTTGGCAGTTGTGAAAGAAGACGAAAATTGGGCACTTTGACTATAGTAGTCATCTTTTAATGATCGGAAAAGTATGGAATTTGGCTAGATGGACCCCCCATCGAACCAAATATTGGATTGCTGTTATACATAGCTAGGTAGCTGGAACAAAAAATTTGGGTAATGAAAAGGAAGAGTCAGTAAACAATGTCACTAAAACACTACGAAAACTAAGTGAAGCAAGAGCAGATTTGAATTATAAAGAATGATTTTTGCATAGAAATACCATAAATAAAACATTTTGAAGGGATACATATACATTGATATATATAATATAGTCCCACGGGCGGATGCTACTAAATGTGGTTCTTGGAAGCTCAGAAATTAAGATTTTTGAACTAGATGTTGAATGTTTTCATATTCAAATTAAGGTTTCTCCTTTTCACCGTAGTCATAGACTTGGACTATAGTAGATGAGGAGCCTCACTCTCATTCAATATGCGTTTTCTAATAAATATATCGGAAAAGTTTTTGTTATCTGGTAAAGTAAGATATTATCACATTATATAGCTCTTTGCTAGCTAGGACGTTAGCTTTTTTATTATCCGACTTAGGTCGGGTCAATTCTCTGTACAGACTTAGATCGCACTGTGGATGGCAATTACCTTTCTCATGCAGCTTTACTTTCAGTCAATATTGAACTGGGCAAAATTTTTATGTGTAAATTTTAATGTGATCTACTATTTTCTTGTACTTTTAAACTTAAGGTATTGTAATATATACTATCAAAATATGGGAAGTGAACTTTTCTTGATCGATCTCATTCTTTGTGTATTTCATTTAAAAAAACTGAAAATTGATATTGTTTATTTCTATCTTTTTGTACTATTTATAAGAAATTTTGTGTGAATAATTAACGGTCATTTATTGGATATCATGGCATTGTATTAATGACATAAAGATACATACATAAGTATATTGTTTTGAACATGAGTGTAATTTGTGGGTGCATACACTTATTGACCAAAATATGTATTATGTGAACACTAGTTTATCGGCAAACATGCCACTTGAAGGCGGGGTTCCACTAATGACTTCTGCAGAAGCTGGGAGAAGAAGAGGAGGAGGAGACAATCAATCACCGTCTTTACAAATTCCCTCCGCTTTCCAAGAGAAGGTTTAGAACGCTAGTTTTACATTTCTTCAATGATGATCTAGAAGGCACGGATCTCAGGTTTTCTGAGGTTCCTTAACTGTTCATGTTGGATAACTAGGGACTGGAAGGCTATCACTTTAACCACCACCTAACCATACTTTGAACTAAAGGTGGAAAATGTGATTTCGAAGTCTTATTACGATTGAAGTGACTCTTTTCATGAGTTGAGGGCCCGGGGAGGGCACACCAAAATTGGAAGTGTACACAAAATTTAATGTAGAAAAGCGATGATGATTTTTTAAATAGTGCGACGACTATCATTGATGTCGTTATTTGTTGCTAACATTCTGTTCACATCGCCGCTGTCGTCAATATCAAAGTCATGACATTCATTTAGTCTCCATTCCTTCTCTATTTTGATTCTGTTCTTCTTGTTCTTGTTATTATTTGTATTCTTTTCTTTGTTGTTGTTGTCTGGTTGTTGCCATTGGGACACGCGCCCCATCATCATCATCATCCTCATTTTCATCATAATCATCATCACCTAGAACACGCACACGCACACGTACATCAAAGTAAAGTAAAATACAATAAAATGAGATGGAAAAAGGAAAGGAGAAGAAATAGCAAAAATAAGTAAGCAAGAAATATCAGAAGATCTCAAACAACAAACAATAACAATAACAACAACAACAGCTAAGCAGAATTGGTAGTAACAAGATGATAAAGAAGAAGAAAAACTTTTATAATAATAACAACAAGAAACAATAACAAAGCAAAGAATAAAAAAGTACAATAAAAGATAACAAACAACAAAACAGAAATAAACTTAACAACATGAATAAAAAGTGTGGAATAATTGGGGGGAAGAGAAGCAAATTCACATTATTATGTTTCAAAGAAAACATACACACACACACACACACACACACGTACACGCAGATACATAGATACAATCACTCATTCACTTACAGATACATATACAATACTACTGTATTTAGATACACCAGATGACCAAGAATGAAGCTAACAAAATTTACTCTATAGTAACATTTGAATATAAAGTGAGTAAATGGTGGAGGAGTGAGGCATGAGGTGGTGGGTCTTAGAGAAAATAGTAGAATAGTAGAATAGTATAAAAGTAGTAGAAGCAGCATAGAAAAGAAGAAGGAAGTAAACAAAGTAGGAAGTGCCATTGGGTCAGCAACAACAGCATTACTAAAATTAGTAACATAAGCAGAAAAAGAAGAAGAAGAATATACAATAAAAGAGAAATAGGAACCCAGAAATGTTATAAACAAAGTACATACACCCATCAGTATATATTATATGTACATACATATGTATGTAAGTAAGTATATTCCTACACATGTTCCAGTAGTATTTACATACATACTTATCTCTCCTTGATGGGTTAAGTTTTAGATGAGATTAGATACATTGATGTACCATAAGTATTGTATAACTGAATCAGTACAATATCAAAATCACAATATTTCCAGATTATTCGTTTAACTTTTATCAACAGACTTCTTCTACTCGTATATTGGATATTATGCATTACTGTGAATTGCTAGAATGTTACCCGATATTTATCTATGTAAATATACCATATATGAATAAAAATCGCACAACCAATATTGTGAAGTGTGTTGACCATCCAAGTCAAAGAGAGATAAACATTGAATAATATATATAAATTGAAAGAACCGGCAATCTGATTCAATTTGTTGGCACCGCTGGTTGACTAATAATTTTATTATTTTTATTTACTGGAACTAAGATTATAATTATAAATTATAATAACCCCAGAGACCTTCAGCTGAAGCGGAGCTTTAAGCAGGATAAGGGAAAGAATTAGAAAAGTGCAGAGCCAGACCTGAACGGGAATCGAACCCGTGTCTCTATGTCGTTTATGTCAGCTTAGCGCACTAACCTTATAATTACTTAGTCTCATTATTTTATAGACACATCTTACAATATATTGTAATGTCTGTCAAGATTTTTTAGCTACCACAACTTGCCAGTGCTTAATCACCTGATCTATCAACATGCAACTTTTATTTGTTCCCTAAGGCCAGATTCACATGAAAAAAAAAAAAAAAAAATGTTGTAGATCTCCTAGGCCATAGGTTCCCAAACTTTTAACTTAGATGGAATTTGTCTGCCGGTGCCCCTTTAGATTTGTAACGGAACTTTGCATCCGCTTCCGCATCTGCGGAACAGCCGCATGAAATCGTACCTCCGCCTCAAAATATTTTTTAACGGAGATTTTGCGGAGGTATATTTACATTTTGTCATTGCATGCGACGTCACATTTCTCACTCCCTTTCACATCCTATATCAAAATTTCTAAAAAAAAAAAACTAATTGAAGACATCAATTCAAGATTTCGTGGTCTTCCAAGCACTACATTGAATTTGTTTGCTACATATTCGGATCCAAGGTACAAATTAAAGTTTTTGGATGAAATTGTTAAGGACAATGTTCAATCTGAGCTATTGCGTTTGTTAACGCTGTATGACTTGGGTCTTGTAAAAGCTTCAAGTCAAGATGATGACGCTAATACACCTAAGATTGAATAACACATAATTTTAACCTTTTTTTTTCGATCGTATGTGGTTATTTATCGTCGCAACTATTTAGTGGATCTGGTTTAGTTTACGAACCATTGAAAATCGGTTAGATGGCGACAAAGCTGCAAAATTGTTGTTTATTAAGAATGATTTGCCTCTTATCAATCTTGATTACCAATAGTTACTTATCTCTATATATATATATATATAAAATCGTAAGCCGTTTTCCGTCTGTGCACACTAATCTCAGAAACGGCTTGACCTATTTAAACGATTTTGACTGGTGTCTTGTAGCAAGTTTCGTGTAACATTAAGCGTTTATTTTATCGAAAACGACCTTATTAATCAAAAGATATTTATATTTTTAATTTTGTTGCCGACTTTTTGGCAGATTTTCGAATGTTTTCCTCATTTGGTGCGCGCCAACATTTAACATCTGATAATTAGGAAAAAAGTTAAGAAATGACATGCATATGCATGACAAACATATTTCGAATACCATGCGTACGAAGTCGTGGGTACAGCTAGTACTACATATGTATATATATACGCATACTTTGTAGCACAAACCTTGTAGTGTAAGTGTAGTACTTATGGGTAAATTTTTATTTTAATAAAAGGTAAAAACCGTTTTTTTTTGTTAGCCCACCTCCGCCTCCGTCATTCGGAGGTCAAACTCTGGACTTCCGCCTCCGCTAAAATGACCACCGTTACAACCCTACTCTAAATTACCTTAACACCCCTAATTTTCCCTCCAGCGCCCACTTTGGGAACCTATGCTTTACTCTTTCATACTTATATTATAATGAAAGGGATGTGTACTTACCGTTTCGATGGTAATTCACTGATCCCTAGTGAACTCACTAGTCATAGGTAATGATGGAGGTGGCACTTGTCCCCTTCCAGTTGAATACATGTAAATGAGGATACAGTTGGAACTATTGTAGTACTGGATCCAAAGGGACTAGCCACGAACCAGTTTTAGACCAATGATTTATACTGCAGGGGATATATTTAATAGTATTTACATACTCGTACTTATGGACTCAATTATTTTTATTACTTAAAAGAGTTCAGTTCTATCTATAATTTACATATGTATCTTTTTGTAATGATTGTCGAGGTTTATTAGTTGAATTATTCAGAACAGTATTGGCTGTAAGTTAATTTGATTAACCATAACACATTCCACTTTCGTTAAGTTGATATTTTTTTTTTCCATTCACTATTTTATAACTTGAACAGATGCAAAATGTTCTCTTGAAAAATTCATTAAATTAATCAATTAATGATTTAAAAGGTAATCATGATTATGATTAAAATTAAAATTAATCAAGTTAATTAATTGATTAAAATGTTAATTGATTAATGCCAACACTGGCGCAAAATGAAAAATATGTTTATTAAATTTAATGGGTTAATGATAAACATTATCAATTTTATATGTTAAAATTTTTGTAATAATATAATTCCCAAACTAACACAGTACAGTGCGGACATATCTCTTTGCTCCACTGAAAGAATCATTTATTAAGGAATTCGAGTTCCGTTTGGACTTGGAAGGAGTCACCACTTTGGCAGGACATCGCGAAAGGACGGATTCCCTTTTATAAAAAGTCAATGCATAGATTCCCCAAAATATATACATACTTATATATATATAAAGATATATTGCTAAAAGTGTTGGTAAGCGCCAAACTCGCGAACGGCTGGACCGATTTTGATGAAATTTTTTTTTGTTGTACTTGGTCAAGTGGATGGTTATAAGCTACATTTGGACCCTGTAGGTAGCGTAGTTTTGGAGATACAGACAGTTTTTTACATTGCATATAAAGGTTAGGTTTGCTTGGCTGATCAAGAGATCTCACATAGACCAATAATGGTCCTTTGTGTTGACAAGAAGAAGTATGGAGACTCCTTAAATACTGTTTTTTATGCACTTTTTTGCGAGCTTTAATAAATTGATACTCTTCTGATCCGCGATACTTTCCAAGGAGAGGAAAGATACAGATCCGAGATAGCTAAAGCGTGATCTGTAGAGAGCTGGACATAGGCAAAGTAGGTGTTCTAGAGTTCCCCTAACATTGACCTCGTTGCATGTTGTACATGCATCACTCAGTACCAAGCCCAATTTGGCTACGTGGGAGGGCGTTAAACAGTGTCCCGTGAGTATTCCGACTAATAACTTGCAATCCTCTCTTGGGAGAGCTAAGATGTAGTTGGTAGTCTTAGAAGCATGATTTTTGCGGTTCTGCAAGAGAGTGTTCCATCCCACATTCTCTTCGCCTCCTGAATCGTTGCTGCGTCTATTTCTGTTTTTATCGTGGACAGAGAGGGACGTATGTATGACGCACTTACCGCTTTAGCGAGTACGTCGCTTCCTCGTTCCCTTCAATTCCTTTATGTCCTGGTACCCAAAAGATGGTGACGCGTCTGCCAAAACAGAGTTCGTCAATTTTGGTTCTACATTGTTGAACACAGTAAGATTTTGTCATCACCGCCGCTATTGCCTTTATGGCTGCTTGGCTGTCGATGAATATGTTTATTTGGGAGTTGAGAGGAGTGCTTTTGTAGCCGCATAAATCTCGGACTGAAACACGCTACAGTAGTCTGGAAGCTTATAAAACTCAGAGACATACAATCACGTTGGAAGCGTAGCAAAGCACGCCGGGTACACTAGTACAATATAATTTTTTTTTGATAGTTTTAACTAAACTTTCAATGATGGCAAAACTTAATTGAGAAATCCTAGCTACATATCTAACGACGGAATTCTAAAGATGAAGTGGAGAGTCAATACGGCTTGGTGATTTATTCTTGTACTCTTCTCAAATGTACTAATGGACTGACTACTTAAATTGTATTCACTTGTTTACTTGGAATATTATACTATTGTACGAGATTAACAAAGTAGATTCGGGTCCAACTGTTTTAATGGAGAAAGTTCATGAAGTTGATGGAAGTGAATGCAACTCTTATGTTTGCCATGCAACAGATCATGTTGTAACATTCAAAACGAATATGAAAATGATGATGATGATAGACAGCGACAGCAGCAAACGGTTGATGATGGGCAGGAGGTGGAGAAGGGGGGGGGGGTTACATTGAGAGCCTGACGATGAAATGAATATGGTATGATTTAGAAACCATGGGAATTATAATTTTCTTTTTATGTTGTCGTTGAAAATGGCAATGACGGTGACGATGTCGATGGCTTCATTGCGGATGGCAGCAACAAAAGAGGAGATGATGATGATGATGATGATGATGAGATGCCGACTAAGCAAATGTCAACTTGCAACGCAGTAACAGCAACAATAATAAAAATAGCAACAATGACGATGACGACTATAACATTTCTGGTTGCGTCAGTAGTACGAGTATCTGATATGTACTACGTAACCAAAGATGTGTGATGTGAGTGAGTTGCACCAATTGCGAGATTATGACGTGATTTGTTTTGTTTTCCTTGTACATATTCTTGTATGTACGTAGTATGTACATACATAAAGAAAAGAAGAAACTAAGCCAATGTTATATTACTATACCATATAATGAGTTAAGAAGAATAAGGGAAGGAGGTAAGGTGGTAGAGAAAGAATCGCAAAAGATATATGTATGTACTATTGTATTGTAGTATTGTAATTACAAAAGATACAGCATAGTTGAGCCAAGTGGGGCGAATTAAGTTTGGCCACAATGATGATGATGATCTTGTTGATGTTCTTATTATTGTCAGTTGATAATGAAGATGATGATGATAATGATGAATATGACGTTGTAGCTACTTTAGCTGCTACTAGTTACTGTTGCATGTATCTTTAAGAGCGACTCAACATTTATATAAGAAAGAATGCGGGAACCGGAGGCTTGAGAGTTTGGCGGACAACGGTCAACTGAGCATTGAGTTATGGTGGAGAGGAGTGATGATGTCATGACAACCGACATAGACCACGATATGTTCACTAAGATCTGCTTTAACTTTATTTACACATATACATATACTCATATAGAAGTACACTTGGGTCCAGCCTGTTTTTGTTTTCGTGTTGCTTTTGTTGGTCTCTATGAAAATGTAAACAAGAAATCAAGTTAAAAAGATTACTTTTATGCCCGTTGGAAACTGGCAAGAGGACTGCTCGACAGACGATCGGAGGAAGGAATGGATAGACAGATTAACTGAAGGAGGCATGCCGCATTGCGTTTTTAATGTTAAGTTAAATGAAAATCGCGAGACAAAGAATGCAACGCCATTTGCTCCACATGGCAGGCATAATGAAAGAAATAAAGAAAGAAGAAATAAAGAAGAATGACTAAGAGAGTTGGGTGAGTGGGGTCTGTTTGCTTGTTTGTTTTATGTCAGTTTCGTGTATAAAATGACGTGACTAAAACCGTTATTATGGTAGCAAAACAGCTACCAACATTCATTTAACAACACACAAAAACACATGTGTTGGCGGCCTAGCCGTCTTTTATCCATCGCTATCATCATCATAGTCATCATCGTCTTCACCATTAGTTATACTCTCGTATGCTTCTCCATTTGATCCAATGTCTTTTGCAAGGCCAAAGTGAGTGATTTCAAAGAAATTAAGGAAAAGTTGAATTTATAAGGAAAAAAAAAAAATATAAATATGAACAAGTATAGAGGTAGGTTAACGATGTGTGGGGTGTCGATATGACACACAACAGAAGAGAGCCGTTATATGCGAAGCAAGAGGTATTCGTTTGCAACAAAAAATGATCGCGAAAATTTCAGAATATCTACTTTTTGATACATTGCACAGTGGTCGGACTTGTATGGAGAGAGCGACCAAAAATCCTTCCAGTGGAGATATCAGCCTGAAACTTTGGTTACGTCTTTGTATGAATGAGCGAACTATACCATGAAAAATTGGTGTGGTTCGACCTATTTACAAACCACCCCACCAACCCACTTTCAATACAATAAAAAAAAAAACTTAAACGCAATTTTTATTAAAATTCACGCAAATTTATTTATTTATTTATATTAAATGTAATTTTTAAAAAAGTAATCTGATAATTTTCGCTGTCCTGTTAGGATCAGAACTTAAAAGCAACCGATTAAATAAATCCGTGGTTGTTGAAATGCGAGAACTTTTACATGTAGGCTGAAATCGAAACTTTTTAATATCTCTGATCCTGGACTCAGCAGCTTCCTCAGAGACCAGTGCATGAATTAATATTTTGTGAACTGAGGGTGGCAGATAGTACCAAAGATATTTCATTGTCAGCTCCTTAGCAGTATCCAGAACATATTTCCTAAACTTTGCCACATTAATTTTGTAGCCTGAAGAGAAAACTTGCTATAATGTGGCACACCTTTCAATTAAATATTTATCAAGCCCAGTTATTTCAGCAGACAAAGTAGCGTTATTGAAAAATACTCGTGCCGTGTTTCCATCATTAGAAGATCCAGTCACACCAGATTTTGGTTTGTCGACTATCGACTACCCCATTTTGACTTTTTTGTTAGAAATTGATCTCTGCCTTTTTTAGGATATCGCATGTTTTTCAAGATTTGTTCCACCAGATTTGAGCACCAAATATTGAAAATATAAATGCGTTTAAATTCGCATTGCTAAGATGTTCCTATCATAAAAACAATGTATAAATAATTGAAATTAGGAAAGTAAAAATATTAAAAGCCCATTGAACAAGAAGTACTAGGACATTCCACTTATAATACAAAACAACAACACCGCAACGAGACCGCTTTTGTCTGTGGGTGATAAAACAACGTCTGGCAGTTTCTGGACGCTGAAATTAACAGCTTAGAAACTTAAAACATTGATTATTATAATAAAATATATTTCATTGCGGGGACTAGGATCGAACATATGGTCACACTGCAAGATCCAACTAATAATATTATCTCTCTTTTGAATCAATTCTTAAAAAGTACGGTAAAAATAAACCAAAAAGAACAAAGAACTTTACTTTTGAAAAGCTTAGTCTTTTACGAGATAGAAATGCCCCGTTTGGTACAGAAAATTTGACTTTAATTTTTTTTTTTCTTAGCCTATGGCAGCGACCACTGTGCATTGTCAACGGAATTAATAAAACGACGGGATGCTTATAAATAACCTAACAATAAATTTAATTTAATTACTAACCTGAGGAAACTAAGTGCGTTAGTAGTCGAAGAAAGGGCCAAAGCATTGCGAATGGTTTATTCTACTGACTTAGAAGAAAATTTTTCAGAATAAAGTCTCCATTTTCGTGCTCACTGCAGTGTAAAAAATGAGGATCGGAACAGTGCTGTCAGTTTTTTGAAATGGTTATGAACTGAAGGTCTTCAAATCATTTACCCAAACGTTTCTTGTTTTCTTGATAGGTGGTGAAATATGGGTGGCTGGTACTTACTACATGGCCTGGGGCCTAGGGCGGCCAATACTGCATATCCGCCACTGATTAAGAGTGTGGTACCAATATTACGCACTCTGTCTGACAACCTTCATTTAGCGCTTCTTATCGCTTCGCTGAGAGCAACGACTCAGACAAAGATTATGAAATGAATAGACTGGAACAATCACTTTCGAAGAGATAGCTTTCTCTTTGTTGGGTATCCAGAGATTATCCAACAATAAATTGGTAAAATTTGAAAGAAGAATAGCTCTCTCTTTGTGAGCGATTTGCCCAGTCTATATAATTTGATAGTCTTTCACTCAGCCTTACACATTATAACATACCAGAGTGTATTCATGCGAGTGGTTGAATTTTGCCCGCTGGTCAATTCTAGTTTGCTAATGTATTATGGATTCTTTAACACTACTAAAAGACAAAAAATAAGCGGCTCCTTACTTACAGCATTATAGTAAACATATCGCACCCTAACTACAAAAGGTCACTAACTCAAAAAATACGGTAAGACTCGCATACTCGTAGTTGACGCTTAGATTCTAGCTAACTTTGCACCATTGGTAGATCTTCCAACGTTTGCAGACCTGTCAAACTCTTTGGATATGAAAGGCAAACAATATTAGAACCTCCTACGCAAAAATTGCAGTTTATACTGTTGGTGGCTTATCTACCAATTTCATTTGCTGAGAAATGCCCTGCAAACGATTTGTCTAGCAACGTTTGTAGATAAAAATTTGACGTTCACATCATTGGTATATGGTATACTGCAAATCGATTTACAGACTAAAATTATCTTTTATAAATTTACTTACGTAAATGAAAACCTTCTTGTGAAATGTAGGTTTTTACTTAATAATACAGAAAACTTTTGCAAATTCCCAAAATAACAAAGATACTATGTTTATGGATATGTAGTACATGGGACAAACAACACATAAAATGTCATTGAAAAAAAATGAACTTTAAAGCTAACAACGGCGTTTATACCAATACTTAGTAAAACACATGAATCGCAAAACAAAAATATCCCAGTTGAGTACCCTTAATTGGAGCATTCATTTTATGTACACGGCGAAACTAAAGAGTTGGTTGGACATAGAGACAAATACTACGTTTATAAGACGCCCGAAACCGTTTGCACTTAGGTCAGCCTGACTCAGAACAGTTTTTGTTTAGTTATTTATGCGTGCGGTGTCTTGCGCTCTTGTTGAAAACGAATATGTATAATAATAAGTTGCCATATGCATAAAATATGATGTAGACCTCTCAAAATAAGGTTTTTTTTTAAATTACATTGTACAAGAAAAATGATCAATGTATAATGTTAATTTTGATTTTTACAATAATATTTTGCAATGATTTTTAAATCTATAATTCACAAAATCATTGAGAAAATGATAACACTGTGTCACAGCGAAAAAAAACTTCTTATCAGACCTAGTGGAGGTTATAGGTCATAAAAAACTAAAAAGAATGGTATATATTAAATCTCTGATACACCCTCAAAATCTTGTTTTAGAGCCCAAAAACCGTTTTTAAGAGGTTCCTGTACATATTACCTTATAACTTGGACATTTTTTATCGGAATTCAAATTTTTGTATTTAGAAGCTGAAATGTAGCCCTTTACAACCATGTATCATGTATTTTGTTATCATTTAAATTCATGAAGATACAGACCAAAAACTTTCCAAAATTTTGATTTTTCCATCGATTTTGCAACTTTAAGTCTAATTTGCGCCCCTTATCTTATCTAAATTATATTTTTTCTCAACGTTCATCGAAAGTTTAGTGATTTTAGCTTTAAATGAACCCTGTTTGAATAGAATCGGTTAAAAATTACTTGATTTATTGTACTTTTTGTAATTGCATATGACAGTTTTCTTTAAGTTATAAGGTAATATGTACAGGAACCACTTAAAAACGGTTTTTGGGCTCTAAATCAAGATTTTGAGGGTGTATCAGAGATTTTTTATCTGCCATTCTTTTTAGTTTTTTATGACCTATAACCTCCACTAGGTCTGATAAGAAGTTTTTTAAATTTTTTTTTTTGTAACACAGTGTAATTAATGAAAATAACTGCACCATATGGCAACACAGCACAAACCAACGTTTTGGCAACAGCTGTTTTCAACACGTCTGCAATAAGCTTTGTATTTATAAGACACATATAGTAAATACGGTTCCAGAAAATAACGACGGGTTTGAAATGTGCGCTTGTTGAAGTCGCTTCGCATGTTAAAACCGAACTGAAAATCAATTTATGCATATGTTTTGAGTCAGTCTAACCTAAGTGCAAACCGTTTCGGGAGTCTTATAAACGGGGTAAAAGTTACAGACACAATTTAGAGTCCAACAGAGAGACAGAGAAATAGGAAAAAAGATTGTATATTAATACCATGACAGGCTATGAGTTGATCCAGAAGAAGTGATGCCTGGTATGGACTGTTCTTTGCTTCAGCGCTCGCCGTCGACCTTACCGGCATGGGAGACCCTACGAACCGCCTAGGCTACAACTAATACACTTAGCCCTCATATCACGATAAGGTGACAGTCCATCAAGGCGTGTTGTTAATTCAATGGTTCGAGGCACTCTTCTCGAGTTTTGAAGGCCCTCCCAGATCAGATGTCTCCCTTAGTCTGCCACTGGTAAATAAAGTAAACACATATAAAGAGCCAAGACATGAGAGATGGCATAAAAATATGGTAACAAAGAGAGGAGGAGGGAGTATAAGTTGTGCTTGAAAAGACGAAGGAGTTGATATTATCGTATTGTAGAGACAACGAAAACTGCAAGCTATCTAAATGTAATTGTTGGAACGTCACTGAAATAGAGTGACGGATGTTGGAATATTCATATACATATGTATGTATTGTATGTATCTACAATAGTATATGTATGCCCATCCGTCTATTTACATGTTAGAATAGTTAGAGTTATTGTCTGAGTGCCTGTTAGACTGTTGTAACATGCATTTAAGTAGTCAGTCAGTTAATCTGTCAGTCCGTCAGTTGGTCAGACAGAACTGTCAATGGGAAGAACGAGTAAAGAAAGAGTTAATGACTCACAACATAGACATTTTTAATGGGAGACATGTTGGAAGAAACCAGTCGTCATCATTGGCCTCGTCATCATCATCATTATTATTAAATAGTAGTAGAGGAAATGAACCTTCCTTCTTTTTGACTATTCATTTGATTCCAATTATTTTTGTAGAATGTTCATGGTCATGGAATGAAGATAATTTAATCCTTTCTAGACATTTTTAAACGACGACGACGCCCTTGTGGACTTCAAGTTAAAGCTCACTAAGGTCACTTAATTGTTAAATAAAAATAAAAAAAAAATATTTTTCATTTATGGCATGAAATATGTGCCTTAAATGGATATTGGCAAAGGAGCTACAGTGAACTGAACTAAATTGAAACAGAGAAGTTAAATTGGCATCGTACCACATTTTGTATTTGTATCCCTCCCGTCCCCTTGCTGTTGGTTGGGTGTTGGTCTCCAACTGGCTTCTAAAGAAAACATTAAAAATACCGAGTGTGTCGGAGAGCAAAACTATCAGATGGACAAACTGAACTGAACGACACTAAACGAAACGATAACCGCCAGACGACCGACGACCCAATGGACCAACAACAATAAAAAGAAAGAACCTACTACATATGAACATAAATTCTCCGTCGGTCTTGGAAGCAAACTCTCAAACAAACAAAGTTCGGTTCCCTGTCCTGCACTACTACTTGATACAAGCAATATAAAGCCAAGTCAAGGCAAACCAAATTGTACTGAACTAAAGTAAACTAGTGTTGAATTCTAGTTAAACAACAGTCACCATTGACTTCGATAGGGGAGTTACATAGTTGTTCTTGTTGACTCTATAACTCCCGTCTCCTGTTTTTTTTTGTTTTACGCTCCTTTATCTGGTTACTTTGTTGGTTGTTTAGTTGGTTGGATGGATGGATGCCTCAGTGGAATTTACACAGTGCTGTATTGTGCTTTTGCTCTTTGCTGATTATGATGACGGTGATGATCTCGTTTGGTCGGGTCGGGTCGGGTCGGGTCGAGTTTGGCCTCGGTTGGTCTCGTCTCGCCTTGCCTCGCCTCGTCTGGGCTGGTATGGCCTGGTCTGGTTTGGTTATTCTGTACCACTTCTCTTCGCGGGACTCTACATCCTTTGTTGTAATTAAAGTTAAACATGCTGAGCAATTTCTTCATCTCATCTCGTCTCGTTTTAGTTTTGTAACGATGCAAATGGTAATAATAATGATGATGATAATGAAGTCTCTGGCTCCATTGCTGATGCTGTAGAGAGTATTGGGATTGGCACCGAATTTGTATTTAAATTTTATATATTTCATTACTTTTGTTCTCCTTTCTTTCCCATAAAATATACGAGTACAATAGTTCTGTGGTAAAAGAAGACAAATAAACAAAATTAAAACCAGAAAGAAGGCTATCATTGGCTTTGCTTTTCTTAGCATCACTATATTCTCTCTGTTACAGTTTGAGTATCAACAAAGAACACAGTTTGACTATCAAACATGAGCACAGTTTGGGTGGCACTGTATTTTTACTGTACCTACTTTTACTCATTATAAGTTTGTCATTTAATTTGGGTTTGTATGGGATGTACCTCTCCTGGTAACCCTAGGATCATGAAATTTACATGGTTGGTGGATATGCACCAGATACTTATAGTGTCCCAGTTTGATATGTCGAAAAACAAAAAACTTTTTCTAATAAGAACATTAATTTAAGAGGTGGTTTGTATGGGACTATATCGATAAGTGGTCTAAGATGGTGGCATTCGTGTCGAGCCTCCGGTCCAAGGGTCACTCAAAATATTAAGAAGTCCTTTATGGGCAAAACATGTTCAGGAAGCTTCCAAATTCCGCGAAAAGGGCCCCAAAGCGATTTCATGCCTAAAACAAAAATCCTTTGAAATATATTCCCACGTCTTCAGTTCTGAGTTAAGTAGATAAATTGGTCCTGGCCACCTAAGATCTTCGCCATTAAACAAAAGTGAACCTAATGAAAGCATAAGTTTTCCTCCTTTAAATCAAGTGCTCACACCTGAATACAATAAGTATATGTAAAAGGGTTGCATTTGGTCTCACCGATGCTTTCACAAATTTTAGAGTACTTTATACGAGGGGTACTATGTATATTTAGGGATCTGGCAACACTAATGTCAATAGCTAAAATCTGGCAACAACATAATAAGGATTGACATTTTTTAGCATAAACGTGCTCACAACGTTTTGATGTACAAGTACTATTTGTTTCGTTTACAGTGAGTTAAGAAAATCAATTTGGCCAAAAAAATGGAAATTTCAAGAGAAGGTTTTGAATTCAATCGTGATCGTAGTTCGGTCGCCGACGAATTCCGTGAAGGTCGTCCAAAATCGGTTGTTGGGCCACAAAACATCGATGCAGTGCATGAACTGATAATGCAATATTTTAAAAAACAATAAAGCCGTTTTCATTAAAATATGTTTGTTATTATTTGGTATTCCCGAAATATAAATAGTACCCCTCGTAAGTATATGAAATATACGTATAAAATATTATAACTCAAATTTGATGTACAATATGTAGAACAGTGCATTAGAAATCTTCTACAGCAGATTATTCCCTGCTGCCTCGAAATCTCGAAGGCGCCTTTTTAATGAATTCCAATCTCAAACTAGGTCAAAATATGTTTGCCCACTGAGTGATTGTAAATAATGTATATATACTAGACATCTGTATGAATTCATACAAATGGGTATTTTTGGTACTCATGCTCAAATGAATGAATTTGACATTTACATTCACTGCAACGAATTCCAATATCTGAATGCAGCCGAGAGAGTGTTCCATGTTCTCATTCAAACGAAGCGGTGCCGAATTAAATTGAACGCTATTCTGTACTGCGTTGTTTGTTGGTATGCAAACATATTTAAATTCTCGACTACATTTCACAACAACAATTGCACACAAATTCCTCTCACAAAATAAAATGCTCTTCACGACACATAACAACAATTTCGAAGAATTTGTGTGCAATTGTTGTTGTTGTTGTTGTGAGTCTGAATGCGATCTTTTGCTATGGCAACACTCTCTCAAATGAATTAGAATTCATTCCTATTGTGTGTGGTTCCAAAAAATTGAGTACAACATTCAATGGTACTCAGTTATGCTAAGCAACTGAATGCGTTCGTACAGATGTCTAATATATACTGACACAAAAAACACATTTCGTTATAAAAAATGACAAATAGGTGAATAAAGATTAACCACCCCTAGAATAGCTATAAGGAGTTACCAGCGAGTATTGCTTCATCCGCAGAAATGCTGAATCCCAGTTCTATGTATGATGATTCATAGATTATTAAACAGATCGAGATTTAGATATAAGTTACTACAAACTGATTCTAATATTTTATATTGAACACTCTGTCTCTCCTTTCCAAACATTTATTGGATACTGACTGGTTAGCTGTAATATTTGTATATCATTTCTCGTACGCTTCAAATCGTATACTAAGTATATATAATGTCATTCCACTTGCCCAACCCAACATCACACCATTCTTTCATATAAAATTTCCTTTCATCCAGAACACAGATTCAAACCATACATCTTTCATTTTGACCGAACTGCATGGAACCGTGAAAAAGAGGCGCTTCAAAATTCTTAATATTACGCATTATTAAGTAAATTAAGTACCTACAATATCTTATACAGCAAATAAATAAATGTTTAAAGCAAAGTAATCAGTTCTTCTGGTTCCGAAAGAGTCAAAATTAAACATATTTGGCTTAAATACGGGTCCTTGATTATTCCAATTCCAATCCATATTTGTAAATACAATATAAAGGTGCTTATTTCTTTTGTTGGCAATTAGAATTTCTTAGTTAAATCATTAATCACTAAAAGAAGAAAAGTAAGTTCTACTTACTATGGTATATAGTACAGAAATTTAGCTAATCATAGTTCTCAGTATGACAATAAATTTGCTGATACTTGTATCTCAATAAAAACAACTAGATAAGATGATTAAACGTAATTGGAGAAAATTACTATCAGTGCGATACATGCGTAGATACAGATTTGTATGCTTGGGGGATATCCCCTATATTGCATAGTTAAGTCATTATTTTTATTATCACTTGTATTAAATTCTTACAATTGAATTTAAAATGAAATAATAATTTACTTGGAAGCTTTATAGGTGACCAAGGTTGACACATTCATTCATTCGTTCATTTATTCAGGTTAGCTAAATAAGCTTTACCATATAATGGGCCTGAGAAATGAAAATGAAATGAAGAAAATTTTTTTAAACAGATTAAGTTAGTTTGAGTGTGAGAAGATTTTAGAATCTCATGTGACAAAACTAGTATGCATATATAGGATCACCTTCACTTTTCATGCGTTTTACAATAGTCTCCCTGTACATCTATCATGGATTCGTTAAATAAATTACTTGGGGCTAATGATGATATGATACAATATTATAACTGCAAGGCTTTCATCAAGTAAGAGTGACAGCAATTTAATCTTAAAAGTGCGTTTTACAACAGTCTCCCTGAATATCTATAATAGATTCGTTTAATATGTACCATATGCATGTACATACACGTATGTATGTGTGTACATCAGTTTAACTAAATAGACTTCATAATGGGTCTGATAGTTGTTCCAAAGAAATGAAAGTGAAATGAAGAAAATTGTTCTGAGAATCTCATGTGACAATACTATATACTATATATTGTATGTATAATCACCTTCACTTTTCCTGTGTTATACAATATAATAGTCTCCCTGAACATCTTTAATAGATTCGTCAAATACATACATACATATGACGATAGACAGATCATAGAACTGCAAGGCTTTCATCAAGTGAGAGTGACAGCAATTTATTATGAAGATTGGGAAAATTTTCTAGCCTCCCAGATATACATATGCAAGAGTTCATCCAAATTATAGCTGTTACACTCTACTGCGAATATTATATGTGAAAAATACTATCACTTTCATTTGCCTTTATTTACAGATTTCAATTGATTAAATTATTATGAAAGATTACAACTTATAGCCGAGTTAGACAGGACTGAATCACGATGATACACTCGCTCGCATCACATCTACAATAACAAATCCCTAAATGACGTAATTTTCTTTGTGGTTATTATAGATTGTGATACGAATCGATTGTCGCATCATGAGTGATTCGAATCATGGCCCTGTCTAACTCGGCTATTAAATGTACACTTATCATATAAAGATTTTCCTGAACCTAATACTATTTCTATTTTAAAAAGCTTAGATTCAATAAGATGCTTAAATTGCAGCGGCAATAATACTAGACAAGACTGGCAGATGGTGGCTGCATATTATGCATTGCATAACTTTAATATTGTCTATGGCATTTACTGGGCAAACCCCCTCCAATTCCAGAAAATCCATCCCTTAATCTATCATTCACTTAATGGACTTCTCTGGATAATTTTGTCCAGAAGTTTGTAAAACACAGAAGTAGACATCGGGGACCCCATCAAGTGTATATATTCTTGATCAGCTCGACGAGACAAGTTGATTTAGATATGTCCGTCTATCCGTCTGTATGTATGCAAATTAGACCCTAAATTTTGTAGCTAGAGAAATCGAGCTGAAATATTGATTACTGGGTCGTATAGCTCCAGGTCTCAATGTTGAAATGCCGTATGAATACTGACTCTACCCTAAACATATGTCAAATCAATAAATCATAATGACAGGAGGGTCATGATATTAAATTGGAAAAGTCTATGAGGGATAAAATACGACTATTGGTGTATTGAAATGCAGTATGAATACTTACATATAATATAATATTTCTGTATGCTCATTCACCGGAGCGTGAGGAGTATTAAAACTTTGGGATAGTCAGAGATAGCATTTTTGCACACCTCACACTTTAATTGCAATCCAATTGCAACGTTTGGTGTGCCAGTAATTTTTTTTGGGGACGTTTTTGAAATCTCTAATTTTTGTTGTGGTTAAATTTGGCTTAATAGAAATTTTTGGTTTTTTTGGGTGATATAGAAAACAATCGGTTTCGTAACCGTCATAAATTTATGGCACATACCCCTAAATGAAAAATTTTTATGTTGGTTTTCCCTCATAGACTTTCACAATAATAAATTTGAAAATCATGGCTCAGTTCATATTTCAGTCGACATAATCGCCCATCTGAGCGGCACCAGTTGCTCGATAAATTGGTCGAAAATTTTACTTCCCAATAGCGCTTCATACCATATTACCCTTAACATAATTTCAATGTAATTTTCAATTGTGGCATAACTTTGTGCTGTGCCTGTATATGGAACAACAAATTAAGAAATTCTATGAGGGAAGGTCGACCTAGGTCAGGATTTTATACTGCTTAGTACATAATATAGATAGAAAGATCTATTATGTATATAGAATATTTCTTTTTCATTCTATTCATTCGTTATACCCTACCTCTTCTACTCCACACCAAACAATTTTGTCTGCATTTTTTAATGTATGACCGACCCACCGACCCTCCAACCCCCTTTCATTCCCACCACTAACAAGTGCAATCATAAGAGAACAGTAAAGCACATTAAATTTTATTTACTTTGCCTTCAGTTAAGAAAAAAAAAATGAATACAAAAGGGGGAAACAATAAGACCAACAATAATAATGACAAGAAAACGAAGAAGAAAAAAAAAGGAACAACAAGATACATTTGTATCTGCTAACACACACACAGACACACACACACGCACCACAAGAAACACACGAACAAAGTGTAATAATAAAAAAAAATACAATAATATTTTGCGGTTAGGTGCTTTGTTATTGTTATTGTTTTTTTTTTGCTTTTACTTTATTTTCTTGTTTTGTTACTTGCCCGGCACGCTAACCCTGTCACCGTGACGTTCTACGGTACTCTCCTTCACCTCTTCGCCCAAGAGAGTTCAGAAAAGCTTTTTAATGCTTATTGCTAACCAAGAAACCAGGCCGGCAACGACCGCCGGTTTTGTATAATCTCCAAGTCAAGTCAAGTCTCAAGCCTGGCGAGTCTTAAGTTTTTTTTTCTTTCCTCTACCACCTCCTGCTCCTCCTTCTTTTATCTTCTCCTCTCATCATCTTAAACAGCCTACAGCATTCAACGGACCAACAAACTAAACAACCAACCAACCGACCAACAAACCGTCCCATTCGTCCCTGGGTCTGTGCATATAATAAACTGGTTCTTGGGTTTTTTTCCAGTTTTGTTTTTATTATTTATGACTATAAACAGTCACGGCATTTTGTTTTTGTTATTGTCTGTTTATTTTTTTATTGTTACATACTTTTGTATACACTTCACACCAGTGAAATGTGATGAGTCTTCTCATTTTAGCCTGTTGTTTTTAAAGCATAGTAAAACTATGTATCGGATATACATCGGATCGGATTGGATCGGATGTACATACATACGAGTATATGAAAATGATCTGCTTGACAAGTAGAATTGATTCGATCTCCTCCGTCAATTTCTAAATCGTGTTGAAAATAAACACAAACACACTTCTGCTGATATCGCCCATTTTTGGACACAAATTCAACAGTCAAGTGGACACAAAGACTACAACGGCATATCTAGGCTACAATAGTTTCGAACTGCCAAGGTCTTTTTAATAAACTGGAAAGGTGTTAAACAATGTAAGGGAATTACACTGGATTTTGGATAGCCCTCGGATCACTCTGTTGACACAAACATACATACAAGATTAGACCAATGTTTTGCAAAGTATCGGACTATACTAAGTAAAAATCTTTTAAAGTTAGAGTAGCCTAAAAAGTAAACAATGAGGGCTTCTGTATATGTAACAAAATAATATTTGACTGCCCATCTCAATAACATGGGAATCGACACCTCGTTATTAGACAATTGCTCCGTGAGTTTTTTGCATTTAATAGGAAAAGATTTCTCATATTGGGGCTGCGCTTAGGATGCTATTCTAATGAATGAAAAAGAAAATCCTTGATTTGTATAACAATAATATCCAAAAAAATTAAACGAACAGAAGTGACCGCTAAATTATAGTTTCCATAACGACAAGTTCATTATACTCTTATTATGGATGTAAAAGGTATATAAGATTCGGTTGAGCTGGAGTTTAAGGTTTTGTGAGTTCTTTTCTCCTTTTACCCAGTATTCTTTACATATACTAGTCAAATACATATGTATGTACGTAATACGTATATAAAGATACATGTGTAAATGTTCCATACTCGTATATGAGTGAGTGTATGTAACAACATTTCGCTGAAGTTGTAATCTTCAACGCTGCAAAAAAGAAGAGCCCGTCAAACTAAGGCTAAGGTTAAACTTTGCAAGTCACTGTAATAAATAAAACAGAAAGAATAAAAGTAAAATGAAGAAATTTAAGAAAGAAAAACATAATCAAACAAAATGAACAAGTAAGAGTGCGATAATTGGATTTTGCCGACTTTTGGATACCTTGTGACCCCCATCAATCAATCGAAACTTCAATAATGATTGTGTAACGTAATTACCGACTGTAAACCTAAGACAAAAATAAACTAAATGATTATAACCCAAACTAAAACTTTGTATTTGGAGGCATATGTTCTGTTCGAGGAAAAAAAAACTTAAAGCTGTGTTATCTTTATAAATGTGAAAGACATAAAGGATTTTCTATTGCAAGAATTTGATGGTTAAAAAAATACAAAAAAAAAACAAATTTAAAACGAACCTGAGCTGAGGAAGAACGAACTAACAGCGTCTTCATACAAAATTTCGATTTTCAAACCACCGAGAGTATGAGTATGTGTTTGCTTGGCTACAATGATGTCATGTCATGCTGATCATTTCTATATAAACTTTCTGGGGTCTAATGCTCTCCTCTCCTTTTAAAACCTAATATAGGGAAGAGATAGGAAAGAGGATGCAGAAGTATGTAAATACAATAACAATAAAGTAAGCATGATCAAGTGAAATAAAGTTGAACTCATAACTGAATCAGTACATTACTATGCCACCAATATAATTGTACAATAACAACAACATGAAAATAATAATAATATTGTACATAGTAGGTAATAATGATGATAATAATAATAATAACACTTAAGTTGTACAATATATACCAATGTATCTAAGTATCTATATATATCTGTTGTAACAACTAAAAGTAACCTACAGCAACAACATAAAAGTTGACGTCTTATATACTCATTCACTCACTCACTCACTCATTTTACACTTCACATTCTTCATTATTCATTATTCATTATTTATATAGTATTTAACATACTTGTTGTATCTGGTATCTGTTGTTGTATGACTGCTAATGGCCCTCCGTCCCTCTATACCGGTAAACGTTTATACAGTAAATGTTGGTTGATTATTCACACAATAGAACTTTGACCCTGACTTTTGATTTAGGTACGCGCCGCAAGAGTTCTCCAAGCTACTATTTACATACTATTATATTTATCTGTTCATATATAGTACAGACACATGCACATACCGACATACATGTGGCATATGTATACAGGGTGCGCCATCTAGTTATCGACACATTTAAAACTGATTTGCACTCGATATTACGATTAGTAAATAAGAATCGATTGACTTGACCTGATCAACGTAAAGTCATTATAAAATTCTATTATAGTTATTATATCTTATTACAATTTGATATTTCGTGTAGTTATTATTTAGTACAGCACTATGCATTTTGAACGAAAATTTATTTTTTTCCATTATGGCTTTAATTCCATTATCCATCGAATAAGGCAGAACAATTTAGATATGCACAAAAAATTATTAATTGACTGTCCTACTATGTAGTGATTGTCGATGATTTCTATAGCAAAATTTTGATTTCTTATAAGGTGAAGAACCAGGGGACCGAGCTTTGCTCGTGTTGCGGTTTTTTTTCGGAAAATATATGTACACACGAATCACATTTATATCACTGATTAAACGCATTTTTAAAAATCAAGATATGCAATTAAATTCAAAAATAAATTATTCTGATGGGCAAGTCAACCATGTCATGTGCCTTCTATGCAGTGATACCATTTAAGCCTTTTTCCGGACAGATCTGTCCTTTTTTTAACTGACCTATCCGGAAAAAAATGTTAACATCCCCTATCCGGAAATCTATCCTTTTTTAGTTTTAATGTATTATTTAAAATTACAACATTACGACATCGTTTTTACAATCACTAATACGAGTATTGTACTCATTCGTAGTCGCAAATAATCGGAATAATAATAAGCTCGACGATAACACAGAATGTGCCCTTCTTCTGAATTGCACAGATTTTGTTGTTGAAATTTCAATTTTAAATATACCGATATAATTTTATGATGTTATATGTTATAGGCTATCGGAAAACTTTCGAATTTAAAAGAATATAAATTCGTTTCCAGTAGAAAAGATTCCACGGACGCACAAAGAGACAATTTTTAAAATTTTTGGAGCTATTTAAAGTTAATAGCAACGAAATCGATAAAATATTATTACAATATAATACAATATTGCAGATACTGCTAAGTTTTGGGCCGAGGCTATTAATTACGAGGACTCAGCATTTGCTCTGAATTTGTTGCCGTTGCCGTGAAAAATGAACGCGTTTTCAGCCAAGTAACTTTGGTGAAAACTAAACTGTCAGATCTTGCATTACCCTCGTACTGTGCTTCATGTCTTGGAATCATTCAGAGTGGAATAGGGGGAAGAATGTACAGAATGCTATAGCTTTGAGAGCTGCTTGGCTGTCTTTGGCACTGTTTGGCATAAAAATATGTTTGGAACATGACCGGTTCACATTGATTACCGGTAACTCCATTTTTCAATTTTGACCAATCAGTGAACCACATTTAAAAAATCATAGTATGTATGTTTCTTCAATGAGAATTTTGAATAAGTTAAGATGTTTCTGGAGATGACTGTTTTGTATGTCTAAGGATCTACATGTGACTCGTCACATTCCGTACTATAGATATATGTATGTACATATGAAAATTTCAATACCAATTTATTAAATTTAACAGTTTCAAGTTGTTCTCAATATACATATACCAGTGTACTTATTTATAACTACTTAATGATACACCCTGTATATACAATACAATTTATAACTCATTGTGAATACTTTGACATGTGTTTGCTACAAAGATTATTTATCTTTGATGTTTGTTATTATTATTATTATTATTACGGTGATGTTGTTTTGTAATATTTGAATGAAAATAATAGATAAAATTGCAAACAATTAATAACACTTAAAACAATTGTTGTGTAGTAGATAGTTTTTCATTTAGTTTAAAAAGTTTTTTGTTTATTTTAATTTTCCTTAGTTAGCGATCTCTTTTTAAATTGATGATGCGAAAATACGAGTTCATTTTTATCATTATCATTAAGCACGCCATTGGGAGGGAAGCTTTGATACTATTATTGTACAAATGAACTGCATGAACGCATGGACTACCATGAGTGAGTGGTTGAGTCTTTGTCCTCACGGCTTCAGAGTCTTCAGTTGTGCAAATGTCGGCTTCTTAAATGACAAATGTGTTTGTTGTGTGTGTATTGTCATAGTCATCTCACATGTGGACATACATAATACACAAATTTTTTCTAAGCACGCTCCATTGTATTGGATCATGGACATACCTTGGATATCGAAATAAGTACTAAATGTTAAGTCTACAAAAAAATTACCGATTTCCCACCAGAAATTTCTGATTTGCTCCCCCGAAGTCTAAAGTTGGGTACGCCCATGCTCCATAATAGTTTGATAAAATCAACTTCTTCATGCAATAACCTTATAGGGATTTATATATCTCTTACGTCTTTTGTTTCTTCTATTCCGATAATCTAACCAATAAATGTACCGTTAAATTCGACTAAAATGATTACGTGGCTGATCCTTGGACACCATCGTCAATCTGTTGAACGAGTCTACGACATTTCCAAATGTAATGTGATAATCATATAACATACATTCATAACTTACATGTTCGAGGAGTAATGCTCCATATCTTCGCAGAATTATGTGATGACAAGAATCAAAATAAAAACCGAAAGTTTCGCATCTAGAAAACTTTCTTTCCTTCTGAATCTATGCATAAGTGATGTCAGAAATTACTTCCCTTAACAAAGAATTTAATAAAAGATGCAACAAAAGTTCATTTCCAAGGCAGGAAAGATGTCAGGCCCATTGGTCTATCATCGTTTTTGCTGTTAAAAATGGAGAGAGCATTAGACCTGCAGATATAAACTTACTATACACATATTCAGTGTTGCCCAGCACACCTACCTCAAAAGTAGATGGATTGAGACCGCTTTGCACGACGTTGTTGGGTGTGTTGAAAACGTCCTGCAACAGGTAGGAGTTCGCTGTAGCGGCTTTCCTTGACATCCAAAGAGCATTACATAACGTCAAGATTGAATCAATTTCGGCATCACTGGACATGATATGTTCACATCCGAGGATAACTAGGTGGCTTAGTAACATGCTTCGCTGCCAGGTGATACACTCCCATCTTTATTCTGCGACCATAAGATGAAGGTTAAGAGAGGTACTCGGTAGAACGGGAGCTATATCCCCTCTTCTTTGGAACATGGTTCCTAACGACCTTTTTCTGAGTTTAAAAAGAAAAGGCTGAAGGGCGGATGACATGATACGATAATATAACGTGTCTCGGCTCATGTTTTACAGTTGCAAGCAAGATCCTGTTCTCCTACTCCTCTGCATATCATCAACTTGGAGGAGTTGATGAATAATATCAATGAAACTCTGACAAAAATTCAGTTAGAGAAGTTTCCCCCAATATGTATTCGTGATGAACAAACTTGTAAACAGGATAGTTAAAGTCATCATCAACAACAATTTCTATAACGCCTCACTTTACCAATGTCAATATGTATTAAAGAAACAGAGGTACAGATCAACACGGAATCAAATTATTGCACTGAAAATTTTAATTGCATATTTTTAGGCTTTGAAATCAATTCAATTTCAATTTCTCTTGATTTCTGTGACACACCTGATATTATTGTTTTTAATTCTCTTTAAGGTTTTTAGTTATATAATAAATAATAATAATTAATAAAATTATTTGTAAATTTATTTTCTATCACACTCATCTGGGTACCGGGTCACTCTGCTATCGAAGGAAATGATATGGCGGACGAGTGTGCTATGAACGGCTCGGCACTGCCCATGTCTCAAGCAGTCGCCGATATATACAGACCCTTACAGGATATACTACATTTAATGTGAGTTTGTATGGGAGGTATACCCTGCTGGTAATCCTAGGACCATAAAATTTACATGGCTGATGGATACGAGACAGAAACTTATAGTGTCCAAATTTCAATTCAATAAGTCAAAAACTTTTTCTAATAAGAACATTCATTTAAAATTGGGTTTGTCCGATTCGGCTGATTCCGACAAATGAACTGCGTATGGTAAAAAAAAACTCTCTTTCAGCTCTCTAGCTCAAAAACTGAGGGACTAGTTTTGATACAGACGGACATGGCTAAATCAACTCGTCTCATCGAGCTGATCACAAATATATATACTTTATGTGGTCTACGATGTCTCCTTCTGTGTGTTAGAAACTTCATGACAAATTTATAAAACTATTCACTCCCGTGAAGAGTATAAAAATGGAGGAAGATTTGGGCATAGTGTCTTTGGATTGGACGGGCAACAACCCAGACCTCAATCCAATTGAAAATGTTTTGGCCATGATGTCAGCCAAAATTCAAAAGAAGAAGCCGAACACTATAAGCTGAGTTTAAGGAAACGCTTGAAAAAGTTTGGTTTGACCAAAGTTTACTAATTTTTATAACGTTTCTACTACCTCAACCTACGAAAAATCAAAAAAATTGCAATGGGGCTTTTATTTTTGTCGGGGGTGTATATTATGACAATTTTGGTCGCCAAACTTCATCCACTTTTCGCATATTTGTGTCGGGAGAAAGAGATCGATAGTTTGATTGTTGTTGAATCGTCCATTATCATAAGATCTAGAGTACTTAGCAAGTATGATCAATATAAGGCGGTTGCGTGGAATTGGATTGGATTGCTTTTACAAATTTACAAATTATTACCGCCCATTTATATTTACAAATTAACTTAAGTTGACACTGTGATGATGTAACAGCGACTAGAATCCGATATTTAAGCAACCATTACCTCTTTGAACCGACACAAATTGCAGACTAATTTCCGAAGAAATTCTTGGAAATCTGAAAGAAAGCCACAATAATTAGCTCTTTCCCTAATCTAGCCTCCTAAACAGAATTTTTTAAATCAATTTATATTCCTTATTATGAAGACAAATGCTAAGGTTTCCAAATACATTTGCCTAAGTCAGGTAAGAATGGATAGGGATTATTTTATTCGATTTTCTTAAATGTTTTATTGTCATTATCTTTATAATATAATCTCTATATATATGGTATATGTATACATATAGCATACAAATTTATATGCATGCATTTATATAACTTTGTATGGATATGTAGGAAAAAAAAATATGTATATTAATATCAAAAAATATATATACGCTTCGTATAACATTTGTTCCACTATAATTCATTCAATTCTCATAGGGGAATCAATCCTCAAGCGTTGCGTAGACCACGTAACTCCTTATCGGCCTTCTTTAATGTTACGAAATTATTCAATTGCTTTACACGTAACTTGGACCAAATCATAAAGTTCGACAAGCCCAAAATCTGTGCAGCATGCAGAGCGGCCGCTTCTGGATAGATGACAGTGGGGCAACCCAAACCGGAAGGTAAATTCAAACTTGACCAAACATCCACTTGCATATTGTCCGATTTAATTGGTGGACAATTGATTACCGGATAAGTTGTACTGCCGGATAACACAGGTCCCAGACCATTTGAACGTCCAGCCACAGCAATAAATATTATGTTATTCATGACACTTTCGTATTCACGGACAATGCGAATGGTCTCCTCAGCTGCCTTATGTGCTGATGATACGCGCAATTCAACGTTGAGACCCAATGAACGGCAACTTGATGCAACCTTCTCGCAATGAGTTAAGTCAGATGCACTTCCCATCAGTACAACAACTAAATGGTCCTTACGTGGCACCAAATCACGTAATTGTTCACTAACCCAAATGAAATTACGTTTGACCTGATCCAAATCACTGGCAGAAACCGATGTCAGATTACGATATACTTGTTTATCGACCATCAAACGTTTATCTCCGGAAGGCCATAGACGCCACGAATCCGAATCAATAATATCGGACAGCAAGAGATTACCATCAAGGTCCAC
The DNA here is from genome assembly GCA_037043315.1 of Amiota communis. Classification (NCBI taxonomy): domain Eukaryota; kingdom Metazoa; phylum Arthropoda; class Insecta; order Diptera; family Drosophilidae; genus Amiota; species Amiota communis. Next base: position 469,437 of record JBAMAV010001051.1, read on the forward strand.
ACCAAACTCAACTTTCATATCGATAAGGGCACAATTCTTGGTGGCCCAAGCTTTTTCAAGAATCTCAAAGACAAGGATTGTAGTGCGTTTCATTATATCAAGTTCATCTTGACCTAAAAATAGACAAGAAAGTAAAACATTGAATCAGAAAGGATATGCAACAATTAGTAAAATTAAGGAATCACTTACCAATGGTCAAACCATTGACCTTGAAATTAGCGGATATAATTTGTTCATCAGACCATTGGGGATCATGATTGGCATCGTCTTTGAAAAACGTTTCTAGTTTTGGCGGCGAAAATCTATAAAAATATAATAAGAAATATTTTAAAGGATACTTTTCTTCGTACATTTAACATTGTACTATGTCTATAAAGTTTATCGATTTGAAACCAAGCAAACTTATAAGAAACAATAGGCCCTACCATATACCATCTTGGGGATACATATGGTACATCGAGGTAAAATATAAATAATAAAAGTAAAATAAAAAATAAATACTGCTAAAGATTAAAGTAATTCTTGGGATCCAAAACAATAGACGTAAGTAGGTGGGGTTCTGGTCTGCATACCGAAATTCAACTTTCTAGATGCACTAAATGGACAAATCATAGCCTATGTAGAAAGCCCAAGAAAAGAGACCACCTCTATAGGACGCAACCATAGGGTTTATAGGGTTCAATTGAGTCACTTTACTAGGACAATTAAAAAAGGGAACCGCCACCAACAATTGTTGTCGAAGAGACCAATACAAATCACTGTAGATAATAGATCAGTCCGAACTTAACTGAGCTAAGATGAGTGATATGAGAATGTATTATTTCACTATTATCTTCAGTTGGAGGATGGCCCCTAGCACAACACTATTCCGGAATCACCCGACAACAGGTGGTGGGTGGTAGGGTATATGAGTAGAATATGGCAAGCTTTCCATCATAATCTATATTTCCATCGACTCAAATTATAATTTTAAGTTTTACAGATCTCTGTTCACCACACAGACGAATGTATACGAGTAAGTAATAGGAGGTGGAAGAGGTTTCTGTTTTATTGTAAGTACTATAAGTGTGCATAACCTAAGCACTCAGATGTCCCTATTATCATATAAAAAATGCACATATTATGTGGAATCAGATAATGTAAGTGGGTGGGTAATTATAACGAACGAGTATTAAATGTAAGCAGTGAGTGATGTACACGTACTCTTATCTAAATTTATTTTCATCGTCTTGGCTTTGACTTTGATCTTTTGTAAATACATAATAATGAAAAAAATTAAAAAAACAAAAACAGTGCTTGTGTTCCCGATTTGGTTGTTGTGTTGTGTTGTGTTCATGATAATCCAACGCTTATTATCAACGAAAATGATGCAAATGACGAATATAATTGCCAATCAATTTTATTGATTAACAGCACAACTTGGCGACTCCTGATGTCGCTTGTTTTCAGTTTTATTGTTCTAGTTGTTGATTTCATTTTCATCATCATCGTCAGAATCGTCAACAACATGTTTTCTTGTTTTTTTCCATGCCATGCCAGTGCAGGGCATCAAATGTCAATTGTCTATCGTTAATTGAGATACAACGACAACGATGGCGATGGCGACAATGGAACCAAACTAATGGAAAGTAAATCATTTTTACAACTCCCTTCTCCACATATAAAATGCATTTTGTTAATCACAAACAAGATAATGGGATGGGTTAGTCAGTCAGTCAGATCAATTGGGAAACCATAACGATCACCTCCCTCAACTCAAGACGACATAGGTTTCAATTGGTATTAAAAAATACATAATACAATACTAAATATGATGATGATGGGATGGTATAAAATTAGGTGTTTATATCAGGAGTTAGTCAGTTTATGAGTCAGTTAGATCCATTAGTGTACCAGATCATCATCTTAACCAAAACGACATAGAATGATTACGATTATCAATGATAAAAAAATACAGTAGTAATTCGACAACCCGACTACTCTCTGAATCTTAATTACTGGATATCCGAAGGGTTAATTTTATGACATTCATTGGCTATTCTGTGTACTTTCATAACGAATTCCCCAACTTTCATGAACGTCTTAGTCTTTCAAGTAGCAGAAACAGCAAAGCATTCTGTCGCGTGAAATTGTATGCGAAACAATTCAAAAGATGCTTAAAGATTTATGTGGAAATGAGAAAAAAAATTCGTATGAATGCCATCAAAAATTAATACAAGATTTACGCTTCGTTTTTTAAAAATTTATGGTAAAACACTATCAAGTCTTGCTCTTTTTTGGAAATTCCGAGTCCGAGTTACTCTTTGGTAAACAAGGATGTTCTCCAGGAAATAAATAGGTGCAAAGAATGTGTTAGTTTCAAGAAGTGGTATTGAAACTTGCTAGTCTAAAATATGTGATACAAATTGCATCTCTGAGGATGATATCCGTCGACAAAATATAAATTCTACAGAAATACCAGATAAAACAAGTTCAATGGACTTGGAATGAGGGAACTTATTCAAAATTCTACTACCCTACTGATGATGATGGAGATGACGGAATAGAATGGGTTCCATCATCAGAGTAAGTCATTGAGCCAGATCAATTGGAAAACCATGATTATCTCTTTTAACTAAAACGACATAGATTAGATTAATTTATGATAAAAAACTAGTAAAGTATATATTGTTAATGATGATAATGATAAATATTAATAATAACGCTGATGATATTGATGATCACAATGATCATGATGAGGTTATATGTACTTATTGCATTCATATGGCTTGACTTGTCTTGATAAGGAAAAGTTGCCAACAAAACACACACACACGAAGAGAGAGAGAGAGAAACAGAGAGAGGGAGAGAGGTGTATGCATGTGTGGTATGTGTTTGGGTCAATGACGCCAATAAATGAGAGATACTTGTAGTATCGATAACCCCATTGACACCGGCACCATCAACATCATCAGCAACAACACCAGCAGCAACAGAAGTAGAACAAATAACAAACAGTTGAGGCGTTTACAACAATCATTTCATTTAAATGAAAAATCTACCCCCATGCGTTTGGCTGATCGATCGATGAATGTCTCAATGCACTATTGTACATCTGTATGAATGTGTGTGTATGTTATGTCAAGTATTTAACTCACCTGTAACCTTCTTTAACACCAACATTACGTTTCAAGAACGAACCAGTTGCCAAACGTCTGGACACCCATTCAATTGGTATCATTTCACAGTTCTTAGCAATAAACGACTTTGCGCCACATGATTTGACATATGCGGTCCGTACACCTGTGTGACAAATTCCAGAATCCCATCAAATGGAATCAATGGAAAATGGAAGGATTAAAGGTTTTTATCAAATGATTTCTGATGATTCCTTACCTGCTTCATTTAAAAGCTTAAATACCAAACCATTTGTTTCATTTGAAATTTGTGCCTTGCCTTCAAGATCATGAGCCTTAACACCATCCCCAGCTGTTATGCGATCCTTGCTCAGCAATAAACATAACCCTGGATGATCGGGTAATTCATAAACTTGTTTTGTTTTGCCTTCAATTTTCACTTTTCCAAGTTTATAGCCTTCAACTGTTCCAGGGTCCAAGAGAAAGAGAGTAAAGAAAATATATGTTTGCGTATGAAAACCACATTCACAAAAAAACAAAAAAAATATAAAAAAAAAAAACGATTAGGTTGCTGTTGATTTTGGTTCTTTGGGCGACTTACTCGTTGACATTTTGCTTTGTTGAATTTATTTATATTACACAATACACGTGGTTTGTTTACTTTCAATTCTTCTTTCGTAGAACGTCCGCTATGAAGACCTACTCGCTACTGACAAATGCGAGTGAGTTTTGCGACGTTTTTATATTTCACAAACAAAAGCAACAACAAATCCAACAAAAACATGGAAAACAACTTTAACTGTTCCTTTGTTGGTGGCTTCTTTCTTATCGCGCTTGCTTCCACAGCGATGGCAATGCCTGCGTCTGCGTCAACGTCGCTCATGCGACCAACGGCTGCGTGTATCATTGTACATATGTATATTGTTCAGAAGCATCGCTTCGTCGCGTCGCCGTTTACTTTTTCAACACGATCTCAAGCCAAATTAGCCGCCATCAAGCTACACACAGCGCCTAACAACAGCAAACGAACTTCACCTTTTGTGTGTGGTGTGGTGTGGTGTGTTGTAATGTGTATAAATATATGAGAGAGTCAAAAAAGATAGCAGACAATCGACGATCGTAAAAGAGAGCGTTGTACTCACAAAGCTTTAATGAGCATCGAAGAGTTTGACATGGTTTTCATGAAGCCTTAATGCGACTGCATCCTCTCTCGCAACGAAAGCGACGAGGTAGCCGTGATGATTGTACCAGCAACACATTTTCGCTGTGCCGATGTTTTTCGATGTCTTCTTTCACGTCTTTCGTATTTGTTCATAACTTTTTGGCTTCGTTAGCCTGGCGTTTTTGTTGTTGAGACGCTGTGTGCAATCAAGATCAAGATGCATTGTGAAAACCAGGTCTTTGTTAGTAATAGGACCCATTCATTTTCAATCATGATTGAATCAATCAAGAACGATATCGATAAATTTGCCTGGAGCCAAAATATCAAAATGAATTTGATTTTGCTCAATTACCTCTTCAATCACTCAATCACCACCACACACAGTCAATCATGCTTGAATCAAGCCAAATTTATCGATATTGTTCTTGATTGATTCAATCATGAATCATGGTACATGATACAATAAAAGAAGGTAGCGATAGTAGTTTACAGTTATACTTATGCTCTTCTTCTTCTAAATTTTAACGCTGCACAACACTGTCATATGTTGTTATTTATGTTTTTTCAATTTATATACGTAATAATGTGCATATTTAACTGCCTGATGTTTGGAATTTGTGTGAAAAATAGTAAAGTTGCTGATCTGTTTATTAATTTGTTGTTTTATTCATATATTTGTGAGTCATTCACGTTATGTTCAACACTAAATGCGTGTTTTTTCAGCGTTTTAGCACACTGATATACTTATGAAGTCAGAATTGTGAGCGAGCAATTATGATAGCGTAATAGGCCCAAATGTCGCTACCTATCATAATAGTTAATGACGTCAACAATTGAGAACGACACTTGACTGTATAAAATTGGCGCTACCTCTATTTCTGAAACCCCGGTATGTTGGTGTGTGGATGAGGGCAAAAGCAGCGAACGCGCATGAACTGAATAATTTTGGCTTTTATGTAAAACATTATGTTCCAGCAATTTTATCTGTTATTTAATATAGTGGGGGCACGGCATTTTGATATGATTTTAATAGAATGTATAATACATATTATTATTATTATTTTTAATTGGCATTTTTTGTTTTTGAAAATAAGTACATAAGTATGTGCGTATGTGCATATGTATATTTAAGATGATAAGCTTATGCATAAAGCATAAAGCAAAACAATAAATAAACAACAAACAAACAAACAAACAAGAAAACAAAAAATATTATTGTCGAAATAAAATTGAAGTGGAATATTTTTGCAAAATTATAGAAAAATACGGAAACATGTTTGGTAATTTCTGTAATAGAAATTTCAATTCAAAATTCTTATCCTTCCGCCCACGGGAGATTGTACTCTATCAATCATATTTCATAGAGGTGGCCATCCACGACGAACATGCTCTCTATCCAATTGCCGAAACGTCATGGCCCACGATTGACTGTATACGTCTGCTTCATCTCTTTCTGGCTGCTTGGTTGATTTTTCCAAATGGTCAACAGCTTTTTGCAGTAATATTGTGTCATTCATTTCTGTTTTTCTGTTTACAATTAAAATTTTTCTAAATTAACAACTTTTGCAATAAAATATTAACTTACAATTTCCACTACTATTGGGTCATCAAATGTTGCAAATCCCTCCACATGTTCCTCTTGGTCACTTAAGAAATCCAAATTGTCGTAGTACCATAGTGATGCTACGTAAATTTTATCGGCGGCAGCTCCGGATTTCTCGCTTTACCGTACTTTCTGAAATTCACGTCTGTATGACGAGCGAATTCACTTTCCTTTTAACATCGTCAATGGTGGCGTCTTTTTCAATTTCTTGATACTTGGTAAGTAGATAGTTCCATGATTTGTTTTCCTGTATTTTATTTTTATACGCATAACTTTTTGTTTTCCATAATGCCGGTTCGTTGTGCATTATTTCCATAAATTTGCAAAGAAAAGATTTGCTTAAACTTGCCATTTTCTCGCTTCCCCTGGTGTGTACACAACAATAATTCAGGTGAAATGATAATGTTAGTCAACGATGCAATACACGACGAACATACACGCGAGCAAATCAGCAAAATTTAAAACATTCGATCGTCTCGTGAACAGCACCACACACAGCGAAAAAGACCGCCAACACGAGCAGATCGAACGTGCATGTTCGTCGTGAATGGCGAGCTTAAGTAAACTACATCCATATTATTGAGTAATCGAAGAGAGTGAGCACGAGAATAAAAACAGGAGTGAGCAACAAATAACATAGCATAATAACACATAATGAATATATACTCGAGTGAGAACAGCAAGTTCGCGTTGATGAGCGAATAAAAATAAAATACAGCTAATTTTAAAAGTAGTGTTCGAGCCGATCATGGTACCGTATAAAAAAGATAAAGTATATCAAATATGTGTCAAGGACTATGATATAAATAGGTCTAAAACATCAAGCGCAGCAGCAGGTAGTAACGTATATATGTATGTAACTGAGTGCGCGGTGGCCTTACAAACAGAATAAAGTTAAAGATAACGCTGTGAATTTAATTAAAAACGGGGAAAATTACAACCTCAGTCGAGTTTTAATTACAAACACATGACATAGCCTATTCACAGCAGAGATGTGCAGTGAACATCATAATGATGTTATGAAGGCTTGGAAAAAAAGCAAGCCTCAGCAAGCCAAGCATGAAAGCAGAGAACACCAAGCCTGCTTGAGCTTGTGTATTGTTGTACAAGAAAACTTCGTAAACTCTTGACTAAAGACTTTATATTGCTTCATGACAATGCGTGCCCACATATTGCACATTTTATTGAAGAAATACTTGAAAAATTGGAGACACATGGTTCTTTTAAAACTCTAAAATCAACTAAGAGCAGGATGCTAACGTAAGAGTAGCCATAGTTAAAACCAATATTGGTAAAATTAAAACACCGACAAGCAAAGTCTTCCCATTGCCGTTAGAGGACAACAAAGTGTAGAGTAAACGCAAAAGCACGCCAGCGGAAGCTACATTGTGCAGAGCTACTGGAGCCATCATATCCAACTCGACAAAGGTGAATATCCAATGAATATCGTGAGATTTTCAACCTTCTTCTTGAGAAACCTCACTATCCGGATAGTCGCTCAAAAAATAATTCAATCTTCAATCGACTACTAATTGTTCAAGGCGCCTCCCCACTCAATGGGATTACGTGCCCTGCTTACCAATGCGGTGATATATTCGATGCACCTTTTGCATCGATGTCCTCATTTTCAAAGTATCAGAAGTGCTGTTGGTAAAGTCAAGTCAAAGTAGTTTGACTTCACTCGGCTTCAAATCATCTGTCTCTCCCTGTCTGCCTCTCAAATCACAAGCACAGCTGATTGATATTCAAAACAAAAGCGATAATGGGTGAACCTCGCATTCTGTTCACTTTTTTTCGGGCTTCAGCTTCACAATCAGCTTCAGCTTCACCATTCTGCTCCAGCCTTAATATACAATAATAATAATACCTTAAGAATCCAAAGCCGCGGTTAAATGTCAATAATAAGTTGTACTTTTTTTTTTTTTTAATTTATTATAATTAATTTTAATAAATATATTAATATAATATTAATGTGAACTTATTTTGTCCACGACACTTTCGGTATATCGAAGTGCTCTGTTAGTGCGTCCAAGTGCTCATTAAATTTTTCCACTTGCTGTTTGTGAGTTGTTTGAGCCTTGTCCATTATGCGTTTATTACGCATCTTTGCTTGTTGCCTTTTGTACGCTTGCTCCGCCTTCGTCAGTTTCCGTTGGTAGTTGTCGGTTTTGTCATTTGTTCCGTCTTCCTCGGTTATGGAAGCTTGCATCTTTTCTTCTTCAACTTCTTTTGATTTGTTTTTTTTCTTAATTTTTTTTTTTAATAGTTTATCATTTTTTAGCTTTAATTTGGTTTTGGATACTGCTGCGTACTCATCATCGGCCATGGCTGTTTCGTTTATTTCTGTTCAATTCCACAACTTCTACTGTCTTTATAAAAATATTTCTTCGCTATTTATACTATATTTTGTAATTAATCTACTCTTGTGTCAGGTTGGTCAGGTAAATATGCAAAATATATCCTTTGTGTGAGTCTCTAATTTTCTACCTATGTAAACAATGCAAATGCAGTTGCTGTACTATTTTAATTACCCTTATTTTTATGGATTCTGAGAACCGGCGATGGGTAGTTTTGAATATTCTGCGAACCGCTCATCTGGTAAAAAAGGCAACAAACAAGCGTACATTTGGTAGATTAATTAAAGTTGAACGATTCGTGCTATTTAGCTGGTCAACTGTTGACACAAAAGATTGGGTCGATACAAGCCAAATTTTCTATCGGAAGAAATGTTTTTCGAAGTTATTAAGGCTTTAAATTGGGAAATAATATAAAGTATCTCAATTGATATGAATTTGAGCTCTGTGAAAACAATGAGAGTGCCAACAAAGACCGATGTGGATGTAATAACATCTAAACGGAAAATTGGACTCCCCACATACAATGAGGATCTGGAATAAATGACATCCCTGCTGAGAGATATAAGGAAGAAATACTACAACTATTTAGAACTTCGAGAAGATATAGTACAACTTACAAAACAGTACGACGAGTTATAAGTTGAGTTTTACAAAGTACTTGCTGAAATTTGGAAGAGAATAACATTTCAAATAGATGCTTAAAGCAAATCTAAGTCGTTTGCGACCACAAACAACGATCAGGAAAACTCTGAAGCTGAGGACTAGAGCTGTGCGTGAATCGTGCGTGAATGTGCGTGATCGTGAAGAGCCGAATAAACCGTGAATTCTCGTGATCGTGAAAGCGTGCCGAAATAGCGTGAAAATCGTGAAAATTCATGACTTCACGATATTCATATATATGCATCACATTTTTTTTGGACTAAATTTTTTCGCGACAGACGATTTCAAAAATACAATAAAATAATCAATATTCAATTAACGTAGGTCAGGAACCATATAATGTAACATAGCATAGGCTTAGTAAAAGAGTTGGCACCCTTCGGGTACGTAAATCTAAAAGTGAAGAAAGAAGGTCTCTCGATAGTACCTCAGCAATGAACTGTAAATCACTTGGAGGTATGGTTGCAAAGCTTGAACGGTGAATACAAGCCTCAGCAAGAAGATTTCTAGAATAAAGAACAACTGCTCGACAGGACTGCATTTCCTTTAACTAAGGAGGAATTTAGTGTCTGTAAATATGGTGTGGCCATCAAATTACTTAAGGGTGCCAAGATTTCCATAAGTGTGAGTAAGATCGTAATTTAACTAGTTCAATCAATATACTTACATTTATCATGAAAATCAAAACTGGTAGGTCCTATGAGGCTAATGCCCCATTTCAATTCTCTCTAGCCGTTAAATTAGAAAAAATTCCAAGAAAAAAATATAAAATATGACAATTAATTTCTCTTCAATTTGCATTGGTTTAGCAAACCATTCGTCTCGTATTTCTAATTTCACTACCCTGTTTTAAATTTAGAATAAAATTAGTATATACCATTTAGCATTAACTAGAAATGAATAAATATCATTTGAAGGGTCACCGGAAAAATATCAAGAAATACATTCATTAAAAAAGTGAGTATGCTATGCTACCCTACTGCGAATTTTGTTTTATATATTTTCATTATGACATAATTAAATTTGAATACAAAAGTTCTGGAAAGGAAAACGTATTACAAATAAGATGTAAAAAATGTACCCTGAGAGCGATGCCATTGGTAGCCAAGGCTATCGGTATTGGCTCCCATACCGGTGAGATCGAAGCCGAACACTAAAGCTAAGAGAAATTCTGCCTTGATTTAGTTACTTACGACAAATTCACAAGTTTCTGATTTTATTAATTCTAAAAATATATTTGCAACTACATAATATATCTTACACTTGCTTATCTTAACTTCGATTACTTCTTACAGAAGACTAATTCTGCATTCTACTCGTTTTATTTACTTGTTATATTATGTCACCAACAGTATTTTCGGAACAATGGTCAAACGAAACCATCTAACGAATTCTCTCTCTTTCTGTCTGTTCGTAAATCTAACCTCAAAGGGCTATTAGGTTCTTTCGAAGGTTATCACCCGACATTTGATTGCCTTCTGCTCAATTTGTACCCAACGATATACTTATGTATTTACATACTTTTATTCAGCTACCGGCTAATATTCTATTTGGCCGACTCGTATATCAATATACTATTATGCCAATAAATTCAATTTTTCTTTTTTAATTTTTAAATAAATTTTAACATTAAAATATTATTGGATTGTAACAGAAAATTATCTAGTTGCCGTTTTGATACAGTTGAATAATCGTCATCTTAATCATCATTATCATCACCATCTTTAAAGTCTTCATATTCATCTTGTCCAGCTGATGGAATTTTAGTTTTGACGTTTATGTTAATAAGGACAATTGATGTCATTGAGGGGACTACCGAATCAACTGATGGGTGAGCATTATCATTCAAAAAATCCATGAAGACATTGGAATGGATAGAGATTTCTTCATCCATATCATCAATGTCACGACGAATCAGATTTGCAGAAGCGCGATAACAAGTTGAATCACTATAACAGCGACGTATTGGTATTGTGTAGTAATTCGTAACTGGCAATAGATCTGAATAATCTAAGGACATATTGGAGTCTGATTCAGACCACTGAAAAATCAAGTATGTTCAATATAAATTGATTTAATTTTAACCTAGTAATTCAGTTTTATTAACAAACCATAATTAATTTGTTCTGTGTCTGCTCTTGTCGATATCCAGGTGAATAATGGAAATGTTAAAAAAAATTCTAGAAGCAATTCAACATTAATAGAGCACACATTTTCTACCACTACACTTGTGGTCAAAATAATAAGAGCTTTCTCATATTATTCCTCAACGTATCATCAGATACATTATTTAAGATATGATTATATTTTCCAGTTGCTTTAAAAGAAAACCAAAGAGAATTAACGATCAAAATATATTAATTATAATAATAAGATACATTCCATTTCCAAAAATATCATTGCAAAGATATAATGGAGAATAAGATTTGATAATGATTTCCTATGCTATGAAGAGTGTCTTCCTACAAGCAAGATAACTATTCTAAGCATACTATTAAGTGAGACAAGGATTTATTTCAAATCAAAGGTGTGATCAAGTCAATCCAATTGAAATTCTATGGGCGAGTGCTGAAGCAAAGGTAGGAAGGAATGATAAATCAATTATGAAATATTTTAGCTTCTAATGTTACCTAGATAACGGTTGGCAATTGTTAGCAGTTGATCTATAGTAATTCACAATAGTATAGCTAAAATTATTTAAAACAAAAGGTAGATATATATTACAAATTATTTGGACCATGAGTGCATGAGTAGATGATGCACATACATAGATAGTAGTCATGTACACTGTGCACTATATTTATTTAAACACCGGTTGTTTTAAGTTCAAGAATACAAATATTGAAAACTGATCAGTCCTCACAAATCACAAATCAAGTGAATATATTTAATTATAGAATAAAAAGGCAGAAACCGAAAACTACTCGTGAATTTCAAATTTTCCAACAAATGTTGCAAAGTAAACTCAAAACACAACTGATTTGGACCAGACAGACAGACCGACCGACCGATATCTAGGCAATGGTGAATCAAACAGAAAATGCTAACTTATCTTTGAAGAATATAGTGATATTCTTAATGAAGAGGTTTCTTTGTTTCTTTGTTACAATAGACCCAATTGAGGCCGCATTCATTCCTTCTAAGCCCATAAGGAATGACCACATTTTATAATGAGAGAGGTACTATAATTGAATTTCTTGCATGGAATAAGGGTGTATGAACAAATATTGTGAGCAGTGTAGAAATATCCATTATATCTGCATATGTATTCAAGTATTTATGGATGCGATCCGATCAAATTCTATTGAATTAAACGAAGGAGGGTACTTTCTTCAATATCGAGATAATTCCGGTTTAAGAAACACTAAATAATATACTTGTTGAAGAGATAAAGAAGTTGCATTAGGATAATTTGCAAAATAGCCATTCTATATAATAGTATACGAGTAGATCCAATTGTTTAATTTGATTAAGTGTGAACTCTGATCGAATCACAATGAGGATCTACGGATGTGTGGTTACAAACATCAGGGTAAAATAATAATACTCTGAAAATACTATGTGTAGCATAAAATACAATATAATACATCGAAATTATAGAAAATTACCACGCACGCGAATTTTAGAAATTGTGTACATGCAAATCAACATGAAATGCAATCAAATTGGGGTGGTCTATTCATGTATTATATACTATGTATATAATAATTAGAATGTACGACCATCATTGAATCAATAAGTTAGAACATATACAAGAGAAAACATACATAAGTATATCAATATACTTTATTGTAGAATTTACCCAATAGAATATAAGTATTGATATGATCAACAGACACAAGGGAATGAAATAGGCTTAATCAGTACTTCCATTCCCGTATCCCAGTATCCCCGTTTGTTTTAGTATCTAGACAAGTCTTTCTTAGTTTATACAATGGATAGGGAATAGGAAAAATCCATTTATTCAAGATCAAGTTTGTTTACATATTTAAATTTAGATTTATTGGAGCGAGCAAATTATAATGATGATTATGATGAGTATGCCCAGAAGTGTTTAAATTTTTATACAATGTTTTATGTTTTTATAGATAGAATATATGTATGTATTTATTCTTTTCTGATTTAGTGATCTCTTGTGAATTCGTTATTAACGACTAAATTTTGTATGTCATCTAAGCTGACAAAAAGCTTAAGGCTACATAACTTCATCATACAAACCAAACAAGAAGCTCATTGCTACAAAACATTATTATATATATATATTGTATATAGTACATATAAAATAATTTATCGATAAAAGAACAAACAATCGAACGAATACAAGGGCAACAGCAGACGCATCCAACGGTACTAAGTAGATTGGTATTTATTTTTTTATTTTTATAAAATATGTATGTAAATATGTTTGTTTTTTATATTTATTTTTAAATATCAGAGTTCGCAAAAAATTACAACCTTTTCATTAGGTTGTTAAGCAACCGGTTGTTAAGAAACCAAATGTAAAAGGAATGAAATATAACATTGTGAATTGTTTTTCGTTTAAAAGTTTTTGTGTACAAGCAATGCCAATTATTTTTGTTTCTTTATGGCAGGGGCACCCACTAAAGGATTCAATGAGAGAAGTTATTGACAAGGTCTTTCGTGTGTATATATGAATTTTTACATAAATACATATGTGCGTCTGCTTGTGGATTGCAGTCGACTATTATGTGTTACCCAGCAAACATTTTGATGATTGCATTTTCAATAGTCGTCTTACTAAATAGTTTTTGACTCCTCTTTGTATTCTTCACGAGAGTGAATAGTATTATGAGTTTGTCATGAAGTTTGTAACACATGATCCTAGGATTACTAGGAGGGGTACCTCCCATACAAACCCCCCTTTAAATATATGTTATTATTAGAAAAAGTTGTTTGTTTTTTGACTTGTTGAACTGAAATTTGGACACTATAAGTTTCTGATTCATATTCATTCACCATCATATTCATCAACCATGTAAATTTCATGATCCTAGGGTTCCCAGGAAGGGTACCTCCCATACAAACCGAAATTAAATGAGAAACTTATAAAGAATAAAAGTACAATAAAATTGCCACACAAACTGATGAGATGCTTGGATGCAACTCGGAGGAACGTGAAGAGTATTACATCTTTGATAGCCTTCTTTCTGGTTGTGATTACAAATTGAGTTTTCAGATAGTCAGCCTATAAATACTTAAAGGCCTTTTATAGCCATTTCACACTGAGCATCCAATGTACATTTTTCGAATGCTGCCTTGAATGCTACATTCGTCAACAACAGGGATAACGACAAAATATTTTTAGTTAATGTTGTAGTAGAAAATGTACATTCGATAAGAATGCAACTAAAATGCTGTTTTTGAAATTGGTCACTCTACCAATTGCTGGGTAATTGTTGCCTTTCTTTAAATCATTTTCGATTTTCTTTCTCTTTTGTTTGTTTTGCGCCAACATTTTTTAAATGATTTTAATAAAATAAGTATCAGGAATGAAAAAGGGAGCTACAAGAACTATTTGCATACATTGCACAATGTTCTAAATCACGTATTTTTCACAATTTTTTTGTTTTAATTTAGCCAAAGTTCCATATGTTTGTATAACCAAAACAAAAAACAGGTGTTCCGAAAATGCAAAGTGTAATGTGAACACTTTCTGTGAATGCGGATATGGATGCTCAGTATGAAAACACTATTAGACAGTCAGTTCAGTCTCAGTCCATGTTATCGCATCGATAACCGAAACGATGACAGAAAAATTGGCCCAGCTTATTTGGCAGTCCATTTCGATTTCTGAAGCGATAACATGGACTGAGACTGAGGCTGAGGCTGAACTGACCGTCTAAAAGGCCTTTTATATTTATAAAGTTAATAAAATAAATAGCTACAAATATTAATAACAATGAATAAATAGAGAGAGAGTTTTGCAATAACAACAACCAAAGCATTAAAAACGAAACTTTTTATGCTTTGTCTTGCTTAATACTTAAAAATATTATATTAAAGGTTAATAACTGAAAAAAATAAGTATGCAACTCTTTTCATTAGCATTCATTTGTCATTTAAAAAAAAATTAAAATCGGCTTAGTATAGTGTGCGCTAGATAAAAAAATGTGAAAAGTTTGGTAAAAAAAAGCCTGAATCTCGACAACAGCGCCACCTACCGGGTCTGGTACCTGAAGCATAAACTGTCTTGGTGACCCCATAAGTAAAACAAAAAAAAAAAAAAAAAATTGTCGAAATTGGTCAAGCCATTTAGGAGAAAAATAGTCACAAAATTTTGTACACTCGAATTTTATATATAAAGATAATAATAAGGAATATATTATTATTATAAATTTCACAAAATGCTCGCTGGGTAATATCTGCTTTGTTTTCTATTCCCCTCTTTCTCTCCCTCGCTCGGTTGACAACATACCAAAAAAAATGAAAAATAGGTGTAACGGTCAGTGAGAAACCCAAAAAATTCTATTGTTTTCACTTTGAAAATAAATGATAACAGTTGCTTGCGAACTATGTTAAATATATTTCGAAAATCTTTTTTCTGTGTCTTATTTGCAGTGCAATACAATTTTGGAATGATTTTTGCCGAAGTTTTAGTTGTTTTGGCTTCTTTAGATTGATGTTCCTTCGAATACAACAATATAAAACGACTTGTTTATTTAATTTTTTGTTTTCAATAAAAAATAATATTTAATAATTTTTAACGCCATTCCGAATCCAAAGCATGAAGAGATTCTCGTGCTGCCCAAAAAAAAAAAAAAATAAACAAAAAATGTGAGAATTTCTCTTCTTTCTTTTAGTGTACAAGTATTTATTTACTCAATAATTAACGTATCAGTATAATGAAAACTTTAATTGCATATTTTTAGGTTTTGAAATCAATTCAATTTCAATTCCTCTCGATTTCTGTGACACACCTGAAAGTCTTTGTATCAACCAAGTTTATTAAAGCGCCATCTGCTATTTTTAAATGTAACGTCCAATGACTTTAGCATAGGTACAAACCACTGTGAGACCTTGCATAGCTGAAGCAAATACTATTTAAAAAAAAAAAAATAGTTCAAGGGAAGGCGATCTGTCGTTGAGTGTAAACCTTGTTTCAATTTCTAGGTCGAGGGTACACATTTGATTGGTTGGCCACAACGAGAGATAGATATTGCTTACACTTTCACTCTTTGTATCTCACCACCCTGAGCAATGTTGTTGTTATGTGTGTTGTAGTGCACTTTGTTTATAAAATCTAAATATTGTTAAGGTGAAATCTTCTAAATAAGTCCTAAAAAGCTAAATTATGTATCTACCATAAAGCTACTATCATTGCTATTATTGTCGAGTCTGTTTTTTTCTCAGGAATACATCTTTTCGTGTCGTGGACCATTTCATAACGGAAACTACTGTCAGTGGTTCAATTCCAAATATTCTGCTTCCAATTTGAGCCAATCAAAATAGACAAACGTGTACTCTTTCGTTATCACCAATCAAACGTGTTCCTTCTGACCCATATGAAAATGGAACGTTCTAATTTCTCGGAGAGTGCGAGACCAAAGAACTTAATAGGGCCCACACATGGTCAATACTGCTTGAATCAATCAAGAACGATATCGATAAATTTGTCTTGTTTTTAAGCAAATTTGATCATACCGGGGTGTCTCAGAAATTGCTTTCGCCCCAATTTCAACGCAATTCCAAAGCCTAGAAATATGCAATTAAAATTTTCATAATTTTAGTTTACAAGTATTTATTTACTCAATAATTAAAGTATCAGGTGTGTCACAGAAACCGCTTTCGCCTCAATTTTAAGCGAGTAAATTAATACTTGTAAACTAAAATTTTGAAAATTTCAATTTCATATCTTTAGGCTTTGGAATTGCATTGAAATTGGGGTGAAAACGATTTCTGTAACACCCCTGATAATCATTGTTTATGAAATTCCTCGGCAAACTAATTCCGGTTGCGCATAATGTGTTGTGGAAAAGTCATAAAAAAATAAATATTTTCCGTGTGAAAAATTACAATTCATAAATTTATGTGTATCCATTTTTGAACAACCTTCTCTTACAAAAAGTAATTACAAATGATGATTGACTCAAGCTTGCGTCGTCTATGTCCTATGTCGTTCTTGATTGCTTCAAGCATACTTGGCCATGTATGGGCCCTATTACTCTCTGCAATCATTTAAAGTGGCCATATACAGTGAATCATGACTCGTGATGAAATAAGTTTGTGTGAGTAACACCGACAGACAGACGAAACAGTTTTCACTGAAATCAGCTTGATTCAGAACAATTTTGTTCATGTATAAAATATGTTTATATAATTATGGCAACACTGCACAAAACAACATTTTGCGAACAGATAAATGTCAACTCGTTTTCAATACACTAAGCGTTTGTAAGGCATTTTAAATCGGTTCACGAAAATAACGACTGGTTTAAAATATCCGTTTATTGAAATAGCTTCGTTCTGTTCTATGCGCACTGAAAAAGTCTCAGTGAAACCCGTTTCGGCTGTCATAAATGATTCATGCCTCTATTACCAATTGGGTAATCAAAGTGAGTTCGATATTTGGCATGAAGCACGAGTCAGTTATCGATTCACTTAAGTTCACACGTACACAACTGAATCATATGTATAGATTCACAGTGTATGGCCACTTTTATTTGGTAGTGGTTGGTTTTGTGTCGGGCTGTTTGTGCCAAGAGAGAGAGAGAGAGAGAGAGAACTGACAGTTTGAACAATCGAGAAAAATGAGAACACCATGTTGCATGAGCGAATCGTCCTATAATTTTATTGTCTTGGTCGGAGACTCTGACTTTATCTTTGCAGTCGTCATAAATCGCGACCGAAGCCGGTAACGATTAACGGTTACAAAAGTGAATATTTTAATTTGTTTGAAAAAAAATAGGAACCAGGAGAAAAGATAAATAGATAGATAAATAGAAACGAAGGAAGATGTTTTTTGTTGTATTTGTTTATATTTAAAACGACAACAAACGTTTAACACGCAAAGCATACATTTTTTTCCCAGGGTTTTCCTGGAAATATTTACCACAATTTATTTGTTTGTTTTTTTTTTTGTCTCTCATCATCGTCGGTCGGTGTCGGTTCACATCTCGTGTGTGAGGTGATTTTTTTTTTTGTCAATTTGTGTATCTTTTTGTTTTTGTGTCTTTCATGAATTAAATTAGAAAAAAAGAGGAAGAAGAGAAAATAGAATCTCATCAACAAAAATTGCAAAGAATAGAAAAAGAAAACAACAATTGCAAAAATATAAAAAACAAAAAAAAATATTTAAGTTTTTATTTTCAAAAATTTAAAAAAAAAAAATACTGAAATAACAACAACAACTACAACAACAATAATAACAAAAAAGGTGGGTAAACAAATTTAAATACAAAAAGTTTGTTGATGTTTGTCATGTGTCACACAAACAACACAGACACACAGACACTTTGAAGAAATAGAAAATAAGATGAAAATGAAAAAGAAATCATTTTGATAAATACATATGTATGTACATATATATATAAGTTTGCATGTGAATAACATCCACATCCAATAAAGAGAAGAGTGCATCCCTTTGCTACAAAGAGAACCACAGCAATAGAAACAACAACAACAACAATAGCAACAGCAAAGAATAGGAAAAAAGAGAGGAAAGAAAGCAAAAAATGAGAGATGAATGAATGGTGATGATGTTGAGTGCGAATAAGAACAGATTGGATTCGTTTCGATTGGATTGGATGTGGATGTGAATGTGAATAGAATCAATTGGTCTTCCTTCCTGCCTCTTGACTGCTTGTGTTGCGTTGCTTTCAGTTTCAGTTCAATTCATTTCATTTCATATAACTGTTGCTTTTCTTCTGTTCTTCTGTTGTTCATCAACATCATCATCATCATCAAAGACTTTTAATTACATATTTCACTCACAACAATAGTCGAGTATATACATAAGTACTTAATAATCATTCATCATTATTAACTATTGTAATAGTATATCAAATTTCATTTATGATGAATGTATGTGTATTTATTTGTATGCATTTTGCATACGCTCCAGTGATTAACGGTATAAATCTAATTTAATCGACATACAACATATGAATATATATACATATATATGTATCACAGAGTGACCAACATCCAAACACTGGCGAGTGCATTCCATTGCAGTATTCAGTATTTTACTGCAATTCACATTTCATTTGGTTATTGGTTGGTTGGTTGCTCTACATCAAAACACAGCACAATGCATCGCATTAGAATCATTGGTGGAATGAAAAAGGTGATGGGCAACGGACATTAACGACCAACTGAAAAGCGGCCAATAGACGTGCAATATTTTTGAGAAAAATTATGTATACTAAGTATAATCAACGATAACAAAGCGACATTTACTGCTGATTAACACTGGCATCAGTGATGCCATCTACATATAACAAAAACAGGACAGATTATTTTGTAATTTTTATCTTATAAATTTATTTTTATAAATTAGATGAGTTTTATTGCCTCATCTATTAGGTTATAATCCTCTTCATCTGCGGTACTTACAAAATTTGCAGTAGCCTTATTGTTGCTCTTTGGATCGAAGGAAATATCTGTCCGGAAAAAAGGCTAAAATGGCTATCGATAGTTTTAGATAGTTTTTCTTGAAAGATTTGCACATCACCAAAGGAGCACATTTAAATTGTAATTCAAAGCGTATATGTTGAAATTCTTAAAATTAAAAACATATAAGTACTATATGTATAAACATAAGAGTGGAAAAAGGAAGGTAATTTTGAATTTAGCATTATTTTAAGGGATTAAAACATTATGTAAAACGACACAGTTCACCTTGACCAGAATTGCAAGTGATGATGCAGTGCCATTTAATTGGAGCAGCACAGACTCCGTCGTTTTTTGCCGACATGATTGAGTGTCGCCTTAGTCGTTTTTTTTATTGGAAATTCCAATCATATGGTAAAAGTGAAAGAAAAGGAAATTATATAAGATTTTGCCATTGTTGTCGCCAAAAGTAATAAATTATTTTTGGCAATTTCTGAACTAATTAATTTCCTTTTTTTTCGCTTATTTTTATCACTTTTAATTAAATTAGAATTTTCGTTAACACAGCTAATTAAAAATCGACGGGTCGATCACATTATGTTGGGTATATTCCCATGAAACTGCCGTTTTTTTTTTTTGCCAAATTCAACCGTCTACTTATTTAGAAATCAAAATAATAGCCGTCACAGGTAATGACTTTCTTTAATCTGTTAGGCAAATTACGGATTCCGTGCTGAAAGAAATCCTGGTCTTTTTACCATCCAACTTCCAGCATCTTCGTAAGAAAGGAATTGCTGTTCCGATAGTTTGTGCTGCATCGAATGCCACAAAGGGTAGTGTGTGTGTGTGTGGGCAAGACTTCCCAGCCTAGTGCTGATATGCCCATGTCCGCACGCCTATTCTTCGAGATTTTCTTCTAGTGCACGTTACAAATCGATGTGTTGTTGTCAATAGCGATCAGCAGTAACCCTTTGACTAGGTTTTATAAGCTCAAAATACAGGACACCATACATGTGATCAATTAGTTGACTCTGGCGATACTTATTATTTCAATACTTTGTGAATCCTCATTTTGTCTTAATAACATGCATTTATTCTTGTTGGCATACTTTCTATCAGTTTTTTTACGAATACTGGGTTGGATATTTCTTCAAACAGATTGTGCTGTCTTCCAAAATGGTACTGAAATTTTGGGGAAGTCGCCTGTTAGACTGGTCAGAGCATGTTTGAGTACAAATCAGAGGTGCTTGATTGGGTTAAGATCGAGTGCTGTTGTTATACTAGCAAAGGGGCTACATGTAGAGGTATATTGTCACTCTGGTCTTCTAGATTTTTATCTAAAATTTCGGCACTTTTTGCAAGGCAACACCATAAAATACCAACATACTAGTTGGTAACAAAATAAGCACCGTTTTGTTCGATAAATTTTTGCCATTTTGAAGGGTAATTGTATTATGCCTCTCTCATAGAAATTGTTTACAGGTGGTAATCGCTTAGGGCCAGGTCCAGGCTATAAGGTGGATGCATAAGAAGCTCCCAACCAAGCTCTGAAAGCTTCTGGCTCATCAAACATATAGCAAAACTTTATTCACTTGGCCACCGATTGCGCAGGCTCACCACAATTCGGACACGACCGTTTACACGTGGCATTGTCGTAAGTGACCCACTTTTCACCTGCAGTCACTATCCGCTTCAGAAATAGGTCAATTCGCGATTCGCAGGTGAAAATTCGGGCCATGAGGCTTTTTTGCATTAACTCCTGTGTCACCCATACAACGAGCTTCTTTTTATATCCACCCTTATTCAAGTGGTTTCAAACCGTTTTTTTATGCAATGTGTAGCACCTGGGTAATCAAAACAGTGCTTACATGATGGCTGGACTTGTTGATTTCCATTATTTCATTGACATATTTGGTAATTGCCCTTCTAAAGTATGATGCATTTTTGACATCAAAATTACCTGAATGGATTCGACAATTGACTTTTAGGGTACAAACATAGTACACGCTAAAGCCGAAGCTGAAGACGAAAAAGCGTACACAAGGAAATATATGAAAACACTTCGTCTGCACTGTGCACCAGTGATGCCAGCTACCTATCAAAAAAACAGGACAGATTATTTTGTAATTTTTATCTTATAAATTATTGCCTCATCTGCGGTACTCACAAAATTTGCAGTAGCCTTATTGTTGTCTTTTGGATCGAAGGAATGATCTGTCCCGAAAAAAGTCTAAAATGCACACGTTTGATCGTTCTCATATGTTTTCTTGTGCACGCTTTTTCGTCTTCAGCTTTGGCATGCACTATGTTTGTACATTTATAGTATGTTCGCCTTTATCGAAGAAAAACTGTAAAATGACAACGAAGTTGATGAATAGTAATACAATATTATTAGGAAACTAGCTGTGCCCACGACTTCGTACGCGTGATATTCGAAATATGTTTGTAATGGCGTGTATTTTGTTAACTTTTTTCCTAAATATCAGCCGAAAATCAGCCAAAAAGTCGGCAACAGAATTAAAAATATGAATATTTTTTGATTTAGTTTGTCGATTTCGATAAAATAAAAGCAAAAGGTTACACGAAGCTTGCTTCAATACACCAGTCAAAATCGCATTCAAATAGGTTAAGCTGTTTTTGAGATTAGCGTGCACAGACTTATAGATTAGTTCAGTGGCTGGACATGGGGAACAATTTGAGTGTCACCGGTGACTATATACTTGCTTTACTCTTCCAACAAAAAGACGGGGTATGAATGTAAATCCATGCAAACCAAAATGAATCTCTTTTCGTCTACCATATATTCGCCATTTTTATTGCACAAACCCAACAATTGGACACTAATATTAAACATCTAGTGGCCGCTTAGTTCTGATGTGCGCTGCACTTCGTCTTTGCCAAAAGGTTTATACCGAACGATGATCTCTTGCACGCGACTCAATAATAACTAATCTTCATCTTCTTCTTCTTATAATCATTTCTTCTCGTTCTATTCTCCTATGAAAAAGAAAGGAATAAAAATTATTGTAACATGAAAATGGAAAATATCTTTAATTTCATTTTTTTTTCTTTCTTTTATACTTAACAGACACACATACATATCTACATGTATCTATGCATGATTGCTTAGTTTCCATGCATGTGAATTGTGTATGGTTTGTTTTATGTCGTGTGTTGTATGTTTGTGGTA
Organism: Amiota communis; assembly: GCA_037043315.1. NCBI lineage: Eukaryota > Metazoa > Arthropoda > Insecta > Diptera > Drosophilidae > Amiota > Amiota communis. Next base: position 492,097 of record JBAMAV010001051.1, read on the forward strand.
TGTTTTGTGGTGTGTTGGCACAAAACCCTGACTGAATATGTCGCTATATCTTTTTGTTGGTTTCTTTTCTTTCATTGTTAAATGTTGCTACTACATACTTACTTACAAACAATATGTGTTCGTGTTGTTTGCCTATAATTGATTTTTGTTGTTGAGTTTATTTAGTGTTGCTGTTTCTGTACATACAATATTTTTTATAAATGCAAATACTATACCTATCCCATGATTTAAGCGGTAGACACGTTCCCGAGAAAACTACGTGGCTTATCGTATTGTATGAGAAACTACACTAAACTATGCATACATAATTCAGTCATCACTTTTGTGGACTATTGTTCCTGATTGTTTAAGATGTCACTTTCACCACCCAGTGCTTGATGCGATTCAAGTTCAATGTTAGATAATGATTTATGATTTTAATTTGCTGTCAATGCAACTGGTTTCGACTCCTTTTCATCAAACACACTCTCGTTATCAATTGTTTCATTAACCATGTCAACTAAATCCTGAAGACCTTCTGCTCTCCTACTATTGAAAGTGCCATCTCCTTTACCTGAACTTCAACTACATCTGGCCATCAATTTTTCCAGCAGGCATAGAGCATTGATTGATTAATCTCGACATAAGATACTCCATTATGTTTAACACAATCAAAGATTAAATATTTTTCCCAAACTTTCACGATTGGCAGAGTTTCATTATTTTCAATTTGTTTTAAAAAATATCTATATGAAGGTTCGCTTCATGAACATTGCCTATAAAGTCAAAATCGTCCCTTTGGTTTAACGGCTGCAATAAACAAGTCATATTAGTACTAGGTAAAAATATATATGGTATAATGTACATAAAGTACATATAACATTTCTAAATCTGGTTGATGGTCTGAGGCATTATCAATTGAAAGAAGGACTTTTGAAGACAACCACTTTTCGCTTAAATTTTATTTTAAGAAATCTTTCATTAAAATGTGTGGCAGTAATCCATGCTTTCCTATTGTCAATCAAATAAACAGGTTGGTTATCAACAAACATTCCATTGCTTAAACCTTCATATGAGCGTAGCTTTTTAGATTTACCATCAACCAATATTAGCTGTGAAGATAAGGAAGAATCAGAGAGTATTTAACACTTCCTATGTGATTGGCCTGCTGGGAAACCGTTCTTCGATGAGTTAGGCAGTTTGTTAAAATATCCACAGGGGGACCTGGTACTGTTCGTTGATTCCTCAGGTTGGCTTAAGCGGCTGAAAGAGACCTCTGAGACCAATTATGGATAGCATTTGCTTCTGTGTGAACTCGCGTGTACTCGCCAGCGGCTTGAGTAACCTGGCTATTGGCTGGTCAGTCAGTCAGTAAGTGAGTAATTGACTGAGATTAAGTGACTTTGATTAAATTAATTTTCCTATTCTGTCGTTTTTGTTTTCTCTTTTCCATCATATGCGATCTTTGTTTATTTTTGATGTAAGAATGGAGATGGTACAGGGAAGCACCATACACACAACCAGAAGAATTTCTACAATTGTAGAACTACTAAATACTATTGTAATTTCGGTTAACCGAAGCTGACAAACACTTCTCTTCCATTCCTTTTTTTTTGCATTTACCATAATATGGCTTCATATTATGTTCGTTCATTCAAATCCATTTATAAGTTGTCGTTTAAATATATCCATAGATAAATCATTAGTACTTAAAGGTCCATATGGCAAGTACTTACATATGCAGAGGCGGCGTTAGACCAAATGAAGATGTCGGCGATATCAGCTTTGCGAGCCCAGTCAGAAAGAAAACGATAAATAGATTGAGACTGATGTATAAGTAAATGACTTTATAACTCAAACACGTGAATTTATTCAAATTCTTGGTTTTTTGGTGGGTCTTAACTAAATTTATTAGAAAGGGAGAAAATTCAAAAAAAAGTTGACTGCGTTTTAACACTTGATTTATTTGTATCATAATGCTTTGCCACACTTTTTACATAGAGTTTGGGAATCGCGTATTTTTTGTATTTTGTTTCGTATTTTATAATCTTCACACAAGAAGAATTAAAAAAAAAAAAAAATTAATAAAAAAAAAATAAATTAAATAACGTCAACTAGTTTACAAGAACTACATTAAAATCCATTAAGAGATCTGTTACCGTTGTGTTGCATTGATTTAAAATGGAATAAAATGTACAAATTGGAATATGCTAAGAATTATTTGGTTTGTGACAGTATCTACAAAATTAATGTAATGTGTCAATAGCGCCTTTCAAGTTCACTTGAACCGATTGCGATAGTTTACTTACCACATATTGTTCGCACACAATGCCGTCTCTACCATGAGGGCCTCTCGGGGGCCCCGGAAGGTCGATATATCCGCTTACATTACCAGGGTGTCGAACAGGTTTTTCAACCGAACCGTCCCGTTTTTTGGGCTTCGAACCCAACCATGAACCGAACCGTTTTAATTTAAAAAAAAAAGACAGAACTGAACCGAAAACTACTACTTCGGTTCGGTTTGGTTCATGCTGAAAATGCAGTTCTTATCATAAATCTACTAAAATTTATTTTATTTGACTTAAGGAATTATGAATAAAACAAGCTTCAGTTTACAGAATAGAGCTATGACCATGTTGATGTTGTGGTTACCAATTGTATTTTAACAGCTAAATAAGAAATGAATTGTGAACAACAATGTTACAAAAACGGCTGACTTATTAGTCAATTATGTGCATAGAATGTGATATCCTTCAAAAAATAGACTTTTTAGCATCTAAATCGATCTTAATTATTTAATGAATAACATATATATGTATATTCGATTTGTAGCATTTAACCATAATAAATATAGGATCATAACGGGTTAAACGAAACAAAAACTGGAGGATATGCATTGGAAACCCTTGAGCATCCTCCATACAGCCCAGATTTGTCACCCTGTGACTATCATCAAGATGTTGAGGAATTCGTGCGCAATTGGTTGGTGACTCAACCTCAAAGTTTCTACGAGCAAGGAATTAACAAGTTTCCAAACCGCTGGGAAAAATGTGTAGAGCGTGAAGGAGACTATGTAGAAAAATAATCAATAGTATTTTTGTATTGTTTTATAAATAAATAAATATTAAAAAAGAATTCCGGTTAATATTTGATTCACCCTCGTATAAAACTATTCACTCCCGTGCAGAGTATAAAACATATGTGTAGTGTTTGTGTTTCATCTCGATAGCTTGAAAACTTGGCTTAATCGGTTCTTTCCCCATCACAATGGTTTCATTTCTATATGCAATTCTCGTGGACACATGGTTCTAGTTTACACACATAATAAATATCAAAGAAAAGATTATCGCTCACTATTCACACTAGTCTAGTGCAAAAGGTGCGATAACAAGGAAAATAATAAAATATTGTATATTGTATAAATCTATTCATGAAAAACAATTTACAATGAATAAAAGATTGAATTGAATAGAATGGAATGCAAGCATATATATAAGTATATAGTACTTTATGAACACGTGTGTCAATCAGTCTTTTGTTCTCATTGTTTTCTTCATAGTACATATGTACTCATAAAAGATGCATTGTTGAAATCGTATTTGCATATATTATGATATTTTTCATAAATGTAACATACAATACTTCCGTGTGAGTATAAAAAAAAAATTACAATATTTGTAAAAGTGAGATGCATAAGAAGAATACACGATACAAAGAAATTAGGAAGAATTTTAAACAGTTGTTTGTTTTTTGTTTGTGTTTATAACAACACAAAAGGTCCCTTACTTTACGGGAGCGAGCACCGTGGTAGTAGTTTTGGTTATCAACCAATTGTGGGCACAGTTTTTAACTCGACATAAAGTAGATTAAATAACGGTATGCTGTGATCAGCACAAGGTTTTTGATAGTCTTTAACTTTAGATATCTGCAATTATAATGGCACTTACTCATAGTTCCTTGGTAGGTACCCCTCCGAGAATCTAATACTCATTAGGAATTCCAAGACTTTCTTCTGGGATAAGTTTGCAATTTCTGTTGATTCTTTGGATGTCTAGATATCGAAGTTACACCATATCTATGGCATATACAGCTTACTATGTTAGATCTCTACGGGTTGGGTACTCATAGAAGTTAAAGCCTTTTTTTTTAAACTATTATATGTAATTCTTTTAAATTGTCTAAAGACACCTCGCTAACAAGAATATAGGCAAAATAAAGGGGGATTCCCGATGATTTCTTATTAAAGAAACTCTAAATTCGGAGATCACCTGTAAGGCAATTGAATAAAGAATATAACTCGGATACTTCGTTAACTGGAAGTGCAGTACAAAATAAAGTCATTTGTGGTGTTGTCTTGACTTTGCTTCACGTGAACGATGATTGTCGATTGCCAATTTCGGCACTTTGGTATCATATCATCTTCAAATTTGTTAAATATTTCTCTGGTGAAGAATTATTTAGCACACCGGGGAGGCTTTATGGCAATTGAACATGAATTTATTAACGCAAATTACATTTGGCATCGGGCAAACCAAATAAAGGGAAAAGGAAATTTAAGATCCAATTGAGCAGCTAATTGGAGACCAGTTGATGATTCATTCCCTTATACATGGTGTGCCACATATAAAGTCGTTTTTCGTCTTTAATATTAGTAGAAAGCGTGTCAATTTCATATAGCTATGTTTGTAAAATATATACTTTATGGGGTCTGCAATGTCTCCTTCTGTGTGTTACAAACTTCATGACAAACTTATAATACTATTCACTACCGTGAAGAGTATAAAAATCTAAAAAGCTGTCACCAGTAAGTTTGTTTAAATAGCCCAATAATTATAGTGGTACTGTTTCTTAGAGGAAAGCATTGCTCAATTGAAACTAGACATTTAATAGTATGGCCGAAAAATCAGAGTAAAACCTTTCAGGATATTAAAAATTTGGATTTGGTTGGATGCACTGTCCCAATGAGTAAAAAACGATATGATACTTGTGGTGGCAAGCACAAGACAACATTATTAGACAACATACGGATTGTGCGGTATCACAAGACCATAACTTTTGGCATAATTAAGACTGATAGAAAAAGACCAAAATTTGTCGGCCAGTGGTAGAAAATATTTTCAAAGAGATAAGTCCCAGTACTTCTACCCCATTTTACAAAAAAGCTCGTCGATGCAAGATTGAAGTTTGTAAGACATCATATAAATTGGCCTGCCGAAAAGTGGAGCAAAGTTTCTTGGACAGGTGAGAGCAAAATTGTTGTGTTTGGTGGAACACGCATCTGACAGTCATCCTCTAAATACAGAATACAACCCCACATACACTACCAAGACGGTTAAACATGTGCTTTCTTTTTGTATACTGGTGTATAGGGCATACATGTGATAAATGGCATTATGAACAAAGCAGTGTACTTGAAGGATGTAATTCTATCATAATGCTCTTTGGGAAATACCTTTAATATTGACGTTTCAACAGGACAATGTTCCAAAATACTCAAGTAACATAGCTGAGGAGTGGTTTGCATCTGGAAAGACCAACGTGATGCGACCAGCTCAGTCTCTAGACTGTAATCTGACCAAAAATTTGTGAGGAGAGATTAAACGAATGCATTCGAATGGTGGGAGCAGCATATCCTGCAAGTAGCTCATAACTTTGGTAGGTGGTTAAAGAGCCATTAGCTCGAATTTATGAGAAGCGTTGTAAGGACCTTATAGACAGCATGGCACATCTATGCAAATCGGTAATAGGCAATAATAGACTTACTACTAAGTATTTGACCCATAGAAACTTACAACATATAAAAACAAATATACACATGTGTACGTGCATGTACATACATCTGATTCTCTCCATAGCAAAAATGGAACAAATTCTCCACTTTTGCTTATACATATGACAAAAAAATATTTATGAGTTCTCACACCAATTTCTACCTCTTAATACACAATGCTATTACATTGTTTTTCTTAAATTAAAAATGATAAAGGCATATTGTTACATATATGAATAAAAATTAGCGTACATCATTAGATTCCTAGAAAATATATAATTGATTTCATATACAATGTACCAAATGAAAGAACGTTACTCAGTTAAAATATTTTTGAAACGATCAACTGAAGCTGCGTTTACTTTGCCAAAACATGAAAACTATTTTGATACATCGCCAAAAAGAAAACTGAGCCGTTTATTTTGAAAGTGGCAGTGGTCACTTTTTCAAAAAAATTGAGTTACAGATAACATTCCATGCAAATTAACGGGATCTTTTCTATTAAAAAATATTTAAGTGACTGTGTTGAACATTATTGGTGTTTTGTTCGAGAGGAGTTTTGCTAGTGAACGGAATAACAAAACTGTTTATTTTGAAAGTGGCATAAGTCAGTTTGCAGTCAGCAAACCAATTGCATGCATTAGTGGAAAAGAGATAGAACTAATATTTTACTTCTAATTTAAAATAATAATAAAGTGGAACTTCTCTATAATTAATTTCTATATAATGAAGGTCTCCTATTATGAATTAATTTCAAATATACAGCCCCCCTCCTTTTACCTTAAATATAATAAATAAATAATGTCAAACATATTGAAGAATATTTCTGGCCCCATGCGAATTCACTATAGGGAAGTTTGACAATAATAATGTTTTATTAAAAGTTAGATAAGTCTGTGTGAAGTATTGGTTTGAATTATTTTCAATATTCTTTAAGAAGCTGTGATCTGTCAACATATTTTATTTAGAAGTGTTCCGTTTTATAAATTATACTTATATCATATTAAAATCATATTTTGTTTTTTACATATATGATGTTATCAGGTAGTAAATCTGGTAAAACATAGTTATTTTAGTTATGAAATTAAGTGGCTTTCATTGCACATTATTGTTTTATAGAAATATCCCCTGTAATGCGAAAAAGCGTTAGACGCAGACGCATTCGAGTCATTTCATCCGATAAAGAAACAACTTCTGTTTAGTCATAAGAAGATGAAGAGAAAACAAAGAAAACAGAAAGTTATCGTGTAAGAAAAAGAGGATGCGGAAATGAAAAAATATATACTAAAACATAAATAAGGAGAAAAGGAATAGCGGTAAAAATATGTAACAGCAAACTCCAAAATTATTTTTCCCAAAAAAATTATAGTTAGGTCTTGCTGTTTGAAAAATTGTGGAGAAAAAATAAGTTCCATCAATCGACAACTTATCTTTGATAAATTTTGGAAGTTAGGAGGGAGACCTTTCCTAACAAAATTTGTTTCTAAATACTACAGTCAAATGGGAAATACCCAAAAATAGAAGACCAAGGAACTACAAATCCAAACCAAGACAATGCCAATTTAAATATTATTTGACATATGAAAATGAAAGTCTGTTGGTTTGCAAAAACTTCTTTCTGGATACTTTTCACATCTCAGATGGATGGACTGGCTCGTGCTCTTAAAAAAAGACGTCCCTGGAGAAGATTTGCGTGGAAAATCTGAAAATTCCAGAAGAAAAACGGATGAATTTCTAATAAATGCTGTCAAAGATCATATTCAAAGCTTCCCAGCCCTTACAAGCCATTACACAAGGTGTCATAATCCCCATAGAAAATATTTAAGTCCAGATCTAAATATTAGGAAAATGTATAAACTTTATCTTGAAAAGTGTGAAAATGAAAAACTCACTCATGTTAAAGAGTGGGTGTACAGGAAAGCCTTCAAAACTAACTTCAATTTGCACTTTCATCAGCCTAGAAAAGATACATGTCAAAAATGTGATTTTTTAAAAGTAAAAACTGAAGCATGTGAGGATGAATGTGAAAAACAGCAATTAAAGCTTCAACATGATTTACATTTGAGATCTGCAGAAATGGCTAGAAAATGTTTAGAAGAAGATCAGAGAAAGGCATTTGAAAATCCCGATGAATATTTTGCTTTTTCATTTGACTTTCAAAAAACATTGACTTTTCCGAAACTTACGACTTCCGTATCATATTACAAGAGAAATGTGTACGTGTTAAATTTGGGATTCCATAATTTTCATAATAACAACATTGATATGTATCTTTAGCATGAAACAATTGCATCGAGAGGCTCTCAGGAAGTAGCTTCGTGTTGTATAAAACATGTTGAGAATGTCACAACTCAAAAGCATATTATTGCCTATTGTGACGCATGTACTGGGCAAAATCGTAATATAACTTGGATGAAAATTGTTCAGTCTTCAGAAAACATTATCGAAATAGTTGATCATAAACTCTTAATTTCAGGCCATTCTTACTTACCCAATGATCGTGACTTTGGTGTAATATAAATGGCCTTAAAGAAAAAAAGTGTGTTATACACTCCAAATGATTATTATAACGTGATAGCCAACTGTCGCAGAAAATCCTTCAAAGTACACAACATGGAAGAAAAAGATTTCATTTCAACTCTATCATTGGAAAAATGTATTTCAAGAAGAGAAATGAATACAAACCGTAACACAGTTAATTGGATTAAAATTCAATGGATATGATTTTACCATGATATTCCTTACAAAATGTTTTATAAAGAAACATTGAATGAAAAAGAAGAATTTTTAACTTTGGATTTGACACCAAAAAGAGGAAGGACCTAGGCGTTATTCACAAACAGGAATGGATCCGTTATACGTCGGTTCTCGTCCTGTGGCGGCAGCAAAATATAATGATATGATGGACTTGCTACAATATATTCCCCCAATACACCACAATTTTTTCAAAAATTTAAAGTAAAATACAATTTCTGAGGATTTAATTACTCCTCTTAGTGACGAAGATTTATTTTAAATGATGTACTATTTTCATATGAGATGCGTTGTTACAATGAATTACTTATACTTATGTTCGAAATTTTACTTTTTTTTTTGCATTTTATTATATTAAATACATGATATAATTTAAAAATATATATTCTTATTATATATGTTTGTAATTTACTTATTAATTTTCTTAAATCACTTGCACTTGATTTCCTGACAAGTTTACTAATATGCAATTTACACCAAAGCACATCAACATCAACATTGATGTGCCTACTGATACGTATCAGATTCGACAACAACCACAAGGAAAATGACTTCATTCAGGGGTTGTTGCTGTAGAATGTGATGGGGATCAATAGTCGCATCAAGAACTGATGTGCCTTGATATGAAAATTAAGTATGGTCACTCTAGACATTTTCTGACAGTGCCGCCAAGCTTTTCCAATTGCTTCCAAGTTTTTTTTTGTGTTTTTCCGCCTGTGGCATCAAAAACAGCAGCTGATGGCACAAAACATTGTTAAGTAAACCATAAATTGTCGATTTTTTTAAAAGAATTTAATAAAATTAGTATCAGGAATGAAAAAGGGAATTGCAAAAACTATTTGCATATGTTGCAAAATGTTCTAAATCATGTATTTTTCAGAAACTTTTAGTTTTTATTTAACCAACGTGCTCGCAAGTTCCACGTGTGTGTATAACCAAAACAAAAAACAGCTGTTCGTGATGCACAATATCCGGTGTGAACGAAAAACCCCATTAACGTGATGTACTTTGGTGTAAATTGCATATAACTAAGCATATCCAAAAACTGAACACTTGAATGGAGCCTTTAATGAAAAATCCTATCTATCAACGAACCATCAATCAAAATGCACTTTGCTTAAACAAACAGGTGATGAAAATATTGTAAATATTGATCTTTAACTTTGGTAAAGAATAAACTATGAGGAGTGTCAGCTGCTAATTCGTGTCAATTGTTATTTAATATTTCAACTTAGTTTCCTTGTTAGTGAAGGCCACCTTGAAATACGCAAATGTTGTTTAATACACAAGCATGTTTTATTAATTCTCTACCTCCTTTCCACTTCAAAATAGTAAAAAATAAAACTACAAGTGATACTAGACGAACTATTGTACATAGACCAGACGACAAGTCTATGAATCATGCTTTGCACGCATGCAAGTGACCTCAAATAAAATAGAAAAACAATTGCACTTTTGCCTGTAACTGTAAATCGACATGAAATATTAAAAATGTATATACATATTGTACTATATTTCTGACCAGCAGGACAATATAAAAATATCTAAAACAGCGGTAAATATGGAAAGCTTTAAAGTTACAAGACACAGACCATTGACTTCGGTTCACCTTACTATCACATCACAATTTTTGTTTATAAACAAATAATTTTAAGTGTAATGAATTTTGTATAGAGACTACCACTTTCACTAAGCAGAGAATTTGGGTTTCAGTTACTGATAAACAAAACATACCAACCAAATTTTAGGTCATTGCCTCGAAAGCATATTGTTATTTTGCAGTACAACGATTTCAAAACGTAGTATATACAGTATTTTTTCCATAAATAAATCACTTTTACAGTTAAAAAGAAACCATTATTTTTCGCAGTATTCTTTTAAGTATATGGCGTTTTTATTTGATGAAAATAACATGTGAAAATATTTATATCCACCGCAGACGGCAAGTGAAGATCTTTTTCTACGAATTTACTTGTGCAAGTAACAAATATTACTTCAAAGTACAAATAGTACTTACAAAGCAACAACCACAGAAGGAGATATGAAATGGAAAATTAGGACTATTCGAATGATGGAAATAAAATTTCCAGTCTTTAATTTAGGAGGCACTAGTGCCAATCATGTTGAGATATTTATCTGGAACCTCATGAGTGTTATCTACCTATAATATAATAAGTGCGTCCTACCTATAATCTTAGTAATGCTTACATCCGTCGTCTCATCGATTAGCAGACTGTATTTTGATTCACCAATATCTTTCCGAAGATTTTCTTTAAAATGTCCGGCTAACACGTTTTTAATAACATGTGTGCATTTCGTCCGGCGCAATTGCAATTGCCATGCGCCAAATTTTTGTTTGCACAAGACGCTTAAATGAGCGACTGGTTCAATCGCAGCATTCTGGGCAATGAACATTGCTAGCGCCGCCTCCTAGACACCAGTATCGTTCCTTGGTTTAGGTGGGAACGATATTTTATTTGTCTGTGCGAATGGCTGGGCATTAACCACATGTTTTTTTGTGGGCATGTGCGCACGTATTTGATCAATTTTAAAGTTAATCCCACACTTACAAAACTTGCAGTAAGCCTTATTGTTATCTTTTGGATCGCGGCTCACTCAACTTTTTAAATCAGGCTGATTTAGCCAGGACTCCCGAAATTTTTGTTTATATATTTCTTTCGGCATGTTTGTTTATGTTGTTCTTTTTCACTTGTTTAAATTCCTTTTTCCAGAGTCTACTTGTAGTCTTGTCAACTCGAACTTGTTTTCGGGTTCCTAAATGGCTGTCATCACTTCACCATGACTTCGGGTCATATGCCGTTTTCGGTCATGTGATCAGCCACAATGTTAAGTTATGATATTAGTGATGAGCACAACCCAATACATGTCGACTATTTCTATTATTTGCGTAATTTTAGCATATTCACAGAATTTAAATAAAAAAAAAATTAAATAATACATTAAAACTAAAAAAGGATAGATTTCTGGATAGGGGATGTTGGACTTTTTTCTCCGGATAGGACAGTTAAAAAAGGACAGATCTGTCCGGAAAAAGACTAAAATGGCATCACTGGTGCACTATGATCGCACCCTTAGAATCTGTCGTTGTACAAAATCTTTCAAAATTTCATAAAATCGCCTTATTTTAATTTCCGCCAACAAATAAGCTATTGCAATTAATGGACTCTGAAAAAAGAAAACAATTGACAATTGCACGACAAGTTATGAAATGTTTTGTTAAAGATAGCACAATGCAAAATAATAATACGCCGCCTATGGCAGAAGTAGATGTAACTTATGCTGGCTTGTGCCAAAGAAGTAAAGTTTACAAAAGCATTAATGATGTGCCATACTGCGATATAAAAATGTAAACATTCCTTATAACAAAGAATTTAATGTCTTCCAGTGAGAGAGTAGTAATATAGACCTATATCCATTTCTTTTCAAGACAAGTTGCAAAGTGTTAGCAGCTCCGGCAAGTAGTTCTGCGCTGTAAAATTGCCTCAAATGAGAATATGTTTAATAATATAATATTCCTCCACTCTAATAGAAAAGATTTGAATAAGAATCCTACACAAGATTAAATTTACTTTTAATATTATTTTTCAATAATCTTGTTAATACTATTTAATTTTATACTATGACTTACTGATACTAATACTTTACTGCACCACTACTAGTTCAAACACATACTTACTTCACCCCAGCTAGTTTTTTTTTGAAATTCCGATCACATACGAGTCTTTTTCGAGTCGTCTGTCTGATTTTCTGATCATAAATAATACTTTAATCGGGAGAAACCGGTCTCCACTAGTGGCGAAGCTAGGAAAGCTAGGGCTCCAGGGCAAAAATTAAATTGGTGCCCTATTTAAACTAAACTCCTTAGCTTACTACTAAGTGTTATGTGTAACACAGCAGATAGTATTTAGTGGTACTTCCTAATATAATATAATTTTTGTGAGAGCTTGTTTGTTTATTTCGCTTTCATATAAAAACTATTAGATAGAGTTCGAGCTGTGTAAAAGGATCCCATGTTTTAACAATTTATTTTACAATCTTTGTCTGACTTTAGTTTTTTCAAAAACATCTATAACTACAGTTAAATCTAAATTTGATGCCGCCTTGTTTTCAATTGCTATGAGTGCCAAATGTTTGAGTCTATCTTGGCCCATACTATTTCTTAAATAATTTCTTATTACTTTTAATTTGCTCAATGATCTTTCGGCTGTTTCAGAAGTTACTGGCATTGTATAGAACAATAAAATTGCGGTAAACTCTTCCGTAATGTTGCATTCTAGCATTGCATATTTAGTTACAATTTCCTTACATAATTGTTCAACAGTCCATGTTGAGGTCAATTTAGGTGGAACAAGGTGATAAATATTAATAAATGGAAATGAGAAATTTACATTGGAAAGTATCTAATTTTTGTCACTTCATCTACCTTGAGTAAAAAAGGATGGTGATAGGATATGAAATATTCGGCAGACTGCACTCATGCCAGTAAAACGTGAATATAACTGACCTATTAATATGTCTAGTATGTTATTGAAAATTGTAATTTTAAATATTTCTTTTCTGTTTCGAAATCGGTGGTCAGAAGCTACTTCATCAAAATGTTTTTTTTTTAACTATTTTTGGTCGTTTTTAATGAAAATTGGGATCTTGGTCGTATTTTTTTGAAGTTTCACTCGCTTTGGACTTGAACGATTCGAAGTCATTTTTATAAAATTTAAATTTTGTTTTCACATCTGCTTAAGCTCTACTTGCCTTGTAGACATCGATATCGCGTGCTTGCAAAATTTTGGGTGCATAATTGATATCATTCCATATTTGATGCGTGAACTCACACAGCCGAACTGGAAATTTAGCATTTTTGTTTTAATGCAAAAATGAACTCAAAAAATTAAAAAAGAAAAAGGCTCTCGGGTTGCTAAAGCCCTACCCACCAAAGGAATGTTATTCTTGGTATTGCTTTTCAATTCCATCTGTCACTTCCCCTCGCAGAGGAAATGTGCCGCCATAATAATGATCCCGAAACCGGGCAAACCAGAGAATATTGTTACATCGTATAGACCCATAAGCCTTCTTCCATCATTCTCCAAAATATTTGAGAGAATATTTTTGAGTAGAGTGTAGAGACCTTTAGCACGGTACTCCTGAACAACTTCACAGAGTCGTACATCATATTATAACTGCATTTGAAACGTAGCAATACTGCTCGGCTGTCTTTTTGGATGGCATGCAAACCTGCGACAGGGTTTGGTTAAGTGGTCTACTTCATAAGTTAAGTAAAATACTTCCAGGAAAGCAATTTCTGATATTTAAGAGCTTTTTGGCAGACAGAGCCTTTTTTGTCAGAGCCCGCGATACTGACTCCAACATAAGGCGTATCAATGTTGGAGTACCTCAAGGCAGTGTTCTCTCTCTAGACCTTTACTCTATATTCACTGCGGATATGTCAATGCCGGATAATGCCATCATTCTGGTCGCTACCTATGCAGAATTCATCATCTCCCGTTAATTTTGCTGAACTGGTCCAACTATATATGCAAAAATTTAACGCCTGGACTAAGCGTTGGAACATTGGCATAAATGCCTCCAAATCAGCAAATTGTACATTTACATTAAGACGCGATGTTTGTCCCGTTATTACTCTTAACTCTTGCATCATACCACATCCTAGACAAGCGGCTAACTTGGCGCGCCTATGTAAAATATATGAATGCGTGTTGCTATCAAAAAATGAAAACCGTCTGGATATATGGCATCCAAACCTGGGGGACGACTATTCCATACAACGTTAGAAAAATTCAAGCAATGCAAAATAAAGCATTGCGACGTCTAACAGGCGCTCCACGGTTCGTCAGAAATTCGACCTTACATCGTAATTTGAAAATGCCAACGGTACTTGAGCAAATCAATTTCTTCAGAAGCCGTTATAAAGATCGACTGCTCCAACACCCTAATCCCCTAGCAAGAGCCCTAATAACCAACAGAGCTCCACGAAGGTTACTTCACCCTAACGACCTCCCCAACAGGGGCTCGTAAACACCACTCTCCTTAAACTCACATGATTATTATTAAAAAAATGATAGTAATGTTTAAAAACCTTTTGGTTGATTTGACGTTAAAAAATATTAGAGACAAAAAAAAATGCATTTTGCTTCGCTACGCTCATCCTTACTGAAACTCTTCAGTACTACTTCTGATAATGCCTTGATTACATCAAAACAACAAAGCTTTACTGCACATATCGTATTATCTCTACTAGACCAGCTAGTCGGATTTCCTATTTTTTAGAGTGGTTTCTGATTCGACAGTAGATCCCAATGCTTAATGCTATTCCCGAAAAAATTACATAAATCTCGAATCGTTGCAAAAAAAAATCTGTATTTCCATACTGCTAACATACTCCGCATTTGTCTGAATATTTATACTCTTCACGGGAATGAATAGTATTATAAGTTTGTCATGAAGTTTGTAACACACAGAAGGAGACATCGCAGACCACATAAAGTATATATATTTGTAATCAGCTAGATGAGACGAGTTGATTTAGCCATGTCCGTCTGTTCGCAAAACTAGTCCCACAGTTTTTCAGCTAGAGAGCTGAAATTTTGTACATAGGGTTTTTTTTACCAATCGCTGAACACATGTCGGAAGCCGAATTAGGCGAATCGGACCACTAGGAGGGGTACCTCCCATACAAACCCCATTTAAATTAATGTTTTCTTTAGAAAAAGTTTTTTGTTTTTTGACTTATTGAATTGAAATTTGAACACTATATGTTTCTGTTCCGTATCCATCAGCTATATAAATTTCATGTTCCTGGGGTTACCAGGAGGGGTACCTCCCATACGAACCCCCTTTTAAATTAATGTTCTTATTAGAAAAAGTTTTTTGTTTTTTGACTTATTGAATTGAAATTTGGACACTATAAGTTTCTGTTCTGTATTCATCAGCCATGTAAATCATAATCCTAGGGTTACCAGCAAGGGTACCGCCCATACAAACTCACATTAAATGACAAACTTATAAAGAGCATAAGTACAATAAAAATACAATGCAACTCAAACTGTGTTCTTTGTTGATACTCAAAATGTGATGATGATGCTGATGTTCAAACTGTAACAGAGAGAATATTGTGATGCTAAGAAAGGAAGGTTGGATGCAAGCCGGAGGAGCGTGAAGAGTATTACATCTTTGACACAGCCAATGATAGTCTTCTTTCTGGTTTTAATCTGTTTTAACGTGAAAACGCTTTTAAGAAAGGGATACATGTCACAATCTGTCGCTCTTTTAGAAATGTAACGAAATTTGTCGGCTTTGTTTTTAATATATCTCGTGACTCAAGAGTCGTAGCTCCGTGTTATTTATATATTCTGAAAATATCGGAAGTTGTGAAGCGTGTAAGAGGAATTTTGTCATGGTGCACATTCAAAAAAGTGGCAAAAATTGAAAATTAACTTTTCTTTTGTAAGCGTTTTGCTTTACAACGGCTTGCCCTATTTGGCTGATTTTTCTTTTGTTGTATTCGATAATTATGAAAGAAAATTTTTGAAAATCCACCGGAAAAAGTGGGAAATTTTGACTTTTTATATTAAAATCTGACCGGGACCTGTCTAGATCTAACCTACGCGACATGTAATTGACATGCAAACCCAACATAACTTATTTCTCTCATCATTACCCTGTGTTAAATGTAATAAAACAAAATTTCAAATAACGTAAAGTTAATATTCCTTAACAATACATAACTGTAATAGTATTATATTATCGTAGTTTAGAAGTTCTCCGTATCCAAACAATTTTGAATTTCGACTTTGCTTTATACTATGTAATAATATTGGTTCATAATAGACGTTTTCGCTCAAAAACAATTACGGTAATGTAGCGATACTACCTGCCCAGACTTTTTGTTTGTAAACAAAGAAATAAAAAGGCAATGTCAAGAAAATTTGTGTGTTCTTATTATTACTGTAAGTTACTAAAATAAATAAAATAAAACTAATTAAAGGTACCGCATCGGCAGTGTAAAAGTTAATAGTCAATTTTATTCAACTAGTATCTATGTAACAATTTATTTTTTTTATTTCATGTCGGCCGAGGGCCCCGGGGCACTGCCCTGCCTAGCCAGTACATAGCTACGCCACTGGTCTGCATTCTTCTTGAAGAGTCGTGAATTACCCTCTTTTCTGATTAGTTTCGACTCATTTACGACTCATATTTCTAATCATTTTCGAGTCATATTACAGTCGTATTTCTGATCGTTTGCTTACCAAAAAAAGAAAGGCTCAGAAAAACCATACCTAATAATACAAAAATTTAACAAAATAAGGAGAAACTGTTTATAAAAAAAAAAAAAATACACAATATTTTCAATAAGTAATTAGTGATAAGTAATTATGTAAAAGATCAGTAAAGATGTAACGGCAACAACACACTGCAATAATGCACCAATAAAGGAATGGCTGCTCTTATGAATTGGGCCTGTTTTTGCAATGAATTGTTTTTGAAAATGTTTATAATTAACAACCAATTTGATATGTCAACCTATAATACTTACAAATCGCCTAAGCTTCTCTTAATTTTTTTGGTTTGGTGCCATCTACTCTTGTACTTTTTAATTTGAATCAATTCTTTTTATTTGCGAACATTAATTTTTCGGCTTCTTTTTTAGCTAATCTCTTCTTTTAATTGTTTGGCTGACATTATCTTATTTAATGAAATTGTTTCACTTGAAATTTACTTTTTTATACAAGTTTTATTCGCTGGGCTTATTTAAATTGTAACATTTCACTTCCTAAATTTGAACTGCACACCACTCTTCTGATATTAATGAACAAAAATGCAGAATGTGACGTGCTTCAAAATTTGCAAAAAAAGAAAGAAGAAGTCACGTTGGAATCGCAAAAAGATTTAACAAAACTTTTTGCATCTTCCAGTGGCGCCAAAATTTACTACATACATACAGATATTCAACAGCTACAACAATCACATTTCAATCTCCTGCATGATAAATTTGCGATTGCTCTACATTTTGTTATTGTACTTCCAAGAAATCACATTTCAGCATAAGTCATTTTCGAGTCGCATGACATTAATCTTCAGCAAGGTGATTTTTGTTAAAATAATCTTCAAATGCTGGCTGGGACTGTACAACTGCTCGCTCAAACACATACTTCACTGCATAAATACTCATTCATACAAATGTACTACGTATACAACCGAAAACGAAAACATGTTATTACACTAAGTTCCTTCCACACTTATGTGAACTGATGTTATAGCTTTGTGGCTATCCCTCTGCTTTAATTAATAGAAGTAGCATATTTCTACCCTAAAAGCTTTTGACTGGCCATAAGAGTTTGGTCATTCAGAACGATTACAATTGAGTAGGCATCTTCTTTCCGCCTCCTCATTTATTAGCGGTTTGTAGGTTGCTAGGCTTTTCGTTTATTTGTATGTTGGTGAGTATCCTAGCGAATTGACGAATGCAACTGTTATGTCAAAATCAATAAAAGTTCTCCATTAATTGGAAGACGTAATCTTTATGATTAGCTACTGCAATTAACTAAACATACATGATAAAAATATTCTGAACCGAAATTAATGTTCTATGGTTGTTTTCTTTGACTTACAAGATATGCATAAGATTTTTATTTTCTATAGAAGCAACTGTATAATGATTATAAAATTTTACAAAACTGATTTTCCTTTTTCTTTATGCTAATTTTCAGAAATAATTTAAGGTCAAGAAAACTCTTGGATAAGGATCTCTACAGGATATTCATAGATGACAACAATAGAAGTATTTTGTATATAGGAAACGATGCTAAAGCGATGATTAAATTTGGAATGAAGATAAAAAATGAGAAGTAAAAGTAAAAGAGAAATCAACAACAGATAATGTTCTCTCTGATTACATTTTTTTTGCTGATCTGTTAATCAATAAAATAATTGACAGATCAAAGAAATATACAATTGTTAACCTGAAGCCATATTAGAGACAACAACGACGACGGCGACGGAGGAACAAACTATACAAACATATACTATTGAAGCCACAAATTGTCATCGGAGTTACCACAAACAGCAAAAACAAAAAAAGAGATTCAATTCTATTGTTCGATATCGATAAAGTATCTTCGACCTTCCGCAAAGAAGTAGGGGTACTACCTTGCTTATGTTGTAATTACTTATTATGAATCACAACATTATTTCAAGCAATTGCTATAAATGTTAAAATAAATTGATAGAGAAACAAAAATATACATAAAATATATATATATCTTCATATCAAGATCTCGACATCATAGTCAGCTGAATAACAAAATAAATATATCACTAATTATCGTCGCCATCATCATCATCTTCAATCAATATCACCATGTTGTCTACATATATTGAACTACTTGGATTATTCTGTTTGCTTATGCTGCCATTCCTTTATGAAACAAATCATATATTTCGATATTATTTCAAATTTGTCATCTATTATGGACTTGTATCGTTCAATTCGATGTTATTAATTCCAGCTTTCTTAACCCGACCATGCGATGTACGAAACTTACTGTAAGTACTACAATATTATACTCTATACTCATCATTCGTATTTCCACATCATTTATTCAACAATTAATTTATTTAATTGCATATAACAATACAATATTGCTATTGCTATGGCTCTTTGTCATTAGGTATATATTCGATATACCTAATACCTAATACCTAAGATATATATATACATACTTATGGCATACAATATGTACAACATTTTCGTTTACTTCACTAACGTCAAATGCCAAATAATCAATATACAATACTACTACTAACAATAATATATGATACATAATAGTGTTGGTGTTTATTGAACCGTTTAAAATGTAATGAAAGAAATGTCATCCAATCCAATCCCATCATTAATTCATTGCAGTCTATTTTAGATATATGTAAGTACAATATAATAACAGTAATTTTATGGTAAAGTGGAGTGGATTTTCTGAAAAAAATGTGAGCTCTTTTGGTATCATTAGAATTAGATCTTTCGCCTGTCAACGTCATTGCAGTCTTGCACTGTCTTCACATATTTTTAGTCTCAGATGTCAATGGATTAAAATTGCATCTATAATATTTTTCTTCTATACGTATTATTATTATTGGGTGGCATAAATATAAACTGCGGTTTTTTGGTATAATTTTCAACAGAAATTGTCTTTATTGAATATCAATTTTAATCAAGTACATATTGGCCATTATTATCTATGACCTTTTGCCATTTTCTGGGTAACTTCATAATTCCATCGGTGTAGAACTGTTGTCGTTTATAGACTAAAAACTTGGTCATGTGATTTTCAGCGGCTCTTCAATTTATTACCATTAAGAGATTTTTGCAGAGACCGAAATAAAAGGTGGTCAAATGGTCCAAGGTCCGGGCTATACGGTGGATTCATCATAACTTCCCAAGCAAGTTGCGTCAATTTGTTCCGATGGAACACAACTCCTTTTCTATTGGGCAATTCTGGTAATTTTTTTCTTCATCACTTCGTTCATGAGGTCAAGTTGTGAGCAGTAGAAGACCGAATTAACCGTTTCAATAGACTGGAGCTGCTCGTAATAGACAATTTCTTTTCAATCCCACCAAACACTAAACATAACTTTGTTTGTCGGTCAATCCAGGCCTTGCAGTCATTTGTGCATGATCATTTGAACATGATCATTTGCATTGCTTATTTTGGTATTTAATCCATTTTTTATCGCCCGTAATGATTCGCTTCAAATATGGTTCGATTTCCTTGCGTTTCAGGAGCGTTTCACTTACGGCAATTCGTTCAATCAAATTTCTTTGCATTGATTCATGATTTAAAACTGTCAAGTGGATGATGCTTAATTCCTCTGCTATCTTCTGACAGCTTGCGTGTTTGTCTTGTCCCACAAATTTCAAAATTTCATCGGCAGTAATTGGCTGACTAGATCTAGCTTGGATATGTTACATTAACGTACCCATCGACAAGTCAAATGCTTGATGCTTGTTGTTGTTGCCCATCAACTATACAGAATTTCGTTCTCTTTAAAGCAGCAATGACACACACAGCGGATGTGAGGCGGCAGCAATATTGCTTGCAATTTCATAAATAAAAAATAATAATAAATTTAATAATTTTTAATAATTAATAAATACTAAAACAAATTCATTATTATTCATGTTTATAAATTTATAATTAATTTTCAATATTTTGTTAACAAAGCACTGCAATATTTATTATTAATTTCAATTAAATTATTATTAAATATAATTATATTTCAATAAAAATAAAAGAATTCAATTTAATTAGTACTATTTTAATTATATTAATAAAAATATTCATATTCATTTTTAACATAATAAATCATTTACATTGTGTTTATTTGCCGACAAATGACAATGACGATTTCATCATAATGAGATGATTTCCCCACCAACACATCAAATGGCTTATTAAATGCAAAAATGAAAAAAGAAGGATTTGAAGAAAATCAAATTCGTTTGGTCAAGCGTCAAATCACCCCCATCGACACGTCAATAAAAAAGTCTTGTACCACTAGACCAGTAAAAAATTTTTATTCAATTCAAATTGTCTTTGTATCCCTTTCTAAGAAAAATATTTATGTTTGTCGATCTATCTTTACAGCAGCCTAAATTCATTCATATTGGATGGTGTAAAAGTGTATTAGAATATAGCCTTTTTAATTAATATATTGTATCTATCGGGTAACTCCCAGCAGCCTTGATATCTCTGTTCTACTGTTAAAATACGAAACCTAAAGATTCTTGCAAAAAAAAAAAATCAAATGCGAATGTAAAAAATTAATTTTTCGTGACATTCTGCAACCTTTTTTTGTTTTGGTAGTTTTTCAACAAGTTTTCAATCAATTCCTTATATATGTAAGACTTTTTGTTTTTCCAGGCTTGAAATTGAACAAGGTTTAGTTCCTCTTTGAATTGTTCGTACTTCAGATTTTTTGAGATTTACGGTTCAATTAAAATTCCTTCTTTAAGCTTGGCGTCACTTAGCTTTGGGAAAAGTTTTTTAAGGTGTTTGAAAGCATCGCTATTCTTATCTAAAGTCTTAACGAAGTTTTTTCCCAATCCAAATTGTATATACAAAGAAGGTAGCAAAACCTAAAGGCATATTCTTGATATTAGCTTCACCCGGCAATAAATAACCTCTTAGTGACCATTCTTTTACTTTGTAATGTTTTTCTGTCGCTTTACTGCTCCATAGACACAAAATACCTCTGACTTTAAGGTCATCACATAGTATCTGCCACTTGTACGTTTTGTAGTCAAAATAATTCATAACACTGGTCAACAAAATCAGCTTTTCCTTTTTTTCCTGAAATATTTTGTTGGTTCTTTACTAATTCGAGGTCATTGATTTCGAATCTGCCATCAGTTTTGTTGTATTAGGTCTAGTTTTTTGAGATACAGCTACTTCCTTTGTTATTATCTTCGTATAGAGTATGTTTAGATTATCTACACAGTTCATGTTGTTTATGTTATTGAAAAACTTAAACTTTAAATTAATATAAAGAAAGATCAACAAATTCATACCTGCTTAGCTTAATAAGAAAAAGTAATTAATATTCATAATATTTTAGTAAAACAAAAAAATCGTATATTTCATGGAAGTTGAAAAAAAAAAACTCAAATAAAATGTAAAGGTAATCGCTTTTGTCTTATATTTTTTCTAAAAATAGCTGCTCTTTAAAGAAAAAATGTGAAAGGGGCGATAAAAGTAAAGGAATATTTGCAAGATCATAAACAACATCAACTAGTCGTAATTCAAATGAACTATAAACACTTGCTACTAAGTATTACGCTCGCATTTTACATAATTCTTTGTAATGCTTATCATGTCTTCGACGAGAAGGGTTCTCATATACGATGCAATTGTTTTTGTTACATATGTGCTGAATATGTTTTCCAAAAATATCGTTTCAGTATAACAGACTTTCTGAAAGAAGCATATTTGAAGTATTTCAAGTATGTATATTTCAAAGAAGTTTCCAGTTGAGAACAACGAATGGGATTCGTTTATTTGGGTAAGTCAAAATTTCTAAGGTAACAGAAAGGGCGATGATAACGTTAAGCGCGTTGAAGAGATGTTGTCTCACTTCCAGCATCTTGGATACAACATGAGCATCACAGTACACTACTTGCACTTTTATATAGATACTTTTATTAGAAAATCTTGGTAATTTCAGCGAAGAACAAGAAGAAAGATTTCACCAAAACATACGTACTATGGACGAGCGTTATCAGGGAAGGTGGGATGCCCACATAATGCCTGACTAGATGTAAAAATTAAAAGGAAAAATGTGTATTTTGGAGGAAAATTGTAATTTTGAGCTGTTACGACAAAACTGTTATTTTTCCCATAATCAGTGCGTCTGATACTAGGTAATAACCTAGAACATACATAAAATCCCAGTAAATATTTTCTTGTTGGCCAATGTCATCAATGACATACATACTTTCAAACGTTTCTTTTATATCAACTTGAGTAAAGGAAAGTAACAATATTTTCATGCGCAGCAATGAACTTTGACACGTAACGAAATGAATATTACTGGTATTTCACCACATGGCAAGCTTTTGTCTGACAAAGAAAAAGGCAAAATTATAATATGTTATAAATAATGCCACTGCCTAATAAATAAATTAAATTAATTATAAATCGATTCATAGCAAAAATAATAACAAAATTGCAAAAATAAACTAAATTTGAAAATCTCAAAAATCTTACGTGATACGGAAGTTTAATTATAAATTGATATTTTTAGTACAGATCAATTAATATGTGTATAAAATGTATATATGTAACCACTCAGAGTTGTATATACTAGTACTAGCGTACCCGGCGTGCTTTGCTATGCTTCCGACGTGATGTTAGTGCGTGATACTGTTCTCTTTTGACTTTTGAAAAATCAGACGAATCAAATATTAATATTGACATAATTTCCTGCTATATGTGACAAAGGCGACTGTATGAAAATCTTCAGTTCAGTTAAAATACTTTAAACAAAAGTGAGTCATAGTGATCTTCCGTCAACATAGTACATGGAATTGCATCTAGGGACTACATAACATTTTATGCGTAGTCTCTCCCATTCCATATTATTAACTTGTTAGTGTAGTATTCTGTCTGTGACAAAATATAAATTCTACAGAAATACCGAAAGAAACTAATACTGTGGATTTTGTGAAGGAACATGTTCAAAAATGTATACACATAAATTTCAGCAATGTTAATCTAAATGAATGGATTGAAGTAACCTGCAATACTGACAATGAAGAAGAAATTAGAGTTGGAACATCGAAAACCAAACATTGATGTTTCGATGTTCGTTAAAGTGAAAAATCGATGTCACCGATACATCGGCAACAAAAACATCGACCCTAAGAAGATCATCATACATCTACATACATTATGAATACTTGTAAAATAAAATCGGTAAAATATCATAAGCACTTATGGTACTAAAGCCGAGCTGTCACATATTGCAGAAGCAGGAGCAGTAGCAGATTTCAGTACATTGGCTGCAGATGCAGAAACAAGTACTTTTGAATTCTTTCTGCTACTGCAATGGAGCTGCCAATTTGTTTGGATTGTCAATTTGTTATTTAAGATTGAGATTGTTCATTTTATTGAAAAGGCACTTTTTACGGATTTTTATATTGAAAGAGTAGAGTAGTAGATATTTCTCGTACTTAGTTTCAGAGTTTATATTGCTTGCTCCATAGCAGCAATAGCAACAGAAAATATGTTTTGTTCTAGCTCCTGCTCTCAATTTCTGAAGCACGAAGCAAAGAGCACTTGACAGAACTCCAAAAAAATACTATTTATAATCGGAGCAATAGCAAAAAAATTGGACTAATCCAAAGCAGAGCAAACGAAAGAGTTTTGTGTGCTATTGCTCCGGCTAATGCTCTTGATGCTCCTGCTACTGCTCTGCTCCCGTAGCAAATGTTCATGCTCCGAATAGCATTCTACGTTATTTTTTAGTAGGGTTTCCAAGTAATTGTAATTGTCGATTTTAGGGATTTTTGAATAACATTAGCGGTAAATATTTCTGAGAGTTGGCAGCCTCGCATTTATGAATATTAGAAAGATATATGTTAATGTTAATGGTAGCAGGAGAAAGAAAGATGTATAAATATACACTAAAATAGTTCTTGTGACAAAAATGCTGTTGATCAGTGTAATCAGAATGTTTCGATAACACCAATGGAGCCTGCAATTTCAATACCCCGTCCTGTCCTCAATTGTTATAGAGAATTGACGAATTTCAGTCAGAAATGTGTCTGCAATACGATCAGACACGATCGGGAAGCATATGAGCTATGAGTGTATGGAATAGACAAAATCTACAAACATTAAGCTGCTGTAAGCTGCTATTTTACGAATTAATACTTTTTTTTTTCAGCCTAAGCATACAATTTTGCTTTTTAAGGCATACTTCTTAAGTTGTTTTCAGAAAAAAAATTTCTGCACGAAATGTTTCTATTAACTGTGGAGTTTAAAGGACAAAAACTCATGGAGAACATTTACAGGAATTCCAAAAAAAAGAAAATTGGACGATTGCAAACGCAAGAAATTTCTGAATGCGACTTTTTGTTGGTCCCTGAGGGTATGGTTGCTAGTAGTTGTAGGTACAGGGTTTTCCCATAAGAGGTGTTATTTTGATATTCAAAGAAAAATTGCATTTTTTGAGATAAATGATCGAATGTTTATTTTATTATAAAGAGGAAGGTATGCCGTTAATAATGGAAAACAACATCAGCCAAATGGCCACCACGACCACGCTTACAGGACCATATCCTTTTCATGAAATATTCCATAACCAAATCGCAAAGTGGCTGCCCTATGTCCACGATAGCCTCACGAATTCCATCTTTGAGGTCTTGAATCGATGCTGGGCTGGTGGCGTAGACCTTATCTTTTACGTGGCCCCAAAGGAAGAAGTCGCAAGGTGTTAAATCACAAGATCTCGGTGGCCAATTGTGATCACCTCTTCGAGAGATAACACGGTCCAGAAACTTTTTCCGTAAAAGATCAATGGTTTCGTTGCTTGTGTGCACCAAACAGTCACACGTTGAGGATGGAGAGGCTTTTCAATAATAACTCTTGGGTTTTCCCAGCCCCAGATGCGACAATTTTGCTTGTTCACGTAGCCACCGAGGTGGAAATGGGCCTCATCAGTCAAGATGATTTTTCGATGGAATTCCCGATCATTTCTATGCATTTCAAGAACCCAATCAGCAAAGACACGACGTTGTTGATGATGGGCCGGCTTGAGTTCATGTGTTAACTGAACTTTATAAGACTTAGGACCCAAGTCCTTATGCAAAATACGGTGTAATGACGTTTGTGGAATGCCCAATTCCAAAGAACGTTGAGGAATGGACAAACCTGGGTTTTCTTTAACACTTTGGGCTACAGCAGCAATATTCTCAGTTGTTCTTGAGCGACGTGCACGGGTTTTAGTCTTCACATCACTAACTTGTCCCAACAACTCGAATTTTTCCACCAATTTCTGTATTGCTGTCCGACAAAGTGCTTCACGACGACCCAAAAATGTTTTATTTTTACGAACCGTATCTGCCAAATTTTCACCATCTTTATAGTGAATTTTAATAATTTCAATGTCTTGTTAAAGTGTGTATGGTTCCATTTTTATTAATGGCGTAGTTTCTACTTATCAAATGTCAAAAAATGACAGCTTGAAAAGTGACATCTACCGAAATAGCGGGTTATTCAAAATTACACCTCTTATTGGAAAATAAGCTTCGCCAAATTATTGTATG
Organism: Amiota communis; assembly: GCA_037043315.1. Taxonomy (NCBI): domain Eukaryota; kingdom Metazoa; phylum Arthropoda; class Insecta; order Diptera; family Drosophilidae; genus Amiota; species Amiota communis. The sequence continues at coordinate 518,454 of JBAMAV010001051.1, forward strand.
TTTCTTGAGTTGATGTCATCTATGTATCAATAGTTTATTTATCAAATATAAGTATGTTCAAAGACAGAGGAAACGCATATGAGAAAAAAATCATCGGGAAACGAGTAAATAGTGCTACTTTGTGAAAAACCGTCAACGATACAGCAAAACGAAGGTACTACATTCTATGTGAAAACATATAGAAAACTTTATTTTTATATTTCTATATACATATGTACATATATTCCTTGCGCTCTAAATTGACTAGAAAGTAATTTCGGGTTGCAAAAAATACTACCATATATGTAGATATTATGTCATGTTTATTTTGTTATTTTTCTTTCTAAGTGTCAATGGTATAAATTTGCTTTTAATTTTTGCTAGTTGACAGTTTTAGGCATGTAACTATAGAAACAAATTATGCGGTACTTTGTTTACAACTGTTAGCTTACAGTCAATTTTAGCATGGAGGATTGAAACCCGAGTTCGAGAGTAGTGGATTGTATATGTATACTTGGGAGTTGTGGCCAGGGATTTTTTGAAGTGAAAAAGTATGAAAGACCTCACTCAATAAGCGAAATATCAAAGACACACACGGATATTGGGTGTACGAGTATGTATCGTATATACTATATTTATATGAAAATACTCGTACAATAAGTTTCATTTGTGTAAATATGTATAATATTTTATATGAACTTTATAAAAATGCGAGCACATTACAAGCATTTGATGACATGCTTTATTGATAATTGATAGCTATAGTTATTCCTAGAATAGGCCTTAGATAAAGTTCAGTTTATTAGCGAGTGGTTGAATCAAATTGTTGTACACTATCGTATCTTTCAGTAAAACTCAATAGCATTACTCCGCCGCACCCCATCGCAACTGTTTATGAGTGCATGACAGACATCTCACTAAAACATTCCGAGCTGATTGATTAATCGTACAAATAAATTTAGTCACTTTGCAAAAATTGCGGAGGCTAGGTTTGTATGTGTCGCAATATTCATGGTATCGCCTAGGAACTTGTGCCATTTATTTCACTTCATTTTAAGTGGTGGCACTTTTGATACTGAAGAATAGAGAGGTTCATTCACAGCCACAGCAGGATGATATAGTTTCGTAGTGCAGATCATTCCATATAATACACTTCGTGGAGTCTAACAACTAACTCTTTCTAGCAATCCCATATCCTTACATTCTAAATTTACTCTGTATATTGGGTGTACAGATAAGGTTTGAGCTTTTTTAACGTGAAAACGTTTTTAAAAATGGGATACATGTCACAATCTGACGCTCTTTCAGAAATTTTAAGAAATTTGTCGCATTTGTGTTTAGTATATCTCGTGACTCAAAAGTCGTAGCGCCAAGTAATTTATATATTTTGAAAATATAGTATGTAAGAGAAATTTTGTCATGGTGCGCTTATGTCAACAAGGGGGGTGGGGTGTTAAATAGGTGACTAAAATTGGCTAATTTTTAGAAAATCCACCGGGAAAGTGGGAAATTTCGACTTTTTGTATTAAACTCGGAATAAATTGGAAATTTGGAATTTTTATATTATATTTTATTTTTTATACTATGTAATGGTTCATTAAAAACGATGTCACGCAAAAACAATTACGGCAGTGTACCTGCCCCGACTTTTTTGCAAGTAACAAAGTCGTTAATCATGGTTCCATTATCGTTCTTAATACCACTGAAGAGGTTCCAAACAGCGCTTTTGCCTTGTTTCTCAATGAATTCATACGTGCCATCTTTGATTTTGTAAGAATTTCTTTTTTACTGTCCATGGCAGCTATAGACGTAAAATTTCTTATTTTGGTCTAAAATTATGTTCACTCCGCTTGTTCCGGGTCATCAAAGATGTGTGTGACCTAGCATTGTCATGATTGAAGACAACTCCCTTTCTGTTGGCCAATTCTGGTCGCTCTTTCTTGATTGCTTCATTGTGCACAGTAGAGGACCGAATTGACCGTTTCGACTCGTTCTAGCAGCTCATAATAGACAATTCCTTTCCAATCCCACCAAACACTCAACATAACTTTGTTTGCCGTCAATCCAGGCTTTGAAGTCGTTTGTGGAAGCTCTGCGGCTTTTGATCATAATCGCTTGCATTGGATATTCTCATATTTAATCAAATTATCATCGCCTTTAATGTTTCGCTTCAAAAATGGTAACATTTCGTTACGTTTCAGCAGCGTTCCATTGATGGTTATTCGGTCAATTAAATTTCTTCAAGTTAATTCATGTGGCACACAAAACATCGAGCTTCTTTGAGTAGGCTGCTCTTTTTAGATGATTCCAGACTGTGGTTGGTGTTTAGTGACTCCGCTATCTCCTAACAGCTTCCGTGCCGGTCTTGCTCCATCTGTTTCAAAATTTCATCGACTTTTTCAGTGACAGGCCGACCAGTGCGATGGAATCGAGCAAACCACTCCTGGGTCCGGCGTTTCCTCACAGCATTCTCACCGTTATATTGCACAAATTTTTCGCCATATTTTTGCAGCGTTTTTCACACATATTCAAGCCTGAAATATCACTATTCAAGCAAGTGTTCGTTTGACACAATCAGATTAATATTGCCATATTTATGGACACCAACATCATGTAGTGGCGATAAACCGCGGAGACTTTTTATATTACCCTGACTGTCAAAGTTTACTACATCAAACCATTTTTACAAAATTTCGTGTTAAAACACAGCCAAATTGCAATAGCCCAACCCAGCCTGGATCTGAGAACCTTCCCCTATATATACAATACTTTCCATAATTTACTTTAAACTAAACGTCCTGTATCATGAGCCCCTACAAATGTTTCTACAAATATCTAAACCATTTGCCATTGAATATCTGCTATATTGTTATAATTTTATATATTCAAAATAATACACAAAATTCATTCAGCATTAGAAAATCTAAAAATCAAAATGTTTCAATTTCTCAACCATTTTTATTTAGATCAATTACCAGAAAATCATGCATAGTTAAGGTGAAACCATCACTACGCTCACTGTCTTTGTAATTAAGGGAATACTCGTATGATCGACGCGACTTGTAAGTTTTGATAACATGAAATCAATTTCGTTGTAAGGAATTTCTACTAACACTTTGCAAGTTGCAAAAACAACACAACATTTTGGGGAAAAAATTAAAAGAAAATAAATCAATTTTTAGTTTAATTGATACGACAATCAACACCAAGAACGAATCAGGATCATTTGTAGTTGATGGAAAAGATATTAGAAATTGCAATCCGCAAGGAAATAAATTTACTGAATTCTTGAATGAAGAAGTTATAACAGAATGGACTTTGGAAGAGGCCCTTAATATATGGAAAACTCGTTTAATTGATGGTAAAATGGATCAATTAAAATTGGAAGCAGACATAGTTCAAATTAAAAGATATATAAGACTTGTCAAACTGAATGTACATACTTATATTCCATGAATAATATAAAATATAAAATTACTTTCCTTTATGAAATCCTTTAAACATGTAATACTCGTAATTGCTTCACATGTTTCAAATATTATTTTGGGTACTGCACTGCTGGATATCGCACTTAAAAACTTCAAGTCTTCAAAATTGTTTCTAGTGGCAAGAAATCTCAGAGTTGTTGACAACGGCACATCAGGACGAATGGCATCACGCATAACTGTGTCTTTTTTTTTTAGTAACTTTGAAGTTTTATTCAGAGAAATTGTTACAATGCACAGTGGCAGATTTGCAGTCTTGGCCGCCCTAGGCCCCAGGCCATGTAGTAAGTACCAGCCGACCCTTTCTCAGCACCCATCAAGAAAATGAGAAAATGAACGTTCTCCTGAACTGTTACTGGCGGGATTACACATACACATACGAAGAGCAAAACCTTCAGTACGTAACCATTTATAACCATATATAATGTGGTTTATATCACGATTGGTCGCCCCTAATATTTGGCCGACCTAGACCCGGGCCATTTCTCGGATCAATTACATTTATTGTTGTTGGTAACGCAACCCACTGATGGTTTTGTTAGGCGAGATTAGCTTATAGTAGATCACTCCGAGTTGATCCCACGTGATGCATAGCATTAGCTTCTTGCCATGAATATTCGGTTTGGCCGTTAAAGTTGATGGTTACCCCACGATTTTTTGCGCTTTGTGTTATCTTATTCGATCCACTTTTCGTCCCCTGTCACGATTTGATTAAAAAAAAACCCTTCCGGTTTTGCCTTTGGAACAGTTATTCGCATGTCTCGTAGCTTGAGTTCATACGGAATCCAATTTCCTTGTTTCTGCACCATACCCATGGCCATAAGACGGGTTGAAATCATTTGCTGAGTATTTTCAAAGGTTGCCGAGTGTTCCTCTTAAATTTGCGATTAGTCTTGCTCCAATAATCTCTCCAACTTAGCGTCTTTAATCATTAGTGGTCCCATCACGTTCGCTAGTGTCAAAATCGCCTTCAAACGGCGGAATCAGTACTGACATGTTCCCCATATGCTTCATACAGTAATCGATATCTATCAGCTGCACTTTTCTCCAAAATTGAAACAAAAAAGCAGCACTTCTCGTAAACTGCGATTTGTTGGCACAAAGGTTGACATAGTTAGAGCACAAAGAAAATATATTGTTTACACCTTAGTGAAATCGACATATGAAATAATGACGCCTGAATAGAATTGTCTGATGGTCCGATGCGAACTTTTGTGAAGGGCTCATAACTTATCTGTACACCCAGTAATAAACTTTGAATTAAGTATAATGAATAAATAATAATATTTATGTGAGTTCATCACCCATATGCGTGTTGAAATAAAATAGTCATTAGGTGAAGGAACTTTTGAACTTTTAACCAACTTTAAATTTAAAATGAGTTCAAGAATATTATAACATATCAACTCTTAACAGGTTAACAGTTTGGACGATAGTTAACTGCTGAAATTATTGTAATTGAAGTTCTATGAGAATAGTGTTTATAGTCGCACTTTATACCTATTAAATTTTTTATTTAGAATATTACATATAAAGAAGGGTAAAGCATTCATTATGATGATGATGAGAATAAAAATAAAGATAGATAAAACGATTTTAGTTGAGGCACATTTAAAGTCCACTCGGAACTCTCGACAAAAGCTCTGAAATATGTGAAGGTTTAGCTGGGCAATAACAATGATGGCAATGACGACGACACCGGCGCCGGCACCGACAATGTCGGAAATGTTGGCGATGATGATGATGATGATCACAATAATAATCATGTTATCAACATCGGTGTCAACGACGCTTATTTTTGTCTGTGTATTGGCTTGTCGCTTGTTTCAAGTATAATTCGCACAATGCCCTCTTTTACTTAGAGATACGATAGATGATAGATGGATGGTTGGATGGTTGGATGATTGGACGACAGACGTCAGCTTAGTTGTATGTGGTGAAATGTATTACAATATGGAACGAATTCAAAGTACATTGTACCATAAGTAACCTTTAGACTTATGGTGCGAGTGTGTAAAAGCAAAAGCAAATCAAACTAAACTAAGTAAAACAAAATATCTAACTACCTAAGTAATACAATACTTTTTACTTTTGCACTTGAATGAAGTTACACATCACATGGTTAGTAATTGCGAATCTCTGTAAATTCGCGTACTATGAAGTCTGTTAAATTTCCTGTTGAGTATTGAATTTAATCGATGTATCGATACATGTTTTTACCTTCAAGCTCTGCAGAGAATATTGGCATATATCTACTTGTTTTTTGTCCAAAGAATCTTAATATCAACCTACATTTCAGTTTTTTCAGTAAGACATATTCTCAAAAAATTGGCAAAAGTGGGAGAAGTGACAACATACCAAATTAAAGCTTTCTAATTTTAATGAATGAACAATTCTCTAAATGAATTCAAGACAACTTTTTGGCATGCATTCAGGCATTACACCTTTGAGAATCTAGAATTAAAAAAGAAAAATTCCAGTTGCAATGGCGGATACTTTATCAGAGCATACTTTTCCTGCCATAAAGTTGTTCCCCTAGTTAGAATATTTATAGGGTCTCATAACAAAGTAAGGTTAGAAACGCATTTTTTAAACGTTGGCTTTGTAACAACAAAAACACTAATTTTGAACTGCAAGATCGATTAACAGACATTGTTTCAAACTAAAACCTACAGTTATTTAGTAATTTGGAAAATTTTGTGACTGAACTTAGAATAAGTGTGACGGATGATCTTATTAATAGCATAAAACAACACTGTCAAATGCTAATTAATACCTTTGAAAAATACTTCAAAGAATACAATTCTGAATTCCGTTGCATGCGCCAACTTATTTATTTTGGAGAGCATTCACAAATGACGAAAAAGAGTCATTTAAAGAGCTAATTTGCGATGGAGGTTTCCAAGATGAAGTTGTCCGAATTTTGGTTGACAGTTAAAAATGAGTATCCAACTTGATCCAAAAAAGCATTGTTGTTTTTAATTCCATTTTCAAGCACCTACCTTCGTGAAACTGGCTTTTCTGCAATAGAACGTATCGAAATAGACTTAATGTTGACCCAAATTTGCGCATGAAGTTGACGACAATTATTGCATCTACGCAGACTCCCACTGACTTTTAAGGTGTTGAAAATTACTATATTATTATAAGCCCTATACTCTTCAATAAAAGCTTAAAAAAAAGTTGTTTCAATACTATAACAATCTGTTCTGTTGCACAGTTATCAGTATTACGTATTACACTACAAGTTCAATAAATACCATCACGCAGCACTCGATTAATCCACATTGCACATGAATGGTACGCGAAAAAAAAGCTTGAGAACCGCTGATCTAAGGAATACCTGGTATTTTTTCACAATCTTCTATTGAGCCGTTTGCCTCCCATATACTAAATGTGTAATTTACTCATCTTTGTTTGCCACTGTATGTATAGATATAGAAGAGAATTCAAGATACTTATGTTGTATACATAAAGATCAATGTAGAATGATTGACTTGAGAGTTCCCTCCGAAAAAAACACATACTTTAAGTAAATAAAATGGATTTTCTAGAGTGGTCATCTGGGCCATTAAGTCCTCAAATGATAGCATGTCAAGAGGACACAGTGAATGAATTTAGAATTGATTGATACTTTGATTTGATAATAATAATCCCGGAAATTTTAAAATTACAAACTTTACGAATTGATATTATTGGGTTGTTCGGAAAGTAATTTCGTTTTTTTTTGTGATTTTTGATGTGAATCATCTTTGGTTTCGGTACGGTAAAATTTGACATTTGTGTCATCGTCACAGGCAATTTTGGTTAACGCTTTTCTTGTCGACCAGAAATTAAGCAACGCGTGGCTTGGGTAGTGTTTAGATGGGCGACTGATCACAAACAATTGGCGACAACGTGATTTATAAATATTTTATGAACCATACGCAGTTCATTTGTCGGAATCAGCCGAATCGGAACACTAGGAGGGGTACCGCCACCTAAATTAATGTTCTTATTAGAAAAAGTTTTTTGTTTTTTACCGTATCGAACTGAAATTTGGACACTATAAGTTTCTGATCCATATTCACTATGTAAATACCATGTAAATTTCATGATCCTAGGCTTACCAGGAGGTGGAGGTAGCTCCCATACAAACCCAAATTAAATGGCAAACTCATAAAGAACAAATGTACAATAAAATTGCTAATCAAACTGATGTGATGCTAAGAAAGGAAGGTTGGATGCAACTCGGAGGAGCGTGAAGAGTATTACATCTTTGGCATAGCCAATGATAGCCTTCTTTCTGGTTTATTTATGAATTTTTTATCGTTTATAAATTTTTTATTGAATTATATATTATTCATTCTGATTCAATACCTTTTGCCTTTGCTGGCAAAAAACTAATACATGTGGATTTTTGACTTCCCCATTTGAAGTACCATGTAAAAAGTTTTGTAGAGATCAGAGGTAATAATGAGAAGGTGCCAGATCTGGAGAATATGGTGAGTGTGGGAGTATATCCCATTCAATCTGTAAAAACTTTTGGCAAGTTACCAAACTTGTATGGGGTCTCGCATTGTCTTGGTGGAACACTACACCTTTTTCATTGATAAAACCTAAGCGTTTCAAATGATCATAAACGGTCGAATTAGATAAATTTAATCTTTTAGCGATCGCACGAGTTGTTATTCGCCGGCTTGCATCAATTCATTCCTTTATTTCGTCTTCATCAGCTTTAACTGGCCTTCTAGAACGTGGTGCATTGTCAGCTTCAAAATAACCGGATTGAAATTTTTAAAACCAGTTTTGACAGAGGCGTACTGTCAACACATCCTTTCCATACATATCGGATAATTTGTTTCTTGCTTGAACAGCATTTTTACCTTTTCGATAGTAAAAAAGTTAAATATACCGAAAATGCTGTTTTCACCGTCTATATTTGATAGGGCACCAACCAAAAACTATTGCTTTTAATCAATCGAGTTTTTAACGCAAGCGTCGCCAGATCAGCTGTCAAACTATATGTGATGATTTGTGACAGTTAGTACATATAAAAAAATTTTGAACATTTGCGTAAAATTGTGCGACGATTGAGTTGAGTAAATTGCATAAGAGTTTGGCGTTGCCACAGTGGTAATTAATTGTCTGGCAACTCTACCGAAATTATATGACAAATGTGAAATGTTTTACAAAATTAATTTAAACAGAAAATAAAAGTACGATTAATACGCAAAAGAAATCACCCTATTGGAAGATGCTCTCATTTTTGCAAATGGCCGCCAATGTCAAATCTGTTTTGACATTTGTGGACTAGACAGATACAGAATACAAGTGAATAAGCCATGGAGCGATACACTCCCCAAGAACGCGGAATAATTGTGTCTATTTTTTTGCGTAACAATTCGTCCGTTGTGTTGGCGCAGCGTGAATTCCGTCGCCGATTTCCCCGCCGTCCGACACCGACTGCGCAAACACTGCGCCGTTTAGCCACTAACCTTGAAGAGTATGGGACCACACGAGACGTTGCCAAGAGTGGCCGGCCCCGGAGCGCCCGTTCTGCCGTGAATATCGCCGCTGTAGCCGAGGACGTCGAAATGAGCCCCGAAACATCGACCAGACGACGTGCCACGCAATTGGGCCTCAGCCGGCGGTCCCTGCAACGAATTTTGGTGAAAGATTTGAACATGTTCCCCTACAAAGTTCAGTCCGTGCATCAGCTGCTGCCTGCCGACCGCCAAACGCGCGTAACTTATGCCCAAGCTATCCTCAATCTCGACACCGAAGTGGACGATTTTTCGACCAAAATCATAATGAGCGATGAGGCTCATTTTCACCTCAGCGGGTACGTGAACAAGCAAAATTATCGCTTCTGGGGAACCGAAAATCCGCGAGTGATGCACGAGGAGCCATTACACCCGCTCAAAGTGACTGCGTGGTGCGCTGTTCACGCTGGAGGAGTCATCGGGCCATTTTTTTTCGAGAACGCCGCGGGTCAAACGACAACAGTGGACGGTGCGCGCTATAGGGCAATGTTGACCGAGTTTTTTCTGCCCGAACTGGACGAATTAGGACTGGTGGACATGTGGTTCCAACAGGACGGAGCAACAGCACACACTGCACGAGCCACAACCGACATTCTGAAGGACGCGTTTCCGGGTCGCTTAATTTCGCGTTTTGGCGATTTGCACTGGCCCGCCAGATCGCCTGATTTAACGGTCCCGGACTTCTTTTTATGGGGTTTTTTGAAGTCCCGTGTTTACATCAACAAGCCTGAGACCTTGGAAGCCCTCAAGGAAAATATCCGACACGAATGCGAGAATTTATCGCCCGAAACGCTCGCCGAAGTGATGGAAAATGCCATAAAACGAGCCCGTATGGCAATCAATTGTGACGGCGCCCATTTGTCCGATATCATCTTCTCGACTTAACACAATTAATTCTAAAGGTCTAAATAAACATAATCAAAACAGAATCGAAGTTTTTCATTTAGAAAAAAAATAAGAGCCAAACAACATCGGATGACTTCTTTTGCGCCACCTTGTACATTATAATCTGATTATTGATTGCGATTTCTGCAGTTAATTTAATTAATTTGTCTCTTTCGCTTGTTAGATTGGCATTTATGCTTTCGAGAACAGCTGATTGCATCAATTTATATACCGCCAACAGTTTCGGTACCTTCAATTGCTGCAATTTAAGCAAACTCGTGACGACCCCAAATAATTCGCAATGAAACTATGTATTTTATATGGTAAATACTGTTATAATCCTATTTCGTCTGAAATATGTTCACTATGAAGTTAATGTTGGTTTGTGTCAAAATTATGTCACTTTCCCAGTACCACTGAATGGCGAATTCGATTACTTTTAATATGCTCCAGTTGATTACTGGAAGAGTCTTCAGTATTCATGCAAAATATTCTTCAACATTCAACAAAGTTAATTAAAATTAATTAAAGATTCGATAGTTTTGTGTTTTGGCAACTGTTCCATTTATTAAATCAGAGCCATCCAAAAGTTATGTGCAGTTTTTAATATCTTTATTTTTGAAGCAAATAGGTAATAGATTGCCAAAACATTGAGGTTTGTTAATTTCAATAGATGATGTTTGGTAGAAACATTCTAAATTCTGAAGCAAAAGATATTATAGGTTTTTCTGTGTTTTGTTGGCGATTGAAAATATAATTAAATTAAAAAAAAAAAGGTTATGAAATGAGAGGATCGTTGTTGGTGAGTGGCATCGACACCGGACTTTCCAATTTATAAAATAGACGGAATCATAACCCATACCGGCACCATTTGTCCCAACCACTAATTCAGAATAAGCTAGTTCTTAGTTATATTGCGGGTTGAAATCCTTTCTACAACAACCACAATAGCAGATACCATTACCATGTGTACGTTTGTCAGTATTTTGAGTTATTCTTTTGTCTTTAGTGTAGTGAAGATCACAGCCGCCTTTTGGACGCTTATTAACATTGGTGCCGGCATTTAAACTGGACTTGCTCGATGTACCTGATAAATTACTTGGTTTATCAATTATTGCTTGCTGAAGTTGCGAGTTCAGCTTACCGATACCGTCGGAGCCACCTTTAGCTTGTTTGGACTTAATTTTTGGCTGTGTCTTCATCGACTGCTTTAGATTCTTTTTCGCCAATAATTGTTGTGTTTCCTTATTGGCAGCTGCTTTTTCTGCTAGCAATCTTTTTTGCTGATCCCGCATTTCCTTACGCTTCTGAAAGAGGGAAGTTGTGTCCTGCTTTGCAGAATGCTTCAATAGCCACGTTTTAAAGTCGGGTTTTATGAATTTTTTTTTCGATTGGACGCGTGTTGTCTTCAGATACTCATCACGTTCACATAACCAAATACGCCCGTATTCCCATCCAAGGAGCCAACCCATTGGTGGGTTACATGGCTGTCGTTAAAGAAATGGGATGGTGAGAGATAAGTGGGGGTAGGCGAATACATCAAATGGATGATGGGAAACTAATAATTTTTATAACACAATACTTACATCTTCTTCATAAGATGGTATAAAAGAACGACGTGGCGGCGGCGGATGTTCCAACGGAAAAACTTGTCCAAATTTTGGTCGTGATTTTTGCTTCGACCGGCCCCAAAAAGCTTTTTTTCCATGCATCACTTTTTATTTGTGTCTTTTGTTGTTGGTGAATCAAATATATTTTTTTTTTTTTTGTAATATTATTGCCGTTATTGAGTCTTTATGTGAATAAAATTACACAACTGTAAAAATATAATCTTAAGTAAAATCAAATTATAAATCAAAGCCTACTAATTATTTGATTTCTTATTTTTTCGTTTTGTATTATTTTAATAGCTGGGCAAGCACATTGTGTCGTCGGATAACAACTTTAATCGGCTTACGTTGGGAATTAAGGGGCAAAGAACATCTGGAAAAAGAACAAGCATGCATTATTGTGGCAAATCATCAAAGCTCTTTAGATGTACTCGGTAAGTTAAAAGATAACTCAATCAATATTACATGTAATTTCTTTTGCGAATAGGCAACAATAAATGGGTATTTCCGTGTTAAGAGATTATGCAGATTGTTTCCGGTTGGTACATTCAATGTTTTGAGAAAAGTAAAAGATAAGAATTGTATATCCTTAAACCAATATCTCTAATACATTGCAAGTTATTGTTAATTATCTTTTTGGAGGCGCGGACAAAATTCAAAATATATTGTACTCTTAAATGTAAGCCACAACCACCAGATTAGAGTCTACAGAGCAAATTTCAACTTTAAAGCTATCATCGTATTACAAAGATTAATCAATCAGAATCCATGATGGAACACAGATGCCATTGTTGAGGCCAGTTAAAACGTACTTACCGTCATACACGTCTGTATGTGTATACCAACAACGCCATAATAAATTTAGGGTTAGTTTTTGAATGTCAAAAACATGGAAAAATTTAAATGTGAGATTTTGATAAAATAAACTTGATTTTGAGAAAGGAATAATAAAAACAAAAGGGAACTAAGGTCAGCTATCAATTTTGGATATATTTAAATAAAAATATCCATGATATCGTGATAAAGATTCACAGAGTAAAATTGCGCCAGATCAAATAGGCCATCACATCATAGTTTTGCACAAACAAATACACAAATATGATATCAGTAAGTAAGCTGCTACATTTGCTTATTGCAGGTTTTAGAGATATATATTTTTCTTATAATTCAAATGAAGTTCTGCATCATTGACGACCCACCACCTTATTACTTTTCAATATTGTTTGCAATTAAAAAAGAAATAAGTAAGTACATAGTATTGCACGGGGTGCACCATTTTTTTGTGTCAAAATAAAAAAAACATTGAATAAGTAAAAAAAAAAAAAAAACGGGTGTTATATTGTATATGGGGTATTTTTATTCAGTTTGTTCCTTTGCAAATTATTTGGACGAGTTTTTGAATATAACATCAATTAAGTGGCAGCCTCTATTGGCAACACCAAATGTGCCCTTTTCGCTCCTTTTCCATTACTTTTTCCAGCATCTCGGGCAGTATAGCTATGGTTTCGGCACGAATGTTTGTCTTGAGCTCGTCAATGGTCTGAGGCTTGCTGTCGTACAATTTGCTTTTCAAATAACCCCACAAAAAAGGAGGGAAGTCTGGGTGGCCAGTCAATGTTGCCTCTTCTTGTCATCTGGCGTCAAGCAACGTGGATGGCAATATTATTTGTGTTAATTACACTTTATACGGAAACAAGTTCAAATCATCCTTCAAAATGCACCGCAAAGTGATTCCATTGATGCCAAAATGATGAGCGCTGTGATTATTCGACACTTTTGGATTCTAGGCAACGCTCCCTCTGACCACTTTAAGCAGTTCATTGGAACGTCTTGGTCGTTGATGAACGGCATGTTCAAAATCTCCCATTGTCCGGTGCCCAACAAAATTCGATATCAAACGACGAATAGTGTTGTCAGACGGTGCCTGTTGTACAGCGTCACTATTTCGGCACGTTGTTTTGTTGTAAACCGATTCATGGTTAAAAATCTACTGGATTGACGTTTCAAAGACGTGTTCACTAAAATCAATCGGTTGACAATTGTAAAAGTTGTTCAATATTTACATACCAACATAAAAGATTGCGCACCCTGTACATACATACGTACATAGTACGAGTATTTGGAAATGAATAATTTATACCCTTTCTACAGTGCACAAAAAGTAGATTTTTAAACCAACTGTTTACAGTGTGGTTTCGCTTAAAACCCCAGCTGTTGTTTGTTTTAGTTATACACAAAAGTGGAACATTGTGGCAAATTTGAAAATTAAAATTGAAGATTTGTGAAAAATACATAATTTAAAACAATTTGCTGTGTGTACACATACTTAGTTCTGGTAGCTCCTTTATTCATTCCTGCTACTTACGTCAAAATTTGACAGCCCTCGTTGTTTAAATTTTCACATTTGGTTTATAAGAAAAAAGAAAAAAGCTGCCGTCACTTCATTTGTACTTATATCCGAGTTAGACAGGACTGAATCACGATCATACACTTTGATGTTTAGACATGTCATTTCGTATCATGAGCAGTTTTATGTTTTGATTTTGTGTGGCACGCAACAAATAAGGAAGAAGAACACACCTGACAATCACAAAAAAAAAACGACGTAATTATCAAAATGCTGCCAACTTACATGGGAAAATTGCCCAACACTGCTAAGAGTGACGTGTCGAAAATAATCGAATCAAAGCGTATCAATTTGAGATTCGAATCCTTCACTCGAATCACATCTACAACAACAATCCCTCAATTTTGTCATACTCCCTGTTGTTGTTGTGAAATGGGTCTCGAATCAATAGTCGCATCATGAGTGATTCGAATCATGGCCCTGTCTAACTCGGCTATTCAATCAATCAATGGGAACTGTTCGTTTGCTGTTCTTATGTTCTCTCAGTTATTGAGCGCGTTCAGCAGGACCAATTACTTGGTAAGCGCTAATTGATTTGACTTTTCTGAACGCAGTGCTGACTATTTGTAAAATTTCGGCATTGTAAAATATGCGTCTGCGAAATCTGACGCAATTTAATTTGCGGCTTAGGAGTGTTGAACACAAACAGATGAGTAAGAGACAACAATGGATGACAATCTAGCCTACAATTAAGATATTCTCCATTCCACTCATCTTTGTAACACATATTAACAACATAAATAAATATTCCCAATCAAGTCTGGTCCCTGCACTTTGCTAATTCTTGCCCATATCCTTCTTAACTCTCCCCCTGAGCTGAATGCCTCTGTCGCTATTGCTCATATTAAAAATAACTGCGTTAGAATTTATAATTTTAAATTTATTTGTTTTTTAATTTTTTTTAATTGAATAATCTTAGAAGTATAGTAATACTTTTTTTTTAAAAAGTATATCAAAGGAACATTATATAAAAACTTCAGCCTTTTAATTTTCATATTTTTTAAGTCCAAAGTG